>OY757904.1:52655942-52663442 GCA_963585895.1 Sepioteuthis lessoniana
GGTGGTGTGAGGAAGTCAGTACACCTGATTTATTTTGCCAAATGGTTAGGGTTACTATGCGGAGCTTTAATGAGATTTCATTAAGAGATTCCGTCGGAAGAGGCCAGTACTCTTCAAATCCTGTCTTTTGCATTTTTCCCCAAGACATTGCACTAGTCCACAACTGCATCCTTGTCACTGACTATTTGAAAAAAATGGTTATCTTAGCTTCCCTAAAGCCCAGACCTTGCTCCCTGTGACTTTTAGTTATTCCCTAAGCTCACCGGCTGTCGTTATGAGACAATTGAGTAGAAAGAGGCTGTGACGAAGGTCATTGATACATTCATATATGAGGATTTCAGTGGGACTTTCTAGAAATTGTTTGAATGGTACAAGTCTATTTTAGCCTTCGAAGATTACTTTGAAGGGGACTAGAGTTACATGTGTACTATCAATAAAAGTACCCACACGGAGAAAGTGTGCAAACTTTTTTAATGATCCTCGTGTGTGTGTGTGTGTGTGTGTGTGTGTGTGTGTGTGTGTGTGTGTGTATATATATTTTTTTCTGCGCACCCGTTCATATATATATATATAATACTGATAGGGACATATGCTGGTATATATATATATATATATATATTGTATCCCTTCTTTTAAGTGTAAGTGCATATATCTCTCTTTTATACATGCATGTGTTCATAATTCTACGTGCTGATATAAATTTATAATCATTTCTTTGTATATACATGTTTATATATTCATTTTTTTTTTTTTTTTTACGTATATATATTCTTGATTTCTATTTATCTGTATCCGTGTCCCTTTAAATATACACATATACATATAAGATGCATATACTCTTGTGTGTCTTTATGTACATATCATTAAAATACTTTTGTCTTTATATGTATTCCGTCTTGATTTTTCATGCATATATATTTTTGTTTATACATATATACTTTTGTGTGTGTGTGTGTGTGTATATATATATATATATATATGTATATATATATATAATTGTTTCTTTTTGTCCGTGTGTGTATGATATATATATATATTTATTTCTCCATCTATCTATCTCTCTCTCTCTCTCTCTATATATATATATATATATATATATATAATGTGTGTGGGATTTTTTGTGTATTTTTATTTGTATAATGTTTACGCTTCAGTAGTTAAATAATTATGTTCACTCCCATTAGTACTAACTGCTTTTTGTTCGGGGTTGAACATATATACAAACATGTGGACTAAAAGAAATTAACAAACATTCACAGAAGGTTGCAAGTTATGTGCAGAAATTATTTTAATACTTTCACTCTAATGTGTATCAAAGAAGGCCACGGGAAAAGGGATCCTTTAAACTTAATCAGCTTTAAACTTTTACAATAGCAAGTACAGGGTATAGGTGGGTATGTGTGAGGGAAAGGGATCAAATGTAGTGGTGAGAGTAAGTGAAATCTAGCTCGGAGGCTGTTAAGTTTTGAGATTAAAGGGTCATCTAATCCCTTCATTGGCTCTGGCAAGTTAGCTTATCGACGTCATTTTGACTTTAACCGTCTCTATCCTTTTTTTTTTCCTCTTTTCCTTCTGTTTTTTTTTTTTTTTTTTTTTTCTCGCCCACCTTTATGCTTAGACCCTTCATTTGTCAATTATTTTTTTTTTATTTTGCTTTTTATTCATTCCATTACATATACAATCTACCTACCTATTTACCGAACTAACCCCCTACTTTACTACTCATCAACTAAACAACAAACGATTCTCCTCCCGCACCTCATCTTTTCTCTCTTTTTCCCCCCACCGCTACCACTCCTCCAACCTTCTAGTGTTTCCTTCCCGTCAGTCTCTCCTGTACCACTTCTTTCTACCTACCTACCTACCTACCTATCGACAGACCGTCCGACCAACCCATCGCCGTGCGAGCAAGCGACTGAGCTGTGCCGAGAGCTTTTACTTCGTTACACGCTCACCAGTCCAGGCTTACCTATCAAATGGGCGAGTTCGATAGAGCAGTCGCTCAGCATACGGGAGGAAATACAAACTACACTTGTTACATCGTGGCCGTTACGGTACTCCGCGATCTACACACCGTTGTCGGCGCTTACGCTACCGCTACCATCACCAATACAACAACCAAAACCACGATCGCCACCCCCACCGCTAGAAGCTGTGGTTACGGCAGAATCAGAAATATCGTCGTCGCCCTGGTTGGAGTATACTGATCTTAGAACAACTTGAAGTGGTGATAGCTACCGAAAAAATCGACCACTACAACTTCAGCTGCGATAACACTACCACCAACAACCACTGCTTCATCCACATTTATTATTCATATTACAACCACAACTAATATTACTACCAACTACCAGTTCTGTGTTATTACTAATACCACTAATATTCGTAACACAGCTATTGCAAATACCACAATATCACTTAGTTGTGCTACAAATACCAATACCTTCGTCACTACTACTAATAATAATATAACCCTTACTATTCCTACTACTACCGGTACTACCACACATTGACAACAATGTTCCTGACGTATTGGATATTTCTGCCGATCTACGCAGGTAAGGTATATATAACCACAAAAAATCACCTTTTGGAGGGTCATACAAGACCCACACAGTGCATACACCTGGATCTTACACATTCAATTTTTGCACACTTGCATTCATTGTGTATGCATATCTTCATGTTTTTTGAAAAAGTAATTATATAATTATTGTTGTAACGTGTGTGTGATCGTTGTGCTGGCATTATTAACTCTCTAAAGCTACTCACCCAGAAAACACATGCACACAGATATACACACAGATGGACACATTCTCACACACAAACACACACATGGATAAACACAATCGCAATATAACGCGCTTACCGCACAATGTTCCCCGCCTTACCCACTTTACCCCACTAAAAATTGTTTGCTTTTATTAATCTACAGTCCGATTCGATTAATATAAATATTTCATTCTCTTTTATTCTCCCCCCCCCATTTTCACATGATTTTGTAACCAGATGTGTTTTGGGTAGAACCTTCAAAATGTATTTTTGGAGGAAACAAAAGAAAACACAAAGAACCGAAAGAATGGAGAAAAAAATAATGAAAAAAAAGCTAAAAGACAAAAAAGGTCAAATGAAAGATATCGACTTCATTAAATCAATGGGTTTATATTTAAATTTTATTCAGTTGATTTTTTTTTCCTCAAATTATTTAGCTATATATAGTAGTCCACATATTTCATTTCTTAAATTAACTTTATTTTTTTATTTACACAAAAGTTCCTTTCATTTTCATCAAGTAAATTTCTGCCACCAATATCTGTATGAATGAGACGATTTACTTCACAAGAATTCGAACACAGATTCACGATAATCAGCTCCACGTAAACTTTTTTTCAGTTTGTATTCATGCGCTCATATAAAATTTATTTAAACCTTGTAAATAGGCTTCCTCATGTAGATACACCTTATATCAGAGCGGGGTGTACATCTCATGTCACAGGTGTGTGTGTATATATATATATATATATATATATATATATATATATATGGTTATGTGACTTCTACCGTAAGGGTATAGGTGATTTGTATCATATACGCGTCACTAATTCGTATCCTTGAGGTACATCCACTTCGTATCAGTGGTAGACGTGTTTTAAAACATATCATATACCTGGGTAGTTTTCGTAACATATTTTTTTTTTTTTTTCTTACATTGTACTTACACATTCATGTAAATACTTATCATTTCAAATATACAGGTTTGTAAAAGAATTCTTTAGTTACACATGTGTCTGTTTCTAAAATACTTTATGAACCTGTCTATTTGATATCTGCATGTGTTTTTTAGTGTTAAAACTAAAACTGTAGGTATAAACCTTCAGGTGTCAGGTAACATTCTACCTTTTGAGTATAATTGATTTTTTTTTTCTGTGAAAGCACCCATATATACACTTCATGACACAAATAATAAAGGATACAAAATACTTTGTCATGGATATAAAAGTTAACATCTGTCTTCTGGACATTTTTTTTTTACCTTAAACCGTCTAATATAACGAGTAATTCTTTTAGAGTGAATTTGCTTTTAAGTGTAAGATGTATAGAAAAAGTTGAATAGAGATGTCCGCTCAAAGTATCGACTATTTTTACAGAAAAGTTAGACACTGTATAATGAATACACACACGCACATATTTGTTGTTTTACGTTTTTTGGAAAGTGACTACTTCTGATTTTTTTCTTGAGTTGTCTCATTTACAAAAGAATCATTTTCATACAAAACTACTTCGGCTTTTTGACGTTTCCATTGTTTCCACCTTTTTTCATCTCCTTTTACTTCTCGCAATTTTCACTCTCTCTCTCTCTCTCTCTCTCTCTCTGTCTGTCTCCAAGCTTTACCCTTTTACTCCCTTCTTCATCCGTTTTCTATTTCTCACTCTTCCTTTCTCTATCTGTACATTCTATCCTCTTTCTCGCTTTCTACATTCTCCATCACTCTCTTCCGATTGCTTTTTCTTATCTCTTTTTCTTCCTCTTTCTTTGCTCTTTCCCCCTCTATTTCATTCTCACTCTATCCAGTTCTTCCTTCGTCTTCTCACGACCACTCCTTTCTTCTCTCGTCCGCTGTTGCTGTCTTTTTCTCATCATTTTTGCAAGTTTTCTCGTTCCCCTCCCAACAGTTTCCCTTGATTATTCTCGCCCTTTCTTACTTCACCTTTTTTTCTTTTCATGTAATTTTTTTTTTTTCTGTTCGCTTTTCACTTTCTATTTCACTCATCTGACCATCAGGCTGTTCTGATTTTTTTTTTTTCCATCATTATTATTATTATATTGATCATTAAGGATAGTGCTGTTGTGATAACATCGTTTTAAGGATGAGGCTCAGTCCCTTTTACGTATATTGTTAAATAGATTTTTACCACCCACCGGAAACATTTTCAATTTCCGATTTTTACATTTCTGCCGTAACGCGCACGCACACACACACACACACACACATATACACACACACGCACGCGCGGTCTGTGTGTCTGTCTGTCTCGGTCTCAAATACATACGCATTTACATGCAAATATAGAACTCCATGCAATAAAAAAATGAATAACATAAGATTAGTCTGTATTTTTTTAAATGTAGGTGTCGATAAAGTCAAGACGATGATATAATTTTTATTTTACTTATCAATTTTTGAAGAGTTTCGATTCTTTCTCTCTCATTGGTATCTACAGATTAATTTTCACGCTATCAGAATTAGGAAATTCAAGTCATATGGTACGTCCTACCTGCCCAATTAAAAGCCAAGTCTGCCTGTTTTGTAAAGAGATCAGTGCACGTGCTTTTGCCTACGTAAATCTGCATGAATGGATCGGTAAGATAGAAAGTATATGGACAGACGTTTGCTCGGTAGTCTATCTATATTATTGGGGTTACATACTCTTACTCAACGATGTCTTTTCTTTTATGTTCTCTGCATATATCACTCAAATAAAATATAGATGTATGTTTATTCATATATATATATATATATATATATATATATATATATATATATATATATATATATATATGTGTATATGACGAATGTTTTAAAGAAATATTAACTTTTCTACGGAAATGCCTGGACGAGAAAAACTGAATCTATTTACATTCAGTAGCTTCCTGTTAACCATCCCATTCAACACGCTTTGGGAATTTTCTCCAGGTGTGTTCGTAAGGGTCATTTTACACCGCTTTATTAGGTATTGTGATAATCATACACATTTACGTTTTTAATTATCCCATGTATTCAGAAGAGTGTATATAAAGAACAAACATTCATGGTTGAGTCCGTAGTTTACATTTTCCACTTTTATCTGCATAACATCTATAAAATATCAATGAAATGTGTGTTCATCCTCTTATTTCAGAGGAAATCAATATAGTATATGAAGTTAAAAAAAAATGAATATATCTTGTATGAAATTGATCATTTCATCATAACCTTGACTACGTAATCATATATATGTGTGTGTGTGTGTGTATATATATATATATATATAAGTAGGTGTGTGTGTGTGTATATGTACGGGTGCACATATACACATATATACGTGTACCTGTGTGTGTATATATATATATATATATATATATATATATATATATATATATATATATATGTGTGTGTGTGTACGTGTGCGTATATATACTTGTTTGTGTATGTGTACATATAGCACACACATCGGTAAAAATTGTTTTATGAACACACACACATTATTTATATATATATATATATATACACACACACACACACACTGTAGGAGCAATATTCAATGAAATTATGAATATGCATAATTCTAAATATGAGCTTACATAAATAATATACTTTTAATATTCTGGTTGCCGAGATGTACATTGCAATCAGAACAAAAAACGTAGCTTGTTATCATTGTGCATATTGTCATCGGTTGTGGAGTATATGCTTCAATACATATCGAAGATGTCGACTTGTTGGCTCTTTTTTTTTTTTTTAATTTTTGCAGGTGGTGGTAAGTTCAAAACCAAAATGATTTCCTCAAGTTTGCTGATTAGAGGAAATCTGTAGTTACATTCTCTCTTCACCTTTCAACAAGTAAAACTCAACGTTTTAAAACAGAAGGGATTTTCTAAAGTTATCTTGTATTCTTCGGTTGATCACTATGTTCAAAGCACAAACATGATATATGATTATTACCATTTTTTTTTCAATTGATTATTTCATTAGTTTCAACAAGTTATGAACTTGCTAAATTACTTTATGGATTATTCACTGTTTACTGTTAAATCACGTGTGCGTATTTTTGAGAGTTTAAATGCACTGGCGAGGGAGCAAATACTTACAAAGTATTGCTTAGTTTAACGCAAGTCTACAGTAGCAGTCGAAGTATGGACTATTGTATTGTTTCAGACACTTATTAATAATTTGGGAACTATCAATTAATCAATGTTCAATAATATCATAGGCTAGTTTTTTTCGTTTTTTTTTTTTTTTTTTTTTTTTTTTTTTTTAGAAAGAATTGTGTATTTGATGTGCATAGCAAGCTTTGTTGAGCACAACAAACACATACCGATGTTATAATCATATAATATTCTGATAAATTATATTAAAAATTTTGTTGAGTTTCGAAATATATTAAATGAATTTACATTGGTATGATTCCCATAAAACACGTTGGTATGTGCACATCTTTCATAGATCACCTGCTCTTCGAAAGGGATATTTTGAGATGTGTACATATCAACCATGTGTGTGTGTATGCATAAAGCTTTGCACGCACATGTCTAACTATTTGTATATACGTATATGATTATATATTATTACATATTATACACACTTACACGTTACGATTTACGCACACACTGGTATGTGTGTGTTTATACACACAATGCTTACATGGAAGTTATACATACTCTCATTTGGGTCTATATTGCATATTTTTAACATGATCACCGGTAGAAAAACGCATAGTAAAATAATCTGCACGCACATC
>OY757904.1:52668442-52670942 GCA_963585895.1 Sepioteuthis lessoniana
TTTCTCTCCCCGAAAATCTCACTCTCCCTGACTCTATCACCCCTCATCCCGGTCAACTCTCTCCCCTATTCCGAGTAATCTCAATATCTCTCTCTCTCTATCTTTTCCCGGCCATCTCTCTCTCTCTTCTCGCCTGGCAATCTCCTTTACTCCATCAATGTATGCATATCTGTCAGCATCATTATTCAGTTTTATGTTTTTTTTCTACCTGCTCAGTAACATGCATATATGAATACCTCTAATAGAATGTTTATTTCCTTGTATGCTTCAATATTCAATACATTTCTCATACTCATCGACATAATCGACTACCTTTTAAGTTTATAAAGACAAATCAAGTGAATTGAAGACATTATTCTGTGTGTATATATATATATATATTCAAAAGAAAATTAAGAAAATTAATCAAATAATCACAAAGTATTTCTCACGAATAAAACATCGATTTCTATGCGGTTTGTTTAGTTTTTTTTTGCTTTGTTTTTCATAACTGATGACGATATAATCCTACTCTAGGTATATCACAAATAATTTTATACAAGCTGAAAACGTTTACTATTTTCTGATTATTTCAAAGGAAATTATCCCCTCAACCTGAGAGCCTTTCATTGGACCTTTTTCTCTGCATTTAAAACCCAATGCTTCTATATAAGATGAGTCTATTCAAGGACTTTTGTATTTGAAAATATTAATTAATTCAGCAAACAATGAAATCAATGCAAGTTGCCACATTCATATGAAAATGGAACTCGCAAACAAATATAGTTCAATGCATATAATCAAGAAAGTATTCGTTACGAAGTTCTGAATAAGTAATGTCAATAATTACAATTAGGAAGATTGTAGGAATTCTCCATTTAAGGTATTGAAATAAAACCATAAACAGCTTCATCTATCTACCAAAAACCTAAGTGTGTGTGTACGGTTGAGCCTCATATCGAATAATGTACTGATGGCTAGACTTTGACAAGAAGAATCAGTATTCTTTCACGATATTCCTGGTCAGAAGTTTAAGTAAAACACTAAATTGTGCAAGTGTAGAATCCCTATTATCAAGATTTTCTTGTTTCTCTAAATAATCATCTTCGTTGTAAGAGTCGGGGATATAGAAGATACAAAAGAAATACCATGCAAATCTACTCTTCATCATCATATTTTTAAAGATGCTTCGACCAAACGAAAATTCTCGGGAATAAATGATGACTGAATAAGGAAATGCTTTGAAGATAATTTAGATTTCGTTCATAGCTAATCTCCGTGTAGATTAATACAGCCCTGATAAAGAAACTCTACATATTTTTAATGAATATATATTTGTAAACTTTTTTTATCATTTAAACACACACACACATTCATTTTTAATGATTATTTAACTTATGATTGCACACAAATATCTAAGTGTTAAACTTTCCTCAATCATATATGTCTCTATATATTTAGTAATCTATGTTAGAAAATGTGATATACTGTACTAGGATAGTTGATATAGGTGTAACTGCATTCACGTGCATTTAAACAGAATTACTAAATAATAATAATGATTAACGACTTTGTATTCATCATTGAAAGCACTTTCTAAATAGATTACCACATGAATATTTTATGCAGGCACACTGAAATATAGGTGTATCCATTTAATGCACGTATAACCTATATATATATATTCACACGAATAAAGATTCCATTGCTTCCCCATATATCATACAAAGATATATGCACAAACTCATCACGCTATATTATTATAGAGGGTATATATATATATATATATATATATATATATATATATATATCTATATATATATATATATATCTAATAAACCAAACTGTATTATAAGCAAGTCATTTTCTCACGAAGGAGTGTGTTACGATAACACGTTCTGAAATTTTAGTCCTTAAGGTGTAAGGATGGCTGCCCGTAGAGCTAAGAAAAATCAAAAACGCATTCCCTCTAGGAAGTTTTGAATGGAAATTAGTTAAAATAATACGAAATGAGTAAAATTTCAAAATTAACTCTTGTTAAAAAAAAAAATAATAATAAAAAAAATAGAACAATACAAAAGTATTTGTCACTATTGAATACGTTTTATTTCTATAAAATAATTGCAGAATAATAAACGTGTGTTGATTCTCCTGGTAATAAGTTCGGAACTAAAAGACTCTTTTATTCAAGACCAACAAACGAAAAAAAGGATAAAATAAAGAAGCAAATAGAGGAATAGAGATCACAAGAATTATTCAGGTTGATGAGACGAAAACTGATAATATTATTTAACCAACAGTTCTTATAGACAGTCTGAGCATTATTTATTTCATTTCTGTCTTCCAACGACTCAACCCATCATGTCAGTCAGCCCCTTTAACGTGTACTGGCCTATTATGAAATTTTTATCAACTTAGTACTTCTCTTCTGTGCTGCATTTCGATGAAGTGTTTAGTTTCCTTTCTTTTATTTCATTTATTCTTTTCTGATTTGTCTGCTTATATTTTACACCTTTTCTGT
>OY757904.1:52675942-52805942 GCA_963585895.1 Sepioteuthis lessoniana
CTAACATTTCTCGTAAAAACATATTAGAAACTAGCTGATAAATCATGAATCTTTGCACGTGTCATAGTTTATAAGTCAACCTAATAGGTTTCCGTGGTGACCGCGTTCAATTATGATTCTGATGTGTCTACTCAAAAAACCGTTGCGTATTCTCAGTATAAATTCATAGTTATATCGAATGTGGACAATTATCAAAGGACATTAAGTACGGACAGAGAACCCACCACATTATCATTCAAATGCAAATAAACTTCTTCAATTCTAAAAGCAAGTTTAAGTTAATCTAATAAAATGTTGTTTTTTTTTGTTTTTTTGCTTGAACACTTACGGATATATATATATATATATATATATAATTTGTTGAGTACATAAAACTTGTGTATGATTTAGAGTTGGAAAAATTATATTAAAATGCACAATATTATGAGATAAAACCTGCTTTGTATATATATATATATATATATATATATATATATATATAATATGTGTGTTATTTAACTGTGTTTATTTTAATTATTTAACAGTCTCTCTCTTTCTCCCTCCCCATTCCTATACTTTTTTATCTGTTCTGAAAGCTCTCTTACTCTCAGTGCCGTTCTTCTTTTTTAGTATCTTTGCTTGTCTCTACTCTTAAGTAGATTACTCTCCCATTCTGTTTCTTTGACTTTTACTTCTTTCAGTTTTACTTGCTCCCGGCAGATTTTGCCTTTTCTCAATATCCGCGGTTTCTTCTGCATGCTTTCCTTGGCTTCTTTCACATTACTCTCTTTTCATTCTTTTCCTCCCCTCTCTCTCAAGCAGTTTCTCAATCTGTTTGCAACACTTGATTTTCGATATTCGTCAAATGCTTAAAGTTAAAAAGATTATCTAGTAGTTATTGTTATAATTGTCTATTCGGAGTTGAAATGTGTCGTTGCATGAGTGTCTTTCTATCTATGTATGTGGCTCTTTATATCTGTGAATTTACATTCTGTGCACCCTATCTATTTAGTTAATGCATCAATAAAAACATATAGCCTTTTAAGATTTTAGATTCTTTCAAACTTTCACGACTCTCTCTCTATATGTATATCTATTTTCCTCATTATTTTTCTGTCACCTGCGCCCACTTTTCAAAATCTTTCTCTAATGAGCCTTTTACATTAGGGCACAAAATTATTCCTTCCAAACATATGAAGCCGATATCTGGCCTTGTCTGTCGAAGTACATCCGTCTGTCTGTCTCTCTCAGCACATAATTCTCCCCTCCCCAAGGAAAGCTTGTAACATTTTGCTCACCTTAACTTCGTCATTTGAATTTTTCCTGCCTTATCTATCGGCCAGTCTGACTCTCTTAATCTGCCCGTCTTTTTTAACTGCGTACTTTTTTTTTTATCTATACATGCACTTGTATAAGAATGAAAATTAGCGGTTGTGTGTGTTTCGGGGGGGGGTGATACCAGTGTGGCTCTGTCGCTTGCAGCCAATGTGGCACGCGCCAAGGTTCCTCAGTTTACTTCGATCAAACTATATTCTTCTTTCTATCATTTTCTCTCTGCCTAGAACAACTGCTACTGTTGTTTTATACCTACTAGTGTTGCTGTTACAGAAATTACTACTGCTATTAAACACCCTCTCTTTCTCCTCATCTCGTCTCTCGCTCATACTGTTATCTCTTATTGTTTTCTATCTTCCTCTCAGAGGATTATGGCTAATTTTTATTTTGGAATCAAGAAAAAAAACTATTGTGTATTACTTTTTAATCAGATTTCATATCATATTTTCACTTTCGAAGTCGGAACTCTTTCAGAGATTATTTCTATCTGACTTTCTTTCAATACTCTCCTATTTTATTGGTCTTTTTCTTGTTCATAGTTCTTTTCAATCAGACTATATTTTTTTTGTATTCAGATTCATTTTTGATTGTAATTCCTTTTATTTACTGATTTTTACTTCCCATCTTTCACAGACCATACCACTTTTCTTTTACTGATCATAGCTATACTATACTTTCTTTCGATCCTTTTTTTTTTTTTTTTTTTTTAACCATTTTGTCACTTTGGTTGATTTTTATTTTAAAGTTCTCTTTTTAACGTTTCTTTTTTATTTTTACTGTTTGTGATTTTTTTTATTCATTCTTCCACTCATTCATCTTTTACCTTTATTATCCATCCAGTATTTTTCCTTTCTCTCTTTCCTCCTTTTCTAGTTTGTTTTCCTCTTTCTCCTTTTCTAGTCTCTCTTTCTCTTCTCCTCCTAGTGTATATCTCTATTTCTCCCCTCCTCCTTTCTCTGTGATCTCTTTTTTCCTCCTCCTTTCTGTTATCTCTCTCTTTCTCTCCTCCTCCTTTCTCAATTATCTCTTTTTCTTTCCTCCTCCTTTCCCTATTATCTGTTTTTCCTTCCTCCTGCTTTCTCTATTATCTCTTTTTCTTTCTTTCTATTTTCTCTATTATCTCTTTTTCTTTCTTTCTATTTTCTCTATTATCTCTTTTTCTTTCTTTCTATTTTCTCTATTATCTCTTTTCTTTCTTTCTATTTTCTCTATTATCTCTTTTTCTTTCTTTCTATTTTCTCTATTATCTCTTCTTTCTTTCTTTCTATTTTCTCTATTTATTTTTCTCTCCTCCTCCTTTCTCTATTATCTCTTTCTTTCTCTCCTCCTCCTTTCTATGTTTCTCTCTTTCTCTCTTCTTGGTTATTCTGCTTTGCTGTTTTATTTCTTTCTCTCTTATTCCCTCCATTTCCCTCCTCTAATGAATTTCTTGTTTAGTCCATTAGTTCACCTCCGAACGTACCTTTCTTTTCTCATGTTATATATATTTACTTTTTTATCAGGATATCACTTCATTCTTTTCAGATCCAACCTCTTTTTTGTTCAATTATTTCATCTTTCATAATTACACCGTGTATCACATAGCCTTTGTCTTTTTTTTTTTTTTTTTTTTTTTTTTTTTTTTTTTCATTCATTTTCCGCTTTTACTTCATGGACTTGTCTTCCTATCTATCTTATTCATGTTTTATAAATATCTGTAGACTGATACAACTCTCTCCTTATAAATCTCAATTTAAACATTTTATAGTCAAAAAATTTTGTTCTTTCATATCTAAATGCTTAAAAAAATTTCAATTTCCAGTAAAATATTTTCATTTTCTCTAGGTATTTTTAATTTATTTTACAGTTGAACAAGAATATATAACATACATAAATGAACTTTTTCTTTTAATATTCAGCGCCCTGTCAGTTACGAAACTGTTCCATTAATCCCATCACAAGAATCAGCATAGAAAAATAATTCGGAAGGATCTTGTCTAAGATGTTTATTACAATTTTGAAATTTAACGCCTAATGTTTATATCTGAAATTTTCTCGTACAAATTGAGAAAAGCCATCTGAATAAAAGATAAAACAAGATTCAACAGCAAAGTTGGAGCTCTGTATTGCTACCAATTACAAAACTTTGTAGTTA
Source organism: Sepioteuthis lessoniana (assembly GCA_963585895.1). NCBI lineage: Eukaryota > Metazoa > Mollusca > Cephalopoda > Myopsida > Loliginidae > Sepioteuthis > Sepioteuthis lessoniana. Next base: position 52,679,391 of record OY757904.1, read on the forward strand.
TATGTAGCAGAGTATGAGGTAAGCTATGATAATGACATTTTCTCATAATGATATAAGGAATAATCTAAAGACAGTAACCAAACACACGCACACATAGATCCTATTATATTTACATGAGTGTCTATAACTTATATAATAAAAATATATGTATAAATACGTGTGTGTGTGTGCAAATGCGTGTACTTATTACTTCATAAACATATATGCTTCATATGTATAGTTTATGTATGTGTATATTTGCATTTATTTTATGTGCATGTGTGGAAACATTATTATGGATCAGTAATCCCGTTATCTGAAAGTTACACTAAATATTTTTCGATTTATGATCCAATGAAGAAGCTATAGATATAATGGAGTGACAAGGCATGACATTGTATTGATAACTTATTTTCTTTAAATTAAATCTTTTTCTTTTTTTTTTTTTTTTTTCAATTGGAAGAAGCAGTAAAAATTGTAAGGTCTATAAAATGAGAGCAAATCCTTATATTACATGTTTCCGGGCAATTTTTCATAGAGCTCATGTGAATAAATACATTGTTAAGCCTATAATTTTGAATTGTTGACATTTGTCTTCAGTCCTAATCCTTTTAAATAAATCATATGTCGTACATTTTATTAATGATTCCATCCAAACAAAATAACTTTCTTTTTTTTTTTTTTTTACATCGGTTGTCCAAGTACTGTTCCTTTATGATGACAACCATAATTTCGATTTTCTAAAGATCGGTACAACATTCTTGGCATAAGAAAAGTCTAGGCGTATTTACGTTCAAGATAAGATATAACTTGTCATTGTTTAAATGTAGAAATGAGGCAGATAGCCATGTTCAAAAATTGATTTAAGTTTTATTTTTCAATATCATCAAACTGGTTTAAACTTGATTCAAGTGAAAAGGAAAAAAATCAAGTTCGTAATATTTTCTATATACTTAGTAAGACAGATGTCCACATATCTGTAATGTAAATATGTGTACATCTTATTTGATATTCCGTATTTTTCAACATTCATAGAAATACATACTGTCTCATGTTTTCACTATCCATACAAATTCATAAACTGATACATTTCTTTTAATCACAATTCTATCAGTGACAAAATGATATACATATGTGTTTAAATACAGAAAATATTCATGTATAGAAATCATTTTTTGAATTCTTGTACGTGCAATATATATATATATATATATATATATATATATATATTGCCATGAAAATAAAGTATATCTTCAGTTTAGTTTTTACCTCGAACTGGCCTGTCGCTCTTTGTATGAGATGTCAGAATCCACAAATTATGATCTTTATTTATTAGTACACGACTTGACCATAACTTATCACACGAACACATTAACAAATACACACGTTGAGAATAAAGTGGAGAAAAAAACTTTATTACAACCCATGGGAATATTAGACACGTTTCTTTCTTCCATATTAAATGTACATGAAAACATTAATGTTATATATTCAACAACAAGTTCTTAGACATATGCCCACATATTGACAAAATTCAAAATTCTTTCTCAGTGTAATCTGCCAAAGAATCCATTCGACGTTTGCAAGTATTGGAATTTATGTAGATATTTCTATCAACAGGCATTTAATCACGTAATGTTTTAAAAATAGCTTGCTTGTATTATAAATAAAACGGAAAGGTTGGTATTTTCGTAAATATTCAATCTTGTAGCACACATGCAAAGCCATTTACCTTTAGGTCTTTTGCCCCCGGGTATTCGTGCTGGATCAATAAAATTTAAGGGCTTATCTTCCGGAGTTAAATCAGTACCTCACTTTCGAAGGAAAAGGTAAGCGTCTAAGCCCCCCACCTCTCACAGACGCGCAAAAATGAGTAATTCGAAATTGACAGCCTTATCTAAGCATTCACTTTAAATTTTTAGCTTTTACATCGTACTTGCTTTGTAAACCTTATGTCCTTATTCGTGTGCATGAATAATTATATGTACTTTCTTAACCCTAAAAAATATTAAGCGCAGATTACGACGAGATATGTTGAAGTCATTACAACACATATCATATTTTATTGAAAAACATTTCAAGCAGTGAGAACTTACGCTGGCGGTTTTTTTATCCACGATTCAACTAAATGTCTTTAGCTCGACCTCTTGCACATCAATCGTTGTTCTCACATGTCATTCATTATAATCTTTCAACACGCACTCAATAATTGTGGATCGTTTATTTTTCTCAAGGAGAGGCTTTTCTAATTGCAGTCTGGAGAATAAACATAATCAAAAATATCATTAAAAGCCAGCACATTGTAAATTAAAACAAATACAGAGACCAACGTATTTCCAATAACCAATTTCAAAGAAATGCACAAAAATATTAAAACTAGTTTCTTTTAATATCAAAGATAAAAATGATTTTGATTAGTGACTACGATCAAGTTATTTATCAAATATCACTAGATGGTTTCTTTTGTTTAATGGCATATCAATCTTTGTAAAATCACTAGAGTCCATTCCCATAATGATTTATTCTAAAACCTGCTAATATACTCGGACATCCAATTCGAGGCCAATGGGTTGTCGTCATTCTAAATGGACTATGCCACCAGAGTTCAAATATTGGTTTCGGCTATTTGCGTACCACAGTACACTAATACTTTTGCAGGTTCGAGACGTGAATTTATCACTTCTCGGCCAATGAATAAATACTTGAGGAGACTGGCTTCTTTCGTCTCGGTATGGCATAGAGAAAGAAAAATGCTGAATTTAATCCAGTTGCTAATGCGCATAAACATTGACTGCTCATTGATGTGTGGATGGGTAAACGACTAAAACAGTTTTACAGACAAAAACGTGGTTATTGTATATTACATAACAGCATTCGCCATATTCAGTGAGAAAAGTCGGTTATGAAAGATCAACAATTTCATTCTCACCAAGAGCACAGTCATATCCATGGTTTAACTAGAATAAGTTATCATATTTACCCAACCCCTCCGCTCGGGTAGGATATGACACAAGGTCAATTTTTTTTAAAGCGGAGTTTAACAGGTTTGAATACAGTTTTCCTTCTCCTAGACTAGTTGCCTCACCAAGGCTGAAGAACCTAGTCTGCCCTACTATTTACCCATAGCTGGAGAGAGAATAATTGGATTCATACCTTTCCCAAGAGTATTAGTGCTATGTGAAATGCAATCAGTCCAGGATTAGAACTCGTGGCGCCGTGTCCAATTCCTGCGACGATAACTATTAACCCACGGGCACTAGAATAAGTTATATTCTTTTTTCTGCTAATTCAGACAGAAAGCGTAATCATATATATTGGTATACTCGTATGATAGTCAAAAATACAAAAAAGAAATTGTTAATAAATGCAGAAATATCTTAATGTCTACGACAGATTTATTTGTTAGCACTTTTAGCTATTTTACAGAGTTGAAAATTGATAAGGCATTGAGTCGACTATATTCTAAAATATATCTTAGTTTTCTAATTCATGAAAATATTTATTGATTGCAAAGACATGCAATACAGATGTAAGTTAGTCTATAATAAATTTTACCGAATAAATTGATATTTTCTGCATAAAGTATTTCGCTGTCAGTGCACTGAATTTTGCTAAACATTGAACATTTTACATATAATTACTATTTGCTATTATATGAATAATAAAATGTTAGACAATCCAGAGGAGGAAATTTACGCCAAATAATGTATTCTTCAAACTGATTTAATTTTTCACTCGGTTTAAGAGTCGTGGTTATTAATTGTAGTGGCCCATAAGTATACTAGTAAATTGGCGTATTCACTTTCCCTTAGGATTTTGAACTTAGGCCTTAGATTTATTTTCCTGGCAGATCTGGGTAAATCTATATTCAGTACGTAAATATTGAGTACAAAAAAAATAGTTTCCGATGAAAACGTTACATCGGAGATTGATACTTTTGTTTCTGCATGTTGACAAAACTATTGTATTGTGTTAGCGTTCTAATAAGAATGAAATTTTATCCCAATAAAAATCTTGAAATCATATTTCTACAAATCCATTTATTGTTCAGTGGTCAGTCATACAAATCTTGTGACAAATCAGACATTCTATCCCTTTTGTCAAAAATAAATATCTCGAGTCTGAAGAAGTCGATCACTACATTATTCAGTTTAGTAAAGTTTCAATTTTAGAAAAATATATAAAACATTTATTCGTAGATTCAAGCAAGCCTTTTCATATTTCCATTATTAAATAGTCAGACATAGAAAAATATTCACAGGGGCCTGCGTTTGATACTAAACTGTCTCCTGTGTTGTGGACACTGTTTTGTAGATTAAGAGAATGTAGCATTAATTTTTCCTCGTCATTGCTACAGGGTTCACTCGGACCCAAAATAGTTGTAAATCTTAGTGACCCATAATTCAATTAGGTATATTTGAAAATTTATAATAAAGCAATATTTGTAGCCATGTATTTGTGGACAAACACATAATTACATAGCAATAGTAACTTGAAAGCACATAATTGTAACATTAGGATAAGTTCATTGAAGTTAGCATTGTCATTAGTTTGTTTTTTTTAATCATAAAATTGCTTGAAAAAAGACTCCTCCAGAATTAAATAACCTGATACAGGTTAATATACCATAAAAAAGGAAACTAATTAATGTACACACACATGAACTCCAAAAACTTGTCGGTTAATACATTGTCAGGATTCAAAAAACGACTGTTTTCGATTCATTTTTTGCCCATTGTAGAATTTTGAATGTGTCACTTGAGAAAATGACAAAATTTACATCGTATGTTTAATGAAGAAAATGTTAGTTATGTCTCAATTATTTTCATTAAATCCGGTACAATTTGATATAAGGCATATCCAATTATGTCTTGGTAAGACATACTTAAACATTTTTGTTTATGTTAAAGTTCAATTGATCTAACTTTTCTCTCTCTCTCATATATATATAGGTGTGTGTGTGGCACATTTAATTTCATATATATATATATATATATATATATATATATATATATAGTTTATAAGTATCTCCTTTCATTGAATGAAATCGGCCCATATCAGACACAGTCATCCCTCAGTTAACAATCTCTGACAACGACGCTGAGTGACTACTATTTACTTAGTTGTACCTTTTATAACAGAATAACGATTTAAATCTTAGGTAAAATTTACGCCTCGCAGTATCATCCTACTATTCTTTCAAGATGTTATTCAATAAAAAAAAATAACGACCATCAAAATACATGTAAGGAAAGCGCATTTAAAAGTAATTGCATATCGAAATCTTTTTAAAATATTTAACAAAAACACATATTTTCATTTTCAAATTTCTGCACCTCCAAAAAAATAAATGAATTTTTTTTTACCGATCTCTCGGTCGTTGATAAAAGTAGACATTCAATAATTTTCGCCTTGTAGCCAAGAAGCTTTAACATAACTATTCCATAGGTGATTCCGATGCAATTATCAATATAAAACTTCTTAAATCAGTGATTAAATTTTGTAATTCCCATATAAAATGTGTTTGTGTGTGTGGGGGGGGGTAATATATAATTTAATGCTAAAATCGCTTTTCGCCCGTAAAAATTACTGCATGGGAATGCAGAACTATATTTTAAGTATAAAAAATAGTATAAAAAACTGCATAAAAACTCACAAGTTTTCGATACTCTGAGACTGTTTATGTGTGTGCGTGTGAATTATATATACGCGTGTGTTTTATATACGCTCGTGGTGTAATGGTTAACGCTGTAAATGGACATTGTGATTAGAGTTTTAATCCTGGATATGACTGCATTTTGCATGTCGCAAATACCTTTTGAAAAATATGCATCCAATTGTTCTCCCTTCACCTATGAACAGATTGGTTCATTCAACCTTGATATGACATTAGAACTTGAAGAAAACATTCAAATTCAGACCTGTAAACTCCACATTAAAAAAATTACGTTATGTCACATCCTACTCTTGAAAGGTGGTTGGGTGCATATATATATATATATATATATATATATATATATATATATCACAGGATGACTAAACAAACTTCTTAAAATGTTATTTTACTGACGTAGATCCTCATGATAATTAATCCATTTGTACGTATTATACTCGTTTACAACCTTGAGTTATACATTTTCCCATTTTGATATACTGCATACTCAGGTTCTTACGAAAACAGTTTTTCATGAGTTTCATTTCCAATATTTTTTGGGAGAATTTTGTATCAGTAATTCTTTGAAAGGAAAAAAACGTAATTTTAAACGACAATAGCAACACTGTCATAGTAATCAAATGAAAGAGCATAGTAACGAAACGGTTGGCCGTGACAGGTGTCAGAACGAAGACATCTCATTGAGAGCTTGTGTACTAAGAATGACTTCCTTAGGTTGGTTCAAATAATGACCCCAGTTTAAAAACGTACATGTGTTAATAAAGCTGTCCTTTTCAGTTAGCTTTATCTATTCTCTATGCCAACTCCTTTGTGTAATAACGTAGGGATCATTCATGTTGATAGTCCCACTACATAAACAATGATATTAATCCTGTGATCACAAATAATGATCCTTATTGGTTATTTACTCACGATAGTAGGAAATCGTTCATCAAATTGCTATGATATGCAGTTGGGACTAATTAATTTCTTTAATTACTATTGAGGTTAAGTTTAACTCTGAGAAAATTTCATCTTTATGTACATCTTTTTGAACGATCTTTTACACATGTTGGTCAAATTTATATTAAAGTGTTTCGAATTATTATTTTAACGTAATTTCGAATAACTTTTTCACAAATGAAGAAAATTAAAACGTACTCTATTAAACAAAAAAACATGGAAAAAAATTACCACTTTTTTTTATTGGACCTATCATTTTAATGGAGCTTTAATACCTTGTATTCATATAGGAAGTGATTTTCATGGATTATTGTTAAAGCTGCCTTCTAAAATACCGAAAAGTCATAATTTTTTATAGAAAATTCTCAGAAATACCCACTTTAGGACAATTCTGAGAATTTTCTTTACTTTTATCATAACTTGAGATTAGTTCTTTGTAAATGGCTACGAGTTTAAATATATTCACTTCCTATGTGTGTCAAAGCCATTAAAGCTGTATCCAAATTTGTGACAATAAGAAATGCTTCAATTTTTGCACCGTCAGATTTTCGTTAGACTTTTAATTTTTTGATAATATATATCTTTTTATAAAAAGATTAATGCTTATTATTACTTGAGCAGAGAATGAAATAAATATCTGGAAGAGAACTAAGGTAGTAAATAAAATATATATATATATATATATTCTGAATTACGTCAATGCAGGAGCTTGGCAAACATGCATGTTATTTTATCAGACCAATCATTGACCTGACATTTCTCACTTAAAACACTCAGAACTTTCATGTATCTTTAAATTTTCCTTATTTGTTGATGTAAGGAAACCTTTTATATTCTAATTGGTAGTTAACCGGACATAAATAAATGTTCACACATACCGGATACATCGTTGATGTAACCGCATCCAATGTTGTGGCTTGAATTCAGCAGTTTTGAGGAATGTGGAGTGACATTTTCCCTGTCACACTTTCAGATTGACTCATTATTGAGGGTGGTATTATCGGTAGAATCTCAGCAATTTAAAAAAAATAATTGCTAGAAAATCATTGGTGTCAGCTGTTGTTGAAACTGTATACCTGCAGGTACACACCTTTCCCCAAAACAAAATCGTTGTAAAATCATACACATAACTGAGTTTTTTTTCCCATTTTTTTTTTAAAGAAATGTGTACAATAATGTTTATTCATGATTCGAAATAGATTTTTAAAAATTCAGAAATCGTCGCTTTGACATAAATGATCATGAATAAACCTAATTGCTATTTAAACAAGTTATGAAGACTAAGTCCATCATATTTTAATTACCTTCACTATGTTTCACTGTAATTAATAAGCAATGATTAAAAAAAAAAAGAAAAACTAACTGAATTATAATGATGATAATAATTATATATATATATATATATATATATATATATGGCAATCATAATACGCTGAAAACTTTGATCTGAAATTTCCTTACGATAAAATTCATAGGAATTTACTCAAGAATAGTCATGAAAAATTTATTTTGGGTTGTAAAAATAGTCTTTTTTAACATCCTAGTATAAAAATGCAGCGTAATAATATATTAGGATACAGAGAAATCCACAATAAGTTTCCATGACCCTTAATTAGTTAACATAATGCCCTTATTTTATATTGGTTTCCAGACGGATCATTTCATTTTTTTCCCGTATTTAACAAAACTACTGATTATTTTATGTCCGCTGATAGTATGCTTATGCTTTCAATAACAAACTTATCCTTCTGCACAAATCTAAGGCGATGATACATACCAACAAATGGATGTTAGACACAATGAACAGATGTTTTGTTGTATATGTAATTGGTTACGCGTTGGCTGAAGACATTCGTCAAAATATTTCAGGCCATATTCTGTATTTTCCTCATTAGATCAATATTTAGATTACCAGAGCTATAATATGACTTGTCCGCATTTAATGATATCAATGTTTAATTAGTATTGTACGTATTTATCTGGTGAAATATCTACGATTAGACTACGAAACGTATTACTATCAAGCAATTCCATAGCAAATGAATAGTAATCAAAAAGCAATATCATGCGCCATATTCAGAGAGGAAGGTGACAACTGGAGTATAAATTCTGGCCTTGACTAAAGATATGTGGTCAGCATCAATTGGCTAAGAATTCTTTCCAGTGTAAGAATACACAGGTTGTAATATAGTATTGAGCTAACTGCTCAACACTAGCATATTAGTAAAAGCACAATTCCAAGTGTTCTGTTCCTTTGAAGTAAATGTATTCAACTACAATAGCCAGAAATGACGCAACTATTCTGGCCAATGTAGGACATTTAAGAACAATGTCTGGGCTAACATGAATTTAATTCAAGTGTCTGACCCAAGAAGTTGTATTTCTAATGCAAGTAAATCAAGCTTAGCAAAAAAAAAAAGAAAAAAGACTGAAGTCACTGCTGTAGCTTTATTGGTATTTACTAATATCAGCTTTATCGCAAATTCTTTAAAAAAACATACATGAATTTTTTTTTTCTTTTAAAATAAACCATTACTATTTTTTTTTGTTCAAGTCATCAATGTATTTTTATGGTCGGTTCGTCCGCTGCCACGTTTATTCTTTTCAAATCTACTGACTTTTTTCACAGAATTGATCACGTGCTCTTGCTGCTTTTCATTTCTTTTTTTAATCATGAATCCATCTTTGATTCAATTTCCATTGGATTAGAATTCTAAGCGACTTAGATATTTTGATGTCAAGAATATTGTTCAAATTATAATTATTTTCTTGTCCGAAATGATGAGTCATAGTGTTATCATAACTCTATGAGGTTTTCCACCGGACATATTCGGCAGTGTTATATCATTCACGGCCAAGAACTTAAAAACCAATGTGAGAATATCTTCCATCATCATTTCATGATTTACAAGAACAGGTACAGGTATTGTTCACTTTGTTTTTGACTTCCTGTCTACAAAATCATTTAGGAGGATTAACATCTTCAGTGTCACGTTGGTTCATTGTGTTCAGACACTTGTTCGTTTTTTGTTTTTTGTTTCGCTAACATCTCAGGGATTTCAAGTTTCTTTTTAAAAGTTCCGGAATGAATGACATTTTTAAATGAATAATTCGAACGAATCTTCATCTTTAGTTTTATTTTCTAAATTTCAAATGGCATTAATCTTCTTGGATGAAAAGTTCTTTTACCGACCTTGTATTGAAAACAAGAAAATTTATGTTAGTCCAACTACAGGTTGATGATTTTTTCAGCCTTACTCAAGATCTGTCCTGTTTTTCCATAAACTTTTCCTGAATTTTTTATAATTGAAACGGGTCTATTTTTTCGTCTAGACTCCAAACTGAAACCAATGCATAATACGTAAATGATAAAAATACAGAAATTATTTAATCTCGAATCCCTCATATTGTTCTTCAAGTATAATTTATAGACAAAAACCTTCAAAAGAAATTTATACTTCAATTTTATACATTTCTCGTTGTTATATATTATACGTAGCATGCTTGGATATTTCAAATCTTGGATTTTTTTCTTAAATATTTCATAGTTTTCATTATCGTTGTATTTCACCATCATACTTACGAATCATTTCATTCCTCTGATTTAAGCTATCATTATTTTAATTCCCAAATCATAATTCTTATAAAACAAAACTAAAAGTGATGCATCAAAAATGGGTGGAACATTTTTGAAAGTTACACTAAAAAATAAATCTCATTTTACGTATATCTAAAAAATTAATATCCTTCATAAAAAAAATTAGCGACAAGTACTTATTTACGTGCATAAGGATTTTCAATTTTAAAATAATCTTTTAACTGTTTTTAATGTCTTATGCTAAAGATCAAGCGTAGTCAATTTAAAATCTGATATAAATTGTGAAAAGTAAAAAGTTTTTTTAAAAATGTACTTTTTTAATGCACGTCATTTCATGTTTCATGCAAGAAACAAATTCGTTATCTTAGTACATAGTTATATATATATACAGCTAATAGCTTATTAGTATACCTTATGTGTCATATAATTTGCTTTCGTGTGCATATAAATTTAGCTTTTGTAAATATTTTCATATACGTTCATAATCATCTAACGATATGAATGATAGAAACTGTTAGAATATATTGGAAATGACTTTTGAGGATTTTAAATCCTCGTGTGGCGTGTATATTTGTATTCAGCTAAAACGAAAGTTAATGCTTCTTAATCTATAACACTTATAAATAAAACTATTCAGTTATTGATAGCTATTGACTTACCTCATCTGTATATAAAATATACATTTTGTTGGAGATTAACTATTCGAATTCCTTTTCTTTTACATATGCACATTTGGCGCAAATCTATTACCCACATAATGGTTGTTTTTGTTTCTTTTTAGATATCTATACCGGTTTATGCACTCACTCATATATAGGTATCTGTGAGAGAGAAAGATTGGGACAACATATATGATAGACTTAAATATTTTCATTTACTCTTAGCTTTTAATAATCTTACCAGTCTCTTCTCTGGATAAATCACTTCCTTTGTCTTTGCTCTTTTTTTTTTCTGTTTCTCAAGCCAGTATATCTTCTATACCGGTTAAGATGTTTCAGAAAATGACGATCCCAAAGATTTTGGGATTTTTTTTTTCTTTTTAAGATTTCGTAAAATATCAGAAAAAGAACCTTTTCACAAAAAAGCGTAAAAGGATAACATTATGCGTTGTTCTTTAAAAACGTTAGTTTTCTGTTGTGCTTGGTTAAAGATATATATCTTAAAATTCATTTGCTCTTATTATATATAGTGTAAACATGAATATAGACCTCCCAAGAGGAATTGAATAAATATCAGTATTGAATGTTTCGCTTAACAATATTTCATGGTCGTTCGCCAACTTGATTAAAATTGTTTCCCCTTCCGGATATAGATAATTAAAGTATATATTTAGATTGTAGAAGAAAGTCATCTTAATTAAAATCAGTATTGATATCCTTATGAAATCGGATGTCAACGATCCAGTTCTTTATATTTATATGGCGCCATTATTCAATAAACGTTTTTACAAACAGGAAGATGGATCACGCATATGCAAAAACACACTAATCTCACTTTTTTTCTCTTCTTTATCTTAAAGTAACACATTTTAGTATAAAAAGTTAATTTGAAAATAGTTTCACTAACCTAATATATTTCTAAAAAAATCTTCAATCACAAAGTAATAATTTGATTCTTTAGAATCTTGTGCATTATCTAGGTTGTTTAAACCCAAAGCCCTTTCAGATTAGAGCTATATTTAACGACCAAGGCTTTTAAAATATTCACGCCCTGTCGTGAGTTTTAGATTCGCTAGGTAGCCAACAAATTAGCATTTGGTTTAGATTGTTAAATTTAGATTTAAGAATTTACATGACAAAGTATATTAGCAATTGCAAAAAATAATAAACCACAAGGTATAACCGACGTAGTAGGATTGAAATAATATAAGAAAATTCTGTGTTTTTTTTTTTTTTAATTTTATTTATTTTATTTTTGCTATCGACTATCAAAAATTACGAAAGAAATATACAGTATTTAAATTTTAGTTTTATATGAAAGTAGTTATAGGTCTTTCCTAACGCTGTCCATCTATTTCAATAAACGTGTAAACGTGATATCTTTTTATGCAATGACGTGTTTATTTTTAAACATATATACATTGCTGGCCAGTTCACTTAATTTTGTGAGTCGTAATCTTCAGAATTAAAGCTGTAATTACATTTCCAGTAACGAAATTCTCTTTTTATTCACACAGACATACATATCTATTGTGCGTGTATATCCGAATACGTAAAAAAAGGTAATGATAGCATTTGGAGTTACCATTTTTATTATAAAATTTTAACTCTTAAAGAAGTATTTTTCTGTGTATGCAATAACATCCGCATGCTTTGTTCTTCAGACGAGTAAGATCCTAGTTTTAAATATATATATATTTTTTTACGTAAAAGAAGAAAAAAACATTTAGGTATTAAGCTTTTTAATATTCTTTGGAAAGAAAGCACGTAAAATTGAGTTACTACTCATGAGTAAATCATCCATATTTTCGTAAAATATGTGCTCAGGTAATTCTATACGCGAACGGTTCTCTGTAATATATTTTGTAATACATGAGAAAAAAGCTATATATGAAAAAATATTATCTAAGACTGAAGAGCCTTTAAAATGTTAACTTATTTGCCACCGAATATGACATTCGAGGAATATAACCTAAATAATATTACAATGCTCAGGTTAACTTTTCGAGTTTTTGACACTTTTATAAAATATATAATGTAGAATTATTTTTACTCAAATTACTTGTCTCACATTTGTTTACCATAAAAGTGAGAGATTTGGAGTGAAGTGAATGCTGTTTTATTTGTTTTTATTTTTTCTACATAAAACATGACATGTTTTTTTTAATTTATACATGTATGTAGAGAATAAGTAAATTGCTGAGAATGCAGAAAATAATGAATATAAACACTTATGTTTTGAAAAACATTTAACTTTTTTAACAATCATTCTCATTTTTTCTATTAGGGAATCTAATTAATTTTTAACAAGTTAGACGTTATTATTAATTAAAAATAAATATATATTATAAACAGAATTCCGAAACAGAAAAAGTTAAAGTTTTAGCAGAATATATTTTGAGTAAGAAAATTGTATTTCCTTAACAACTTCCCAACCCTCTTGTTTCAGTTCAATTATAGATTTTATTATAATAAAAATCTAGTAATTTCATTTGGAAACAAGAACCATCATTTTGATTATATTTAAACTGTATAGACGCATATGTATGTATTAAAAGTGCGTGAAGATATGAGCAAAAACACGCACATGCACCCACATGAATACGCATATAATTTAGTAATATTAATTTTTCAATAATTGTTTAACATGGGGTGGTTTTATTTACATTAAAAAGTTTACTTTAAATAAGTTTGAAAGTTTATTATTGTAATCCTATTTTTTATTAACCTATTATATAAAGGATATTGATGATGTCAGTAAAAACCCATATTTCGTCAGGTATTAATTTATTCGCAAGCAATCTGTTATAATCTGCGTAAATTATTTGCGATATTATGAAAATTATATTTCTATATTTGCGTTAGAGATATATGATTTGTCATTCACGTAATAAAATGCTGATGTATTTACTGTTCACTTTCTCTTTTTTTGTAATTAAAGTTCCATTTAATATATAATTTTAATTTCTTTTGTAATCTTGGTGTTATTGTCTACGAACTATATATACCCGAACGAAGTATACGGGAACGGGCAGATACCTAATATGTACTAGTACATTCATTTATATACATATTCTCTCAATCGAGGATCGACACTTCCTCAGTCATTAGATATTACATATTTCTCTTTCTCTACTCTGGTTTCTGCCACATTCTATTTCTAATTTTTCTTTTACATGTATGAATGTCTCACAGAATCTGGAAGAAAACTACCAAGGCCCATATTTTTTATATCGGTCTTTTTTTGCATTTTACATTTTAAACCAACTCATCTGTACAGGAAATATCGTATGATCCGAAAACATTCGTAATATTATAATGGAAAGTGTGTAAAATAATTGTTATATAAGCAGCACACTTACATTTATTCTATGTAGACAAATACAAGTCTTAAATTGGAAGAAATTATATACTGAAGAAAAGAAGAAAGCTTATATGAGTCACTAAAATGAATACAAATGTGCCAGAATGGACAAATTATGACGTAGGTCTTCGCAAATGCAGTCGGAAGAAAAATTATGCCTTTTATAGACAATTAATTAGGACCTATTGAAGAGAAATTATTCCTTTCCTTTCCCCAAAGATGAATATGTAATCTCAATTATATACACGAGTAAAGATAAATATATAAACCAAAAGCACTCGCTCACATACATATAAATACGCACAAGAAACATGTGTGAATGTCTATGTAAAAGCAGTTTGCTAGTTTACTAAGTGTGAATATATAGTGTGTGTACGAGCGTATTATGAGACATAAATAAACATATTGACAAAACTAACACATTTACATATTGCCCATAGTAACACACACACGTTTTAAACATGTAAATGCGTTAGTTTTGAGAGCAAGTGTTACAAAACGCACGTGCGCGCACACACACACACACACATGCATATTTCTCAACACGGATCTTCATACTCATGATGATCTAGTCTGCTTTTTAGATTCTAAAAATAAAACGTCGTAAATGATAACATGAGGATTGACTTCGTAAAGCCGAGTCGTTAGATATCATCCTGGTTCATTGTATGATATACTTAAAATATTTTGTGCTATTGTGCTGCATTTTCACTTGGTAAAGATTTTTTTTTATTTATTATAAATGAAATACGTTTTTAGTCTTAAATCTAATCATAACCTTTATATAAAAATATATATTCAATGATGTAATGATAAATAAACATTTTCACGGATATGATTACAATTACATTATCGCGCACCTTTTCTATTTTTCACATAATCAATACATGTGTGATATATCATCTTTCGATATGATACTTAATTGTATGTACGTCAAATACCATCTTTAGAAAAAGTCATTTCGTCAAGATTATAAAGAGAATATGGATTTAAATATGGCTCATGAATGAATTTAACACAAAACCTTAATAACGAAAGCAATAAGGCGGCAAATCTTTGTGTTCATAAGTATACGTCTTTTGGGTAAAATTTTTGGGGAAATATCTCACGCTTTTATCTTGAAAGATGACAAGCTATAGTCTTAGGCAATAGTATTTATTAATCTTCATAATCGTGACTTAAACAGTGACTTACATATGCGTACTGATTTATTTGCTATTTCTTGCTCATCTTTGTTGTTTAAATCATGGCGTTTCGGAAATGGTTTATGATACGTCGGTGTATATTGAACCTTTTATTCAATTTGTTTCGATTGATATGTTAATCCTTATTTTTGGTTGTCTATATAAATTGTTAACCAATATTCACTATTCTTCACAAGAAATATTCACCTTAAATTTGAAACCTTTCATTTTGTCTGAAGAATCCAAGCTAAATCTTGCAAACTTAAACTAGTTAGTTGATGTCTGTATAATTGATTTGCTGCAAAGTAACAATGGCAGAATGTAGAGAAGCCTATAAATACAATATTCTGTGTTTTGTCTTGATGTCTATTATGATATCATAATCGCTAAGCATTGTGTCTTATAGTTCTAAGTACTAGATCCTATGTGGTGACAGAACTTGCACTTTAGAAAATTATGTGTCTAATAATTAGATGTACACGTTGTGAGCTTTCTGCTGGCCATTATTTTATTCTTCATATTCACATACTTACATAACTTAATCTCAAACAGGGGGGTGTTCTCGTGATGTAATGGTTAATGCGATGCACTACGGAATCGTAGTACTCGAGTTCGTACTCCAGTCGCGCTATTACGTTCACTTTCGGGCAAATACCCTTGGGAAAGGTATGAACCCCCTTATCCTCCCAGCTATGGGTTAAATAGTACCACTACTGTTCTTCTAGGAGAATGGCTTTGGCATTAAATAACCTAAAGAATTGATATGCCATTAAACAAAGAAACCAAACATTAATCTCAAACAGTAATGTTTATTTAATTCTGAAAAATTACAAGGAAAAATTATCTAGGTTGTGTATGTTTTCACTTACCACCACCACGAATAACTGGATGTGACACAAGGTCATCCATTAAGCGGATTTGAGCTGGTCTTAATCCAGTCTTCAATCTCAAAGAAAATTTTCCTTAACAAGGTTCAAAAAACTAGTTTTCCCAAGTATTTAGCCAAACGTGGAAAGAGAAGGGGCAGATTTATACATTTTCCAATGGCATTAGTTCGATGTGAAACGCAAACGGCAGCGATAGGGATTTGAACTCTTCTCAGTCCTCTTTCTCCTCCGATGACCGTTATTAGTGCACATGAAATTGTCTGAATGCAATTATTAGATTTCATTTAAATTAGGGAGGAACACAGAATAACTTCCAAATCCCAAATAAAGAGCATAAGTTTATTTTCTTATTAAAGGAACATGGTCTCTATCTTTATTTATATATATATATATATATATATATACACTTTTTAAATCAAAAGGTAACATTTAGGCAAGCATGTATTTTCCAACTGTGAAAACCTGCGAAATTAATTTATTTCTTTGTAGTATTGAAATTTCTTCAGTCAAATCATTACCTATAAAAAAACAAAACAAAATGAAGTCAGATTGTCAATTTGAAATGAAACTTAGCTGAGTACAGTATAGCATAATGGTCTCGCCTATCGATTTGAGTTCAAGTTCGTTGTCAAGGTTTTAATGCACCGTAACAAATCCAGATAAGATACAATAATGGAAGCTTTTCTCGGATCAGATTGACTCTCAATGACAGAAAATTTATTCACCTTCCTGATATTTTTACTTCAAGGTTGATAGTGGCCATCATTGTTTTAAATCTTTTCTAACCAGTTAAAGCTAGAATATTTTTGATACTATATGTAAGTGCGTAATAGAGGCTTTTAAAAAATTCAAGTAGATTTGGAAACTGAGTATTTTCTTGTCTTCATAGACCATGTGTGGTAAGTTTTTTTCCTATTTGTTTATACATTTTGAAATATATTTGGAAAATGCATAGTACATAGGAAAATATCATTCACAATATCTATAGCCTACAATTTATAATCAAACTTGGCTCAAGGGCGCAAATATCTTCTTTTTTTAAAATTCTTATTGAAGTAAAAGATGTGAATGATCTGTACATAAAGACTTTTCCGTAATACCGGTCACCAAAAGAATGGGCCGCTACTGAATAGAAAAATATAGCTTAGCCTAAAAAATTAATTCTTCTCTCTCTCTCTCTCTCATATATATACGAGGGGCATACGATAAGTTTCCAGACTTTTTTCGTATGGTCATTTAAAATTGTCGGAAACTCTTGAAAATTGAGTGTGTTATTGCTATACATCTTATGAGATGACTAACCATTTTTTATGACATCAGCTTCAAATGAACAGCTACATCTGGAATTGGAATACACCCTACTAAAGCCTGATTGTCACAGTTGGTGAATTTCAAAAATGCAATCTGGACTTTAGAAGAACGATATGCGATAAAATTGTGTTTTAAACTTTGAAAAATATGCCACAGAAACGTATGGATTGATTCATCCTGCTTTGGGAGCATCTTGCATGAATCGAGCATCAGTTTATGAGTTGCATAAGGGATTCAAGGAAGGCAGGGAGTCTATGAGGGATGATGAGAGGTGTGGGAGAAGTAATGAAGTCAATACACCAAAGTTGATTGGCTAAAGGGTTAGGGTTACTATGTTGAGGTTTTAAGGGAGTTCAGAAAGAGATTACCTCGGAAGAAGCCAGCATTCTTCAAATCGGGTCAGTGGCATTTCCAACAGGACAATGCACCAGTTCACAACTCTATCCTTGTCACAGAGTATTTGACCAAGATGGGCAGTTCCTCACTCTCCCTATAGTCCAGACCTTGCTCTCTATGACTTTTGATTATTCCCTAAGCTCAGAGGCTGTCGTATGAGACAATTGAGATGAAAGAGGATGTGACGAAGGTCATTGACACACTCACACAAGAGGACTTACATAGAGCCTTCCAGAAGTTGTTGTAACGGTACAAGTGCATTGCAGCCGGAGGAGATTACTTCGAAGGGGACTAGAGTTTCATGTGCGTACTATCAATAAAAGTGGCCATACGAAAAAAGTATGTAAACTTATTGTATTCACCTTGTGTGTGTGTGTGTATATATATATATATATATATTCACTGAGCACGAAATATCCAGCTTTTGAGTTTTTGGAGTAGTCAGTCTGGAAGTAGAGTTTGCAGATCCTTATTCTCTCGCCTTATCAAATAAAAATTGGTACAATGTTGATCTACTGAATATCATTTAAAGCAAATAATCTTATCCATATATGCTTAATAAAAAAATCAGTAAAATAACCAGAGGAAAAACCAACGAGAAAAATAAAAAAATTCGACTAAAACAACAAAAAAGCAAAAAAAAACAACAAAGAATGGGTCGAAAACAAAGGACATTTAGAAATACAATTAGACGGAAAATACAATTTGGAAGATATAACAGTTACTTGATAAGAGAAAAGAGTCCTGTTGAATGATTGTGTTGAACATAGTTAACATTTGTATGGCAAAGGTTGAATATTATGGTAAGAAAAGGGATGAGATTAAATGAAAATTTTCAAAAAAATCTATGGTATCATCCTCCGGAATATATAAGAAAAGTTAACAGGGGACAAGATCATTAATCGCAAATAATTACAAAGAAATATCAAAATAAAGAATACTTTTGTTTAAATTCATAAATCAAAAAATGCACTGTACGAACAACACGTTAGGTCTAAAATAAAGAAATTTGACAGCTAAAAAGGTGATATTAAGTAGAACAAAAATTACCCAATGAAAAACATGAAATAACGTTCCGATTTAACCTCGTAGGTTACGAGAGTACATCTATTTATAAAAGCACGTGGCTATTTTAATCTTATGAAAATATACGAATCTGATCCTAGCAATATAAAGAGTTACGATAATCTCTTAAACGTTAGTTTTATAAACAACTAGACAGACAGAAATATATTAGGAATATGTAACATCATGACAAGAGAAATAGACAAACGTGAAATATATCAAAATAGACAACTAGATAGTTATCGCTGAAATTAGCTAAGTTAAGCGCGAAGGAAATAGGTCAATGTCTGGATTGGTGACTTCTTAGTAAAAGAAGGTATTGAAAGTAATCTCAGGATTGCATGCCAGACTAAACAAAGCTTAATAAATAGCATCTAGACAGATATTGATAGACGCGAAGAGAAAACTGTAAAAAGAATACGGAAAATGTATAGAATTTAGGGAAGATTGAATTCAAAGATATCAAATTCGATTATTGCGGAGTCACATGACTTTACCATAAAAATATATTTGTAATTCATCATTTGAGTTGTATATCTAAGGTCAGAAGGTAGGTAAGCATATGTGAGCATTTAAATTCAAGTAAAACTTGAGATCCTCTGATCAAATTGCACCATGAGTAATATTTTATTTACCTTACTGATTTGGTTTCACATTAAATTAACCCTTTGATTTACTTTAGCTCCGTTTCTTCATACCAATAGTTTACTTTTGTTTATAAACAAGGAAATCTTCTACTTGTGATAGATTTCAGTGGCTTTTCTAGGTTATCTCGCCATAAATATTACATCATTAGTTGTTATCATTTTGATATTTACAAAGCTTGAAGTTATTAGGGTTTGGCAGGATAAATTATCATCATCATCATGTCGTGCCATCAGCACAGGTATCCCTGACCCTTTCTCGCCACCCTTCTCAATCGTCCATTGCTTCCAGCAGGTCTTCAGGACTACATCCCGTATCGACACACAGCTGTTGTACATAGGTTCTAGTTAGTCGTCCTGCCTTTGCTCGTCCATCTGAAAGAGTCCACAGGAGTACATCACTTATGAGTTCGTCTTCACTTTTCCAACTGTGTCTCACATGTCTGGTTCGTCTAATTTTGATAGTTTTCGTGATGGGTGGTAATTGGCCATACAGCTGCTGCTTTGTGAGGTGCTGCCTCCATGACTTGTTCAATATTTCTCGCAGCATTCTTGTGTAGTTGCCGTCAAGCTTTCTCTCAACCCGTTTTGTTAGCGTCCATGTAGTGCATCCATACAGCAGTATCGACACTACCACTGCTTGGAAGAAACTGCGTTTTATTTTATCGGTTAGGTCTGACTTCCATATAACCGAGAGCCTATCGTTAGCTGTCAATGCCTTTGCTAGTCACGGATGATGTCTATCTCGGTTGATTAGACACTGCTTCCTGGGTATGTGAACTTGGCAACTAGTTTCAGAGAGCTACCGTTTAGCGTGGAGATGTTGCCTGTTTGATTAAAGCACATATACTCCGTCTAGTATGCATTGGCATGGAAGCCTATGCCTGCAGTAGTTCGTTTCAGACTATGCAGGGTTTCGGCTTGGGCGGGTGCATTTGCCAGAAGCGCTGTCATCGGTGTAGTCGGCGTCCATAATTGTTGGTGGGGGGTACCTTCTGCTTCTTTCCTATGTTAGCTTGAAACCATTTTCTTTCATTTTATCAATAGATGTTCTATGATAAACTATAAATGGTATTAACTTGATTCAGAATTAATGTATTTGATTGTATTTATATATTTGTGTATTTAGACAAGTGTCATCATGTCAGATTTTGAATGTTTCAAAATGCGTGCGCAAGTGTATATACATTTATCTGAATAAATAAACTCTCTCTTACACACGCACATACACATACATAAGTATCTCCCTAAAAGCATTTTTAATTCGTGAAACCGTCAGTGCGCTAAGTTCACAATTAAACTTCGTTTGGAAAAAGTATATACAATGTAAAACAGATTAAAAATTCACAACTCTGTTTTGCGATAACGATCCACAGCTAAATTAGTAGTCAACACGTCTTACTTTTTGTCAAGGACACGGTTCAACTTAAATCTCGTCATCGAAACAACCGTTCTTTCCTATTTTAGAGAAGACTGATATAATTGTGCAATAGTAGTGACTTTCTTACTCGTACAGTTAGCCTTAAAACATGCTCAATTAATACGTTTCAATAAATAAAATATTCAATGTTTATGCTTTCTTTGTATCCTATTTGATGATTTGATTTTTTAAGGAGCCATTTGTGGTGGCTATTGCGAGCTTTCTTCAAAAACATCCCTTCAAGGGGATGCTCTATGAGTCAAAAAGTAGTGCAGCGTCATGTAAAGTTGGTGACCTTAGTCAAGGGCGTCCAGAAGGCTCCCTTTTCAATAGCTCCAAGGTGTAGGGGAGGGCGCTACTCCTTTCCCTGGATTGCTCCACTTTACTCTTGATTCGTACCTTATATTGCTGAGTATTAAGCAAGGAGGTACCAAGTACCATTTTTAAAGTGTTTGGTATGATGCGACCCGAGATTGAACCCAGGTTTCCCGGACAATTGGCGGACACTCTACCCACTAGGCTAATGAGCACTATAAACCATTCAAATTGAACATTAAATTCGGCATGCTAGTTGGGTTAATATTGTTGGTATACTAGCTAGACACATTATGAATAGTGCTCTTGTTTTGTCCTGACATGAACTTTGGAAGATGCTTCAGTGGAACTTATTTCAAGTACCAATTTTAAAAATATATGGACAATTTTCTAATGTTGCTAAAGAAAGAGAGGAAGATTAATTTGAATCGTGCGCTATCATGAATACTAGAAGCATTTAAAAATAGGATTAACATAACAGGTGAACTTTAATTGGGGTGGCATCTTAGCTAAAGCAGCACTTTGAAACACTGTCAGAAAAAAGATGCGCTATAAAACCGTTACCGTATCCATCAAAACAACACGCGGACATTTTTCCGTTGTGAAAATATACTGACAAAAATAGGTTAAAGCAACTTTTGAAAATGTTGGTAAAGTCGTATTTTTTGTAAAGTTCGGTCTGTACTGCACGCACTCGCGCGCACTCTTTGAATTTGTAAAAGAAATTGCACAAATATATCTACAGCCCAGTCAGATAGGGCTGTAGCATACACCGAAAGCATCTTTGCAGATTGGTAAGACTCTTCTAATGTTCTGTATAAGGCACGAAACGTTCTGATGGTGAGGCTCCAGTAATGCTGGAGCTTTAGGGAATGTGGAGAAATCCTTCATTGCCACAGCTAGCAGGTCCACTCTGGCCCGGATTGGTAGCACCAGAAAGGTTCTTATATATAGGTCAAATAGAACTGTCTGTCATATAAACTGAGTGCAAACAAATGACTTAAGCTAAACTGAATCTAAAGCAATGGCTGATATTCAAGTGAATTGTTTTTTTATACATAGCAATATTTGAACAATTTTACTTTGTTGACTCATGCTGAATTTAAGTGTTAAAAATAAAACTGTTTGATCATTTAACTGTATATGTAAAATGTTTACCAACTGTATATATGTAAAAACAGAATTTGGGATTAAATAACCAACAATGGTTGGTATGCCAGAAAACCAAGCCAAACCTACTGACGGAATGTCAGATAAACAATATAATTTCTTTGAGCCGCGATTTAGTTTAACAAAGGATTTTCACAAGACAGACCAATCGAGGTTACTTGAGGACCAAATCTTTCTCTAAATGATATACAACGTATTTGTAGAGATTATAGAATAATAACAGGGCGTTATTGCTGAACTGACAGATTTTGAAATATCAATGTATTTTCCCATCGGCATCAGTCTGATATGAACCACAAGCAATGCTAATCTGAATTAGTCCCACATTCATTTAAATATATGCATATTGTAATAAATACTACAATTTGTAAATAGACTTTCGCCTTTGAAAATCACTATTTCAAATACGCAAAAGTCAATTTGCTATAATACATTTCGACAATGAAATATGACTCTGTACGACGAAATATGAAATATATTTGAATACTAATTTGAGTATGCACAGTATAATACAGATCCGAATTTAAAGAAGAAACTGAACCAATAAACATAATTTCTTTCAAACTGTTTTGCCTGCAGTAAATATTGAATATTTTTTAAATTTTTCTGTTGAATTTTTTTACATTTATTTTTATTGTTTTTGAAATAGGTAATTAACATAATTTAATATTGCAAATAGAAATTATAATTCAATGGTGTGGATTTTTTCGAATTTGTTAAATTATCGTTTGAAAATTATACTCGGTTTAATTACTGTAAACAAAAACAGTCGAAGAAAATTCAGTTGACATTTCAGAAGCAATGTAATTCACATAGTTAATCTTTAATTACGATAAATTATCTTTAATTCCACCGGCAAGATCATAACAGTATTTCTTGCATATTTTCAGGACCGGGTATACACACACACGCACACGTGTGTGTGTGTTTGACTGTCTTATGAATTGATAATATGACGTGATTTTTGATATGTTGAAAATAAAAAGCAAAATTATTGACAAATATTTCCAATAAAATAGATACAGTTATAGGAAATATATCGACGTAAGTCATTATAATTTAATTTAAAATAATTGCAAATAAAAATAACTGTCCAAAATTATCGACACGAAGATATTAAACGTCATCTATATATTCTGTTTCTCCGATATTTCTTAGGTCATTTTCGAAAAACTTGTGACTCTGTTAAAGCATATCTTCATATACACATCTTGCCATTCATAATTTATTTTATTATCTTAAAGCTGTTGCGTTCTCGGTAGCATCGTCACCTTTCTCGTTTATTCTTCAATTTATTAAGTGTATTCAGATCATAATGCGATGAAGGTCAAATCAACAGATGTATTTGATTATCCTGGAGGTATGACAAAGCTAATAAATAAATGTTTCAGATCCATCCTTCACATAAAGTTCCAAAGAGGCTTCAGTTTTCGTTTTATAACAGTCACTTTTATGTTCACATTAAGGAATTCAATATTTTTTCTATTCATACAATTGACCCTAGAAAAATCTGAGTCTGACAACCTTAACCTACATTAACAAAAGTCACAAGGGCTTTCATTTTCCTCGATTTTAGAAAGTATATTTAGAGGTCGACTTCCTCGTAGTCCAGCTTTTTAAAAGGATTTTTAATGTATTTTTTCTTACATTCATCCAGATTTCAAATTATTCAGGATTTTATGTCGTAGTAATTTGCCTAATTTATCATAGGTCTACGACGGTTACATGCTGAATTGACTGAAACTTCTTCCAACAAAATATAATCGACTACAATTTGACCATTAGAATAATGCGTCAAACAGTTAAAATGAAACAAAGATTATCTGATTCAAGACGTTTAGAACGTGTTCTAAGTTCTTCAGTTCATCATCATTGAAATATCCGAATGCCTTGCTGCCAAAAAATTAATAATGTTAGACTTTCTGACGTAATCAAATATTTCCTATTTTAGATTAGTACTTAATTTTCTTTTATAAAATCCTATGTCTATGTTCAGTAGTTTATTTCATCTGAGATATTTTTTGGAGATGACATTGGTTAATGCTTTTGCTATAAATAAAAGGAATTCTTGAAACTTTTTGAATGGAAATCCGCCAAAAACCTATGAATTTTCCTTCATTTGAAAGAAACTTGATCGCTGTTATATTCCTTAGATCAATGTCCATGAATCAAAGAAACACTGAACGAACACAGTCGTGCAAGTGTGTATATATTTAGTCTTCCTTTGGTTCAATTTAAAATGAATGTTAAAATTAAAACATTAACTCAAAATGTATTCAGAGACAAAAATCGTTGAAACGTATTTGCACATGTATATTGTACATCAATATACATCCATACTTTACGATCAACTAATGAATAAAGTTGGTGGTTGTGCATTTCCTTATAGGCATCGTAACAATCAGGATTTTCACGTTAGAGTGTCAGAAAGTCCTAGTTGTCTTCTATTTGAGAGATGTTCTACTTCAGTTTTCTTGAAAAGAAGTCCTTCGATGCATATAAATACTCTCTTCCTAACCTGAATATTCCAGCAAAATATTTTTTTTAGATTTTATTGCCAAAAATATCTTAATAATCATCTAGTGACGTTGACAGCACGAAGTTCTGTCTCTCCATCTCTTATCTTTCGCTCCTGACAGGTCTTCCAAATTACATTGTATCGGCATAGAACTCGTATAAATAAGTTTTTGCTGGTTAAACAACACTGGCGCATCCATGCGCGGAAGACCATTGGCTAACGTTGCTGATAAGTTCATCCTTGTTTCTCTAGCAGTGACTTACATGTCTCCCTTGAATGCTGTTGAGTTGTGACTAAGGGGCTGTACAACTGCTGCTTTGTTGGATATTGCTTTCGGGATTTGTTCAAAAGCGCTCATTCTTGTGTAGTTCCCTTTTCGATTTCCCTCCGTGTGTTTCATTAGTGTCTATATGGTTTGGTTTGGTTTGTTTGGTTTTATGGCATATCAATCTTTGTAGTTTATTTAACGCCAAATCCATTTTTATGTGAATGATCTGTTCTATTTAAAACAATTCAGTTAAGCATAAGTACACAGTTTGTCAAAAACATTTCTATTTCAAACTATTCAAGCAGTTATATGTAACAATTCAGTTAATTGTAAATACAGTTTTAATGGTGAAAAAACAGTTCTATTTCAAATAATTCAGTTAAGCATAATCACGTATGTAAGTACGGTTTAATTGTCAAAAACATTTCTATTTCAAGCTATTCAGTTTACTCAAACAATTCATTTTTGCATAAGTATGCTGTTAACTCTATTTAACCCATAGATAGGGCACTATCAGGTGCTACCAATCCGGGCCAGAGTGGACCTGGGAGCAATGGCAATGAAAGGGTACTCTGCATTCCCCAAAGCTCCAGCACTGCTGGAACCTCACCATCAGATTGTTTAGTGTCATAAATAGGACACTCGTTTGGGGGGTCTTACCCCTCTGCAGAGATGCAGTCAGTGTATTCTACAGCCCCAGCTGACTGGGCAAAGTGTCTATATGGTGAATCCATATAAGGATATTGGTCGGCCATTGCTTGAAGTAATCCCGTTTTATTTTATCGGCGAATTAAGATTTCCATAGATTGATTAAAAGCACAATGACCATTCAAATTAAAGAATGTTTGTGTGCGTATATATATATATATATATATATATATATATTAAAAAAAGAACAGTTGTAATTTCAATTATCCAGTTTTCCTAATCACCAAAGTTTTTTGTTCATATTCAATTAGACTAAATCTACTTCGCAATTTTTATTTAGAATATAAAATATAAGTAAAAATTACATAGACATAGCAAAAATCAGAGCAACAATAGTATTTTGTTATCATAAAAGCATAAATTTTATGTCCTCAAAACCATCATTACCAGAGTGGAAAATTCTGAATGGATTTTTTTTTTAATTAATGGTGTTTATTGATTATTGAATTTTTTTTTTTTTATCTAACTCCTTTTATTTTTACAGATTGACACATTTGTCTGATGTATTTTATTTCATGGTGAAGTAGAGTATCCTCAGGCTTCAGTGAACTTAGGTTGTGCAGTAAAATAGTGCTCAGCCATAAATATCGATCATGGAATTGCTGCAGTAGTAGTTTCAACTTATTGACAAGGGGTATTTTATTCAAAATGCCACGAAAGCGCAAGGTTAGAGAACTGTATGAATTGGGAATGTCAGAAATAAAATTAAAATAGGGTGTGGATTTGACAAAGAGATATTTTGGATAAATCTATTATATATCGCTTCCTATTATTCACGTGTTTAACAGCACATGTACATTTACTCGATTCATTTTTTCCCTATTTTATTCTATTTTGAATTGCAAAGGAATGATGGGAGCAAAATGACTATCAATATTCTGAAGAATATGATTTTGTTATCTTAAACCGGATTCTGTTCCCTTGATTTAGATAAATTTTTAAAACATTCAGTGCACTGCTTTTGATGGATACCTGAAACCATGCCGGGCAAACCAATTCAACTTTCATTCATTATAGACACCCAAACATCCATAACGTCAATCTTATATTTATCAAC
The DNA here is from genome assembly GCA_963585895.1 of Sepioteuthis lessoniana. Lineage (NCBI taxonomy): Eukaryota > Metazoa > Mollusca > Cephalopoda > Myopsida > Loliginidae > Sepioteuthis > Sepioteuthis lessoniana. Next base: position 52,706,550 of record OY757904.1, read on the forward strand.
TCAATGCTTCGTCACCTGAAAGCATCTGGCAGGTAAACTGATACAATAATAGGTATGTACATTTATTAAAATCATTCATTAACAGCATATACATTTCATTTCCCAACAATAATCTATGGTTTATCCTAAATGGAATTATATAGACATACTATTAAAACCGGTACATGAGCCTAGTGGGTTGTGTTCGCCAATGGTCCAGGACACTGGGGTTCAATCCCAGGTCGCGCCATACTAAAAGCTTTTAAAATGGTACTTGAAACCTTGCTTAACACTCAGGAATATAAGGTGCGAATCGAGGGTAAAGTGGAGCAACCAAGGGAAAGAAGTAGCGCCCTCCTCTATACCTCGGTGTTGTAGCTATTGAAAAGGGAGCTTTCTTGTCGCCCTTGACTACAGTTGCCAACTTTACTTATTAAACAGACAGAAAAATACTAATACGGCTCTAAGAAGTATGTACAATCAGATTTACTTCATTGGTGAAAATAGGTGTGAATAAAACCCCTCATTCGTTATATAATAGGAAAGTTAGTTACTTTCAGTTAGTGTTTAAAAATTCCACCGTGCAACTTAAAGTAACTCACTCGGTTTCAGAAATTGTTTTATTTTAGGTTTTGTACCTGCTCTGCCTTAATCACATCGATTAGTATCTTTATGCAAAATTTTATTGTCAGATCGTTGATTTGTATGTATATATATATATATATATATATATATATGCTATTTTTCTGTGCGTGTTCGATAAAAGCTGTTAAGATAAGGAAAAGATATCCGAATATGAGACCATATTCACACGGAAACTACATGCTTTAATCAGCTCCTTTGTTTCACTTGTCACAGCTTTCAAATTAATGTTCCTAAATATTCATTTTGTTTTATCCCAAGTGTTTTCCTTGGTAAGTAAATAAAACTAACATTAGATGCAAAGAAAAACCTTTCATAATATTTCCTGCTTCATTGCAGATGAATAGTTTTTATTTTACGTGTCATTGGGTACAGTTATTGTTATTACTTTTGCTTAAGAAGAGAAAATATAATAATGACGAGGAAACAAGATGAGAACTATAAGAAAGTATTGATTATTATTTAAAAGAAAATTTTCCACTCTGCTCGTAGATATTCTTATCTGATAACTGGCAATGTCAAGTATAATGTTAAGAAAGTAAATATAAATATTTGATGTAAAATCAACATTTTTCTGAAATCAATTTTCAAAAAGATGATAATAAATCGCTGAAGATGTGAATGAGTAGTTTCTCCACGGATATACATTGATAATCATGCATACACACACACATATTTTTATAATTTTTAATGGCAACATAGCTTTGCCCTGAAGAATGGAAAAGCATCACACGTAGCAGTCTAGAAATAAATGTGTTCTACAAAGTTTTTCTTCCGAATATTTTTAGTTAAATAATTTTCTTTGCATCGAAAATGGTCTCAGGAAAATAAAAATTTTGCCAAGATCATCTCGTTACTGAGTAAATTCCCAAAAAACGAAATTAATTAAAAACTGATCTTATTATTATGGAAATTAAAAATGCAGTCATGAAACTTTTACTGTAAGAATAATTGCGATTATTTAGCCAAAAAAAAAATGAGTCAGAAAAATTGAGATAAGAGAAAATATTTTTTTTTTCAAATTTTGACAGTTTTCAGAAGATAAATATCGTCTAACATTTTCTTTTTTATACAGACAAGATAAAGAATGAAAAACAGAAAATCGTTATTATTTTAATAACTTCATTTTTTTTTTCTTGCAAATTAATATTTATTTATGAATAAAAGGATGAAAACGTTACTAGATTTTTTTCTATTCTCTTTCGCTTAATTTTCCAGCTTTTTATTAATATTTCTGTACTCCACACTCTTTTTCTGTGTCAATTTCATCCTGAAAGATTGAACACGGAGAAATATAATTGTAGCAGTGCGTGTCACATCTCTATCTTCAAATTGGCGATTATCAAAATATTCATAACTGGGCTCAGGCTAACCAATTTGACAGGAGACATATTATATGTTCAGCAACAGGCAAACCAATTGAACTTGATCATAGAAAAGTTTGTGCTAAAAGAGCCCGTTAACCCAATAATCTGCCTCCAAACAAAACCTAGGTAGATATTTAATATGATTGATGTGTGAGATATATATTCACTCTTATCGATAGAGCTGCACTTTCCCCACCTTAAAATGGATAAACATGTCCCCTAATTCTTTGACTTCTCGAAAGAGTGTGGGAATAGTTTATTTTGTGACATGAACATTTAAATAGCAATATTAATACTGTGCGTAGTCACTTTGTTATTGCCAAATAAATTCTTTCACCACCCTTTAGAGAGGTGATAAATAATTAGGGGACATATTCAATCCTTTAAATTTGTGAAAAAGTTCAGCTATATCGATTAGTGGGTGTGTTATTTGATATTTAGATATATATATACAAAACAGAATGTATAAATGAACAAAGTCCTATTAAATCTAATAATTGTTGCTGTAAATTCATGCAGTTATCGTGATGTTTCCACATATTATTCCTTGCACTAAACTAGTAGATAAGTAACTTGTAATAAGATATTCCTGCATGAGGAGTTGAAAGTATCTTTTAGAATATGGAACATAATTTTATCAATTGAGAATATTCAACATTGTAAATGTCTTTACTAATTTAGGTGAAGCAATAAGAAAGAAATTTATCTTGGTCAAATATTGACTACCGCTACAGTCGTGGTGGTCATCTTATTAGACATTATTGTGTGTACATACACACATAAATGTTTTTTCTTATATAAAAATGAGGAAAGCAATATATTTAGATTACATAGCAAATGAATATAATCTGTAAGTAGTTTTCAGTCAGACATGATTACATCTATCTTACGTTCATTGCAACCTCATCACTGGAATCAACAATAGATTTTTTTAAGTAGGTCTAATAGTCATTGTGATAGCCAAATCCCTGAGTGGTTTAACAGAATCTTTGGCCACGAAATTTGGATAGCTTATTTCATCTCCTGCTAGTTAGATTTTGCTTTCAATACGTCAATGGAGATGATTAAATTAGAGGCTTAATGACTCCAACAAACAAATATAATTCTCCTTAAGCGAATATCTGAGAACCGTTGCAAGCTCGAGTAAATCTTAGTGTTTTCTGCTGCCTCAAACATATTTTTTTTAACTGCGACAAAGGAAAGTGGTGTTCGCTCAACCGAGTTGCCTCTTTCTTTGTTGTACAGTTTCTACCCTTTCACAACAATTAAAGAGGATAAGCTTGGTGGTTGTTTGAAAGAGCCGTATCGTAATAAAAATTAGGTAAGACCTCAACTTTGGTTTACCTTATTGCATGCAGACCGATAATGTTTTCCGGGCGTTTAAATCATTTCCAGAACCATGGTCCAAGAGCCAACCTATTCAAAATATATCTTGATACGGCTGCTGATAATGGATGTTAGTAGTTTCTAATTATATTTTTACAGGACCTGTAATAAAACCATTGCAACCAATAAGGATCGAAATTTCCTATGCTGCTTATAGAAAAAAAGAAGGCTTTAGAGCCTTATTAATTACCTGATGTTGCTATAGTCGCTATCTTATGATGTAATCGTGAATGAGAAACTAGCAATTGACAACAAAAAAAAAAAACATTTTAATTCAATGACTTATATATACTAGTGCACTGTGAAACACCTATGAACCTAAATGACATGAATATACCGAAGACTGTCACTAATATACATAAAGGAGGAAATACCAGTGAAATAGAAAAGACTACTTGCATTCATCTTCGTAAAAGTTCTTCAGAAAGGCATGAATTCATATCTTCTCTCAGCTATAGGTAAATAATAGGTTAGACTGAGCTATTTCACCTTTGTACGATAACAAGTCTAGAAGTGAGCACGTAAGTTCAGAGCTAAGATATTCACTTGTTGGCAGAGCCGTTGGGTAAATGAACACAAATCAATAGATAACAATATATGCTGCAACAAATTTATATTGGTAGAATCTGATAAACGAAAAGAGTATATCACCCTGCATAATGTGTTAATTATAATGTTACCTAATCATCGACTCAACAAAATTTTGAAATAAGATGTGATAGCAGGGTTTAATCTCGTGCTTTAACAGCTGCTGGGTGCGTGTCAGGTATTTCTCGGTGAGAAGTCGTTATTATTCATATACTGCTAGCGGGTTTTTCTCTCCAGCTAACGTTGGTGGTCTTTAACTGAAATCTTGGAGACAAATCTCCTAATGACTCTTCTGTGTATTCTAGTAAATTTTAACAATGCTATGGTTTTGATTTTTCATCTGATTTAAAATTCCACCATTCTCTTCTTTTTTATCATTCTGATATCTTGGAGCTTTTCAAGCGAACCAAATACATCAGGATTTGGCGTTAAATAACCAACAGACGTTGATATAACAAAACCCAAACAATCAACTTACCAAATGCATCAAATATACCTGTGGTGTAAAGGTTGTTTTTGTTTCTTTTGTTTCAACTTTTTTAAACAGTTTTTGTCAAAGTATTTGTCGACCTTAATTTATTCTATTTTTACTCTGTTGTCTGATTGGACAACCAGTCCTCTTGATGGCAATTTCATTATTCTTATTACATAACTATGTTAATTCTTCTGGCTGGAATTAATAATTATAATTACTATTATTTATCATGTGTCTGAGGTAACCTCCGTATTTTGCTATCTTAGCATATCAACCGTAAAAAAAACCTCTCCACAGAACATAAACATAAACAATGCACTATCAATTTAAAGCTAGATCTAAAAATTTCCATTAGAGCTCATTTGGATTGAGAAAAATGATCAGGGATTGAAATCTATTTCATGTCGTTAAAAAAAGTTGTACCGTGTACCGGGACCCAATTTCTTGCGAAATTGTCACCACGATCTTAGAAGATTATCATATCTATCTCCTATCCTCTAATTTTCAAGATGTTGATGCGCGCCAATATCCCTTTTTTTAAATACTTAAATAACTTGATCTTTCAAAGCGGAATTTTACTGTGCCCTGTCTATATCGACTTGTTCGTTTTTTGTTTTTTTTTACTCTAAATTTGGTATCCTCAGTACTTCAAGATAACAACGCATACACCACCTACCGACCCTATCATTCAAAAGAAGGTCTGACTAATTTGTTACCGGTTAGAACTATTCTCATAGGCAATTACCGTAGCAAAACGAGAACTCTCTACTTGCCGTTCCTAGCAAAAATGTTTACTTCTATTATTTGCTCATAAAAAAATGTGGCTTACGGAAATCAATTACATCCTTCTTGTTCTTACATGCAGAATTAAACACCGGTAAATAATGTTCTCGTTGATTAATAAAAAGATGTAGTCGTACATTCTTGTTAATCAAGATCATAGTAGAGCAGCTGAAAATACTGGCCACCTCATAATACCGCTATTTTTTTTACATAATGAATATGCTATTTTACGCATGTACATTTAAAGGACGTACAGTTATTTCGAGGTTGTAGTTTCTATTCTTGGTATATATCGTTCATTGGTGTACATGAATATTACTATGCATAAAACAGTATCCCACATGAAAAATATTATGTTAAAATAGTACGGAATTATATAGTGGGCAGTATTTTCAGCTGCTCTGTTATGATCTTAATTAATAAGAAAGTACGGTACATCTTTTCATTTATCAATATAAGTTCATACTGCTACTCAGTCGTTAATAAAATACAGGAAGAAATAAAGAAATAGATTCGTTTAATCTAAGAATAGTCTACATATTAAACATATTATTCAATACATCTAGGTATATACACCTCCGCCATGGACAGCATATCACACAAGACACGCTTTTAAGAAAAATTGGTTTAAAAACAGTTTTCTAAACAAAAACCAACGAACCTCTCCTTTCTGCTGTTCACTCATTCCTAGAACGGAGAATATACGTAATCAGTCCTTTTCCAAGAGCATCTGCGTGAAAGCAAACTCAGACTACTCCACCCAGGATTTGAGCCCGTGTCGCAGATTCCATTTTCTATGCCGTTAAGTGTTATGCTAAGCTAGTGCACATGTATATATTTGAGTGTGTGTGTCTCACTATTGTTTAAAAAAAAACACATCGTTTGAGATGAACTGGGTATTTCAGAAAAAATAAATTATAATCTAATAAACTGATAATTTCTCATTCAAATGATATCAGATTTTAACAGTAAGTGTAGGAACAACTATGAATTATGTCTTGTTTAAATGCCTTTTCTTTATCAGAAAAAGGCATTTATATATGTAAAAAAAACAACAGAATTTTGCGTTGTTTCAACACCAGCTGTTAAAATGTGATACTTTTCTATCAAGAATTGGTCAAGTTATTAAATTACGAAATGATATAAATGTTACCGCAACACTTTGTGTGTGGGTGTGCATGAATGAAAAAATATATAATGAGGCGTAATTTATTTCAGGCTTCTTTCATAGTCTTCTATATTAACTTGAAGTAGACCTAATTATGAAGCTCTCTGAGATCATTAATTTCATCATCAAATTAACATGGCAGAAAATAAATGGCATATTAACTCTTGCCACCGTGAGTTCGACTCTTTTAGGCTTAGAAGTGTGGTTTCTATGTGAAGAAAAAGGGGGAAAATGATCTGATGATAAAAGTTTCTTTTAACTGTTAACTTTTTTTACCATACATTGCCATCCAATCAAATGAACTTTGCCAGGAAACCGTTGAAAAGACGTTACGTCTTTTGTTTATGTGGCTTACATAACGATGACATTAATTCTTCTCAGATGTTCGTCGACGGACTGAATAGCCAATTTAGCCAGTGAAGCATGTGAGGCACTTGTTTTGGGAAGATTGCGATTGAAGAAATAAGTGTCACGCTCACAATTTACTCTTTATTTTGGGTTAATTCAAGCCCTTTTCTTCGAGATAAAATTCGATGTGCTGGTTAAAAGAACTTTTTATTCCTTCATAAGACATTCGATTGACTAAAAACAAAAAATCAAAACTACATTCGACATGATATATTAGCTTTTCTGAGACTAAATATTCACAGATAAATACATCTTCGTATGTGTAGATAACTCTCTTCCTACCTTCAATGTTGATAACGAAATCTATATCGAAACGTTAATCAGAATTGTACGAGACCATTAGAGGATAAATTCATTAAGTATTTAACAAGCTATATATAATATATACTCTCAGAGCTAGATAGATTTTACATATGTCAGTATGCTGAGGAATTTAATAGAAAATACTAAATCTATATGTATTTTAATATCAGGAAGCACTTTTGATTAATACGAATTTCTTACAAGTTTAGCGTGTTGTGTTCAAGATTTTTGACAAATTAGATGTATTAAAACTTTTATCTTTACCTGTAGCAAGGGATAGCAATATAACCTTGGTGATCATTTAACAGCTGTGAAATAGACTGCCATCTACCTTGCTGACATTTGAACTGTGTATTTAGAGCATAAAAGGAAAATATTAGTTGCTACATTATTTCTGATGTCCTGGACTAAAAGGAAAAGCTGAATTTGTAAATGTATACATCTCCCTGCCCCTCCTCTCTCTCTATCTTTATCTCTCTCTCTGTAAGTTTTAATGACATACAAGCTGTCAAGTGCCGCTTAATCTGTCTATAATATTTAAAAATATATCTACATATGATCTATCACCTGTGTGTGTGTATATATATATATATATATATATATATATATATATTTTTAAAATATTTCCCAATTATTAAGACGCAAATTTTGAACCAGATCTTGTTCATTTAGCCTGAGTCAAGGATTGTGATTGTAAAATGCAAACCCTATTTGAAATATTTGGACAATACACATCACCAAGCGTCTGACGATCACACACAGAGCCATATATAAAGCACGTATGAAATTATTTATATGAATATGTGCATTTAGGCATGTATGCATGTGATGTGGACCGAACCTGATACTCCTTCTTAGCAAATGACACGAGATGTTGGATAGTGTCTGTCCATAAATAGATGATTGTAATCAAATTACGCATATGGTCCCTTTTTAGAGACATTAATACTGTAATTGGCTTGTTCTCTTTCAAGCGTAAGAACTAGAATCTAAACGTGTCTAGAAAGCGTCTCAATTTCTCATCCTGGATTCTGTATGATAGATAAAAGCCGTGATTAAATATAACGTGACTAACAATCGTTTCCATTAGCTCCACTCTAACGCGCTTAGGATTCGTTTGCTTTTTTCATACTACGATTCGATAGCCCGTGCAATTATCTTTGCCAATTAAGCTTGGCTTTTTCATTAGTTTTAACTTTAAGGTGCATTTAAAGAATTGCCTGAATGAACCTTAAGTGAATGCATTCATAACGCATTTATACCGATGGGAAATTCTTTAAAATTTTTATTAGATAAAATCACAAATTAAATCAGAATTGGAAGATGTAGAACTGACGGACACAATTCAAATAATTGTTAAACTAAGTTTTTTCTCTGCGGGTTTATTATTTCATATGCGAAATTCGTATAATCAATAGACACAAACAATAGTTCATATATTAATCCTGGGAAGCAATCGAGAAATTAAACGAAGTTTTTTCGATACAACAAGAAATTTAGGCATGATTATTCTTTTAAAAGGGATGATTGGAAAACAATTATTCTGCATCGTGAGAATGTGACCCAATTAAGTACCGCAATATGTTAACATACGATAAAAACAAATATAGTTGTTAAATATATTTATTTTTCAAAGTAATCTTTCTTTCAAGGCACTTCATTTTGAAAGCATACAGTGCTATCCTATATTTATTCTTATTTATATTATATCTGAAATTTACAATTTTAAGTGAAAAGATATTGATTTTGGAACTCTTAAGAAATAAAATATGCTTTCAGCACATATTAACAAAATAGGTTTGAAAATATTCAATGTGTACAGACGTTGAGGAAGACGTTATATTCTCCGATCAGTGCCTAAAAATGATGACTGAAAAGCTCAGCATATCTGGTGAGAAGGAAAGTCTATAAAACCTTCGATTGAAAGAGCTATCAATAATCTTCCACTGTTAATCACTGAATTTAATCATGAAAAGTTGCATATGTGCAAAACATATACTACCTAGCAGATGTTTCCTCAAAGTCCTGCGGTAGATCTGCAATTTTGCGTAGAGCCATTTTCTTTTTACAACACTTAATATTTTTAAGGGAAAGGCAAGGCGCCTTTGAGTTTGTCTATCGACTCTATGATCATGAGATCTCTTACGCTCTCTCTATCTCTTTCTCTCTCTCCCTCTCTCATATAAACATATATAGTGAGAGAGAGAGAGAGGAGGGGTGCTGCTTGTGTAATGCTTTTGCCCTGCGTTCAAATCCCAGACGAGACTGATGTAATTTCATATAGCGTTACAATCTTAGGATAAAATTTCTCATCCAAATATTCTCCCCCTAGCTATTGGCAAACAGACCTGTGGAGTGGGCATTTAACCAATGACAACCAATCTAGGAGAAAAAAATATCCAAATCTGTTAAATTCCGCTTAAAAATTTACCTTGTGTCACATATTGCTCTGGAAGTTATAATGTATATGATGTTAACATTTTAAAGATCAATGTGCATTTTTCTTACACAATTATGTATTAAAAATTCCCTCACTCATTCTTGGCGCCGGTGTATTTGTAGCCTGCTTCCTAACTCTAATCAGATGATGTTAAAAGCATAGATTTTTGTAAAGTGAAATCAAGGAAGACTAGAAGTCAGTTAATACAAATAAACACGGGCATTCATCCAGTTTAGATGAACGTCAAAAGTAAACAGACATTTGATCATAAATCATATCGAAAACGACGAACTAAAATGTTTATACCGACTGCATGTCTTACTCACATGCGTTAAAACGCCTTTTGCGACTGGAGCAATGTGTATGCCGAAATTATACTGTATATGAAACATTCACAGAAATTCAGCAGATACAAATAAATATGGGCATTCGTCCAGCTGATACGAACTTCTAAAAATAAAGAACGCCGTGTTGTTAATAAATCAACACTGGCTCAACTCGCCAAATTATATTGACTGAATATTTGACCCAGGAACACGCGTCAAAATGCCATTTCTGTCTGGAGCATGTATGTGAATACAAATAAACAGTATGAGGCATTGACATAAATATGCATATACATGAAGGCATTTGTAGTTTTTATCTAAAAATCGGTTAAGAAATTAGCCTAATTGCCAAATGCTTGCATTTTAATTGCATTTCAATATATAATCGAATTAAAATAGTATCATTACCAACCCCGTAATTCAGTTTTGATGTAGAAGTTCAGCTCATGCTTCATGTCTTGGCCCTGTTCATGTCTATACTTTATTTGAACTCAGTTTTTCATCTCCTATACTGGTTGCCATATCAACTTATAAGAGTCTAGTCAGCACTACCACTTACTCAGAGCTGGTCTGAGAATAAATGGATTCATAAATCCCCCACCCCGGTTATTAGCGCTAAGTAACATGCCAACAGGCTCGTTAACAACTCCAACATATAATTCTTTAAAATTGCTTTTTATCCTATTTACCAACCCCTCCGCTAGGGCAGGATATAACACAGTCAAATTTTACGCGGAGTTTAACAGGTTTGAATTCAGAGTTTTCCTTCTCCTAGACTAGTTGCCTAACCAAAGCTGAAGAACCTAGTCTGTCCTATTTACCCATAGCTGGAGGGAGAATAATTGGATCCATACCTTTCCTTTATGGATAAAGACTCATCAATTTCTTTTTATCTCACAAAGAAAAATTGTCCCTTATACATTTTGCCATTTCTGTAGACCCATATAATTACCACTTTTTGACTGAAAGCGGTCAATAACTTTTTTCCAGTTCAAATGATCATACAGTCCCCAACTCATTTATAAATTGGAATTGCCAATTTGGTGGTAAACAGATTTCTTTGCAAGGCGTTCTACTTTTACAAGAATTTACTGAATCTGCATTTGCTAAGTATGAAGAGAAAATGCTTATATTTCAATTTAGCCCTTTGCATGCGAAGCAAAATAGTCATCCAACATTTTTCTAATGTATTAACTTCACTATGGTTCAATTAATACTAAAATAAAAACATGTTTCCTCATTTCATCATTTTTGTTGTTTTTCTTGCATATTTTCAAACTCTTCATCCTTGTTTCTAAGCAATAAAAGAAAAAGAAAATTATAAGAAGGAAAACAAATGCAAAATAGCAAGCATATTTAACTCGTTCAGCATTGTGTAACGTCAATGTTGTGTCTAAAACAAAAAAAAAATATAGAAAATTATTCTTGTTAAAATTACTTCGTTACACTAAGATAAATATCCACTCACCTAAGAGAATTTTTTTTTTTTAAAGTTCCTTCATATATCTTATGCTTTAATTTTTTTATTGCTTATAGTGAATGTCTTTTTTGGAATATAAAGGCAACAATATACTTTTTCTTCATCATACATTTTTTTTCAAAATCAAACAAACTAATGCAATTAATGGAAATGCAATTGTACACAAAAGGAACACTTGATATTACCAGTGTTATATGGCACTATAAACTTTTCTTTATCTAAATGCAAATGTTCAGGTTAATGATGTATAATCCGAAAGGAAAAAGTGTATCCGAATGAATATGTGTACGCGTAGCGTATAAATATGTACATGCATGTAGGTGTAAGCGTATCTGTATGACAAAATATATAGAGGCATAATACTATAAGGCTAAACAATAGGTGAATAGGTTTCGAATGATGAATGAAATAAAAAATTATTTTTAAATGATTATATGGAAGGAAAAGGATTTCTTGATATTGATATCATGGAAATGGATTATTTTTAAATCGCTTATGAACTAACGTTTTCATTACTCGTACAGTCAAATGTTAGCAGGCTTGAATCTAATTTTTTAAAAATGCTTTTAGTTCTCGTGGCCGAAGTGGAAATATCGCAGGTTATGTCAAGAAAATAAACACGATATAATCAGTAGAGCAGCAATTCCAGCCAGTCAGCGTTAGAGTAATCGTTGTAGATGAAGAGAAAAGTGACTAGAGACCAAGTTTTCTCTGCCGCTCATTTCGATATTGATAAGATCTACTTTAGCCAAAAGTGGCGCACTTGCTCCTCAACAGCAATAAAGAGTCGTACAAACTTACTATACTCTGTTTTATGAAATTATTAAGCAAATCTCTAACTTCAATATTTAAATTTGGTTTATAAAAAAATTGTGAAAATCTAAACAATCGATATCGATGCACATTCAAATGTCAACATTTTATGTAGTATCAATGTTTTAATAAATTTATTTCATGTGTTCCCAGAAGTTGTTGCTTTAAATCATTTGGCAATTCTAAATTTAAAAAATTTAAAAAAAAGTTAAGTTGACGACCGTAGTCGAGGGTGAACAGAAGGCTCCCTTTTCAATAGCTACTAAATCCAGGTGTAGGGGAGAGCACTACTCCTTTTCCTGGATCGCTCCACTTACCCTTGATACGTACCATTTTAAAAGTCTTTGGTGTGACGTGACCTGGGCTTGAACCCCAGTCTCCTGGACCATTGACGAACACTCTACCCTCTAGCAACGAGAAAACAGTAAAAAAATTGTAAAGGTGATCAGCACCAGTTATAGAACAAATAAAAATGGTGTGTCTCCGCGGTTAAAGGGTTGGACTGTGGAATCGTAATAAGTGAGTTCGAACTCCAGTCGCGCTATTACGTTCACTTTCGGATTAATACCTTTTGGTATGAACTCCCTTATCCTCCCAACTGTGGATTTAATAGAATCATTTCTGTTCTTCTAGAAGTGTGGCTTTTGGTATTAAATAACCAAAAAAGGTTGATATGCCATTAAAAACTGAGTAGAAAAATACAAAAATCTCCAAAGAATCCTTTAAAACTTTGTATGACACTTCTTAACAACGGCCAATAATCTATATTTTTGGTTGTTGTTTTTTGTGTTTTTTTTTCTTACTAACATGTTTAATTTTTGATATGGTAGTTTTAATTGCTTCCTATTAACCGGTTTACGTTTCGAATTTTTACTACATCCACATAATTCCATTTTCACAGGTGAGCATAGCTTTTTGATAGATTTTAGTGAAGGACTTGATAGAAGCAATTCCCTTTTGGGAATCTTTTAAACTCAAAGAATTCATGGGGAACGTGAGATACGCGAAAATTTTAGTTGTTATCGTCATAGTAAATGCCGACATCATTTTAAATCTTCGACGAACCCGTCTATTGCACTGTGAGCTAATACTATTGAGAAAGGTATGAATTAGATTCTCCCTTCAGCTATGGATAAATAGTTGGACAGGCTGTGTTCTTTAGGCAACAAATCCAGGAAAAGGAAAACTCTGAAATCAAATCTGTTAAATTCCGTATTAAAACATTTGTCCTTGTGTGACGTCCTGCCTGTGCGGAAAAGTATAAAAACTCATACATAAGGAGCATAGTCGAGCAGAAATGCACATAATTAGTATATATGATCAATTTCAAATACATTGAGAGTTATCGCTATAAAGTGACCAACAAGTGGGAAATTTTGATAAGCTAATTTAACAAGTCATCTTACTATTCGACCCAACCATCCATGAAACATTTGTTTATTTAATATATATATATATATATATATATATATATCTGTGTGTGTGTGTGTGTGTATATATACACACTATTTCAACAATTAGAATAACAAGATTTGCATACTTGTACTGGATATAGATTAGTCTTTTATTTACTTTCCTATCATCTGCGATCTGTGATTTTTTTTTTATTGCAAAAGAAAACCTAGTTGCCTATTGACAATGATTTTTAAAATTTTAAAATATCAATAAAATGTTACGTATCTAATTCATATTCCCTTCTTTTAAAAATAAACACATATATCGCCGATTCAGCGAATATACTCGGATCTATTTCGCTTGGTCTCTACTGGTAAAAATATACGAGCCACTAATTCAGGATATTAGGTTCATTCTAATATACTTTATTCTGCGGCATTTATCAAGCAAATGAAGCCGACTATCAACTCATATTTTCCTAGCGTCTGATATAACCAGACTTTACGGAAACGATGCTGTAGTCCCTTGCTAATCAGTGAAAAAAACATTGTTTACAAACTAGGTTAATTGCAATAAATACATATATCCATGCTGTTACGAGAAAATTATTCTGAGTAAAATCTCCAAGCATGTTTTTCCTAACACTATACAAGTATAAATATACTTGATAGGTTTTTTTGTATACTTTTTGAGAGAACATTTATTGATGCCCAAATCCTGACAAAACTATGGTGAAAATAGGATTTTCGATGACTGACCCTTCCTATTCGAAGATCACTGCAACTCAGGATTCTTTAACTGGGCCTTGTGCTCACTGAGAGTTGTATCTCTTCGGAAATAAAAACTCAGTATTCTTTAATGGCATATTTAACAATGTTATGGTAATTGAAAGGCATGTTTATTGGTCCTGAAATATAATGAAATCACCGATATGCATAGATAAATTGCTTAGTCAATTTATTTTCTATAGCAAAAAATTTAAATACAAACATGCAAATGACTAAATTAGCAACATTCGTACAATTTGCATGAATTTTATTGTAAGACAAAAAGAGAAAACCAGCTTTACTTTTTATATTGACTGTAATTAAATACAAATTCAAAACTAGATACCCGAAAGGAGAGCACCATTGTCATCATGGCTAACCTGCTTGACTGTGATGACGTAGTAAGCGTGTTCAAACTCTCGTCGAGCTTTTCTGTTCCTTTCGGACTGAAATCTATGGTAAATGTATGACCTTTTTTTTTCCTCAAGATATGAGTTAAATAGTGCTACAACTAATCTTCTGCAGATATGGCTTTGAAAATACCCTCGAAGATCAATTTAAAAACCAAAACTATGATTGAATAGAGCATTATAATGATTTTACACTTTTTTACAAAGTAAATAATTCAATAAAAGAAAAAAAATGCTAGCAAACATCTTATGTAGTTGAGGGCCAAGGATCATGATCATTTAATAAAAATCAGTCGTAAAATAATGTTTCGGTTATTATAAGATTATGTATTACACTTAAACAACCGGAAGAATTTTAAGTAATGTAAAATAATAGGGACACTCAATTATCAAATATTTCTAAAGTATTAATTTTGAGAGAGAAAATATATATTCATTGAATTTAAGAACATCTCCTTGGTAATAAGACAAATCCTTTTAAAACTGCATGTATAAATTACAGAATTGTTTGATTAGAATCTAATTATCATTCCAAAGTTAAACGGTCATGGATATATTTACCTAACCATTCTGCTACAATGTAAATATATTTTAAGCTCAGCTTGTTTGAATTCAATTCTTCTGGACTTTCTCTTTGTAAGATTTTGAATAGTTAAACCTTCTGTTTGTACATTCAGATATGTGCAACTGACGGTATCTTAGATGACAAACATATCACTCCTCCATCATACAGTAACACGGATTAAACAGATTTTCTCTATATAGATTTATATTAGCAAGGAAACCAAGTAACCTGGCAATGTTTTCACAAATTAGGGTTGTATGACTATATTCTCTTGAGTTTCTAATTCCAGAAGGGCTTTCAAAAAATCAAAATGCATTGGACTAGAACTAATTTTTGGAAACCGATAACTTGAGTACAACAAGTGCAACCTACCTTTTTTTTTTTTTTTTTTTTTTTTTTTTTTTTTTTTTTTTTTTTTTTCAGAAATGTAAAAAAAAAAGTATCGAAAAAAAAGAAAAATGAACAAGTGGTCTATTAGAGTGTGAAAGGGAAAAGACAAAGCATGGCCGCATTTAAGACAGGATATATTTCATTTTCCATGAATACACTCGAGGGACACGAATGGCTCGGATTTGCGCCAAGAATTTATAGGCTGCTTTTACCGATGTCAATTCTTAATATCTTTCATATCCGTCATCATCGTCGTTATCATCATGAGCTAAAGGAAACCATAACAATTGAAGTTTGACTATTTTCTGTTGCTCCAATCCTTGTTCTGACTATTTTTTTTTCCGTATTTCCTCTTTTCAGCTTTAATTTCGGAACTGCTGCCACATCTGATTATTGTCGTTGTTTTTCAGGGATTTTTTTTCTTGTCTTCCCCGAATTCGTTAAGATACTTCATTCAAACGTTTTTTTCTGGTTCGTTCTTTTTTCTTCTTTCTGTTAATGCAAAATTCATTCTAATGTACCATGAATGACATTAGTTTAGTAGTATTTCAAAAATCGCTGAATATCTGAAAGGATATTAAATATAATAAATAATTCTCTTATGGAACTGTCCATTGTATTTTATGACAACCATCAACTAGGTCGAAGCGTAGCGGATGACCTACAAATATTTTCTTTGTGGCGAAGGATAGCGCAGGAGAAGCCATGATTTTTTTATTTGCTGAAAACAAAATGATACTCCAGTGATCCGAAAAGTACTTATGTTGGAAATTGAGAATTTTTTCTTAATTGGATAAAATTTCTAAGACTGAATAGCCCAGACTGTCCTATTATTCACCGAAAGCCGAGGGAGAAAAGATGGATTCTTGAAATTCCCAAGGGATGCTAGCGCAAATCAAAATAACAATATTCTCAATTCGAATTAGGACTCATTTTGTCAAGTCAATTTCCTGCAAATGTGTTTCACCTAAAGATCGTATTTCTTCAAATGCCTCAACCTTTTTTTTAATGAGACTGACAGGAGGTGTTTTTTTCGGGTTACTTTAGGTCTTATAATGTTATACAGATCAGTATTTGATTCTGTTTTAAGAAAACTATTTTTAAAAGATTTGTTACTTTACTCATAGATTGCGGACTCGATTAATCATAAAATAACCAAATCCATTCAGTTTGTTTAATCGTCTGTCCCTGGTAACGACATTGGAACACCAGGGTATAATGATCTATAATTGTATTGTAAATAGATCTACGAGTACAGAATTGCCTTAAACTGTCAATAAAACCATTTCCCTAATTTCTAAGAATTTTTATGCTACTATTACAATAAGCGACACAAGGATAACTTTTTTTTTTTCTGTTGAGTTCAAATGTAAACGTGAGAAATCAGACATTACAAGATGTATGTATTGAAATTAGAATAAGACGTATTAGGGTATACTCATACACGCACATATATTTGAAATTCCTTCATTCAGTCTCTTTCCCTCAGTAATAACTTTTATGCCACAAAGGCTTATATATTATAATGCTTTAAGAAAGGTTGCTTTGATGTTTAAAGTTTTATGTATTTCAACTTGAGTTGATTAGTTATGTATATAGAGAAAAGTGCAGAATAATTGGTAAATCTTATTTATATCTATACACATTTATCTTGCATGTAGTAGCTGAGTCAATACTGCTATATGAATGCGCTGAAAGGACACTTAAAGAACACGGAAAAATCCTACTTTGTAACTATAAAAGAATGTTACATGCTTCCTTGAACAAGACCAGGGAGGTCACCCCGCAAACAACAGCCGTACGGTTACCTCCTTCCAATCCTACAAATAATACAAGTCAGGCGAACGAGGCCTGGAGGCTCTGCCAGAGAAGCAAGGACCAACTAATAAGGGACGTTCTCTTTTGGACTCCTTAATATAGTCGTGCCACTTTTGACCGACCAGCAATAACTTACATCAGCTCTTTGCGGACTCTAGATGCAACAGGAAATCTGCTAAAAGCGATGAATGATAGGGATGGATGGCGAGAGAGAGTATGTTAGGGTGATTTGCTGCTGATGATCTCTCGTTTTAGAAATTGTGGGATATATTTACCTATTAAAATTGATTTTTATCATTCCAGCAATGTATAAAAATCTGTTACTTTATAGCAATGAAAATGTATTCGCGATCATTTACTTGTATAGCAATATAACCAATTGACAGTGCATATACTTTTTTCTTTTCATGATTAAATACAAATGTGTTACATTGGGAGAGAGCCATATGGTAGTGGGAAAAGTTAATTTTTTTAAAAAGGACAGATGGCAAAAGAATTAGTTGGCAAATTTAAAAATCTCATCAGATATGCTACCAGACTGAAAACAGCATTTAACAAGGATTTACTGAGGTTATCTATTAGACTCGATTGGTTATCGCAGTTATTGCGAGGGCTAGTCAGACAATGCCACCCACGCAAAGAAGGTTATCGGTGTCCTTGGAAATCCGATAAAAGTAGTGGGGGATCTCGATTCTATCTTTATTGGCTGTGAGCCACGAGTAGACCAGCAGTACTGTGGACCGAGATAGATAGAACAAGTAAAATTTGAGTAGGTCTGGTTTCTATAAAAACCTTAAACTACCTTGCATATTCCGTCCTTAATCCATCCCCACATGCTTTCATGACCTTGGAATCTGAATTAAATGAATAAAGCAATAGTTCCTAACACTTGGAGCGAGATTCTTTTTCTTCTCCTCCATCAGGCAACCAGCTATCTCTGATAAAACAGTCATCTCAGAATACTCTGCAGATATCGGAAGATGCATTCATATATTATTCGTTTTCTCTTCGTTAGCAGTTATACTCAAGAATATTTAAGAGACTAGAGCAAACACTTTGTGGCTATCTACTATGTTTTAGATTAACCTAGAGGAAAAAAAATATTTCAAGAAAAGATATATTTTTAGAGGACTCATTACAGAAAAAATGAATATATCAATGACAAATTCATCCGAATAAGTCATATACAAAGATTGATATTCATACGCTCAAATAAAAACTGTCTACTCAGAAAGAAATTAAACCTTCAATAGAACCCCAAGTTAAAAATAGATAACCAATGATAAATAAATATGTAAATCAGGAAAATGCTATTTTGGCGTCTTTGATTAAAACTTCATCGCACTTGTTTGATTGGCATTGGTAGCGAGATGTTTAACGTTGAAGGAAGCGGATTTTGCTACTAAAGTTCAAATCATCAACGAGGCTGTTTGCAATCCATACAGCGCTGATATTCCTGGGAAATATATTAATAAAATTCCCTTCCTTTAATTGATAAATAGTTGGACTGACTAGACTCTGTTATCTTTAAAAGAAGAAAGACTCAAAATCCTCACAGAATTATGATAAATGAGTTGCGCCCTTATAAATACCTGGGAAATATCTGTCTTTTCAAGGCTAACTTTATATTTTGAAAACTTATCGGTTTTTGTACTCTGTTTGCTTCCTCTGGTGTCTTTTCTTGTAGTCAGCAGCCTTCATGGAATTCCTAAATTACCCTTTCTTTTTTCATCAGATTTAAAGAGTTCACTGTGGCAAATTGTGTTAGGTTCAAAGCTTTCTTGAATTTAAAAAATCCGGGAAAATTACATACACAAAAAAAAAAAACTCAGATCAGAGGTCACCGCAAACAAAATATTATAGACTTAATAAGCATTATGTTTACAAGAGACCAAAAAGAGTTAGTAATATAGATAATGACGCTTCGTCCCCGTAATTCAGAGAGATCAGAAATTGTTTCATATACTACGTTATATTTGCTACCACTATTTTTGCGTGGTTCTTACATTTTTCTTTTTTTTAATATTATTTGTAGTATCATATACATTCAGACATTACAATTACTTTTTAATCTAACTTCCTACTCTCTCATGTAACACTGAATTCATCTCTTAATCTGTCAAAAATGCATTCTTCCAGTTATAGGACTGATCCACTGTTAGAATTTTGATATCTCGAGTCCCAATCAATCACAAAGAGGAAATATAATTCTCTGATGAGTGGTGGGGATAAGAACTGACATACTGACGTGATCTCTCGAACATTTTTTTTGTCTATAGAGACTTCTCTTTTATTTTAGATTTATTGTTGGTATCTTGAGAACTGGAAATATTTCAGAGACAAACGATTGAATAGTTTTTCGTGTTTAAAGATAATTTTCCTGATTGTATGGAAGATTTGAATGAGAATTTCACCGATAAAAATAAGTAATGAAACATTATATCTCTCTCTTTCTCTCTCTCTCTCTCTCTCATATGTATAATGGAGATGCTCGTGATATAAGGGTTATTGTCGACTGAAATGGACACAAGTTCAAATCTTGGACAAGGCTCTTCGCATTTTACGTCGCACTAATCCCCTTCGGAAATGTATGAATCTAACTATTCTCTCTTCATATGTAAATAGTAAGGCTGGCTGGGTTATTTAATCTTGGTTGATTAAACAGTTTAGAAGGGAAACTTTTAAATCTAATCAGTTAAACTCTGCAAAAGAAAATTAACCTTGAGTCGCATCCTGTTCGTGCACGGGGATTCGTAAATATGTATATTTTTCTAAAATTAAAAAAAATGTGTGACTTTTAAAATAAAACTTTAACTAATCAATCAATAAAACATTTCAATAAAACGGTCCGTGACAAAAATCATATTTTGGATTCCATACAAATATTTATCTTATGTATTTGATAAAAAGATCTTGAGGTAAATTTCATTGTTTTTTTTTGAAAACTGGTGCTGAGCCTACTGAAAAGTATAGACAATTTGGTAGTTATAATTTCTCTAGCGTAAGAGAGATTTGCTTAATTTTCCCAGATCAAAATACGTTATGTCTATCATAGGAAATGCAGTTCACCAGTAGATCTGTCAGTGTATATAATATATATATCGTTTATTTGAATTTGTTTATTACTTTTTCTTTCTGTTGATATATCTTGCTCGTTAAAACTTTCTCACTAAGTGCATAGACATAAGTTATGACTTTTAGCCAATTATATATTTAATCATTGACAATTCTAAATATTGGCTTAATCTGAACATCATTTACATATTTACATTCAATTTTTGCAATTGAACTTTACTAATCATGTTTTATATAATTTGACGACTTGCCTCTAAGAAACTTCCACTAAATCACAACTATCGTTATTGTACAAATGATGATAGTAAAACAAATTTTGTCCCAGTTGGCGAGACAAGATTAATCATGCAGAAGTTTCTTCTAACACTAACAAATGTATTGTCAGAGGAATACTGATATTTCTGCTACATATATTTAAAACTTTATTTCCGAAAATTCCATGGTTGTTAAAGCGACTTAGAGTCTGAATATATATCATTTGAAAGAATATCCACACAATCTTTCTCAATTTATTGGTATTTATTTGGACATGAATGAATACGGTTTAAAAATGATTTTCCTGTGTATTTGATTAGTCTATTTTTTTCATATTTCCATCAAAATAGTGATACAAAGAAGTATTATAATGCTCTTATCTTGACTATATCTCAGATACATTATCTATGATGTGGACACTTCGGTAAGGTACACTTCTATTTATGACACCATATATATATATATATATATATATATATGATGTAAAACAAAATGCATGCAATGTTTTGACCACGAATGACTATCTAAGATACACCGCTTGAAATTCCGTTTAAATTTTAAATGATTTGACAATTTTTGTGAGCAATGTGTGTAAAACCCATTTGGTCGTAGTCTTCAAATGAGAAAATTCTTTATATCAATTCATTTTTTTTTATTACCACTGCAATTTTCGAGCAACTAGGAAATTGGAAATTTTCAAGTGTAAGTATATTAAGTCTTTAAAATGCGCAAAGTGACGCATCAAAACAATCGTTTTAAGATAATTATAAACAGGTAATTAGACTAAAACCATTTTTATGTTAATCTAAAGTGAAATAACGACCTATTCAATGATTGTATTAAATCTACGTCACTTTCTACTGATATCAGTGAATTTACTTACGCTGATTTAAACAAATACATTTAGAAAGGTTGGAGATGCATTTGGTATCTTGAACTCAAAACTTTACCATTTACTGTTTCATATGTACATCAGTAAGTCTTTAGATTAATTATGGAAAATCATTTTAGCTTATATATATGTATAATTTATTTCTTTCATCTAATATTTTATCAATGCACTTACATCTATATTTATCAATAAGTCACATATCAAGAAAATAAATTTTAACATTTTCTTCTCACTGTTTAGTAGATTCCTGAAAGATTATGATTTTTTTTTTATTTTCTTAACGTAAAAAAACCTTTTCTTGACAATGACTTATTTTAATTGCTATAAGGTTTTCTTATTAAATGTCAATTCCTTTGTGCAAAAAGAAAACGTGGAATTGAAATTAACACAAAAAATAATGACGTTCTATTTTTAACCAAAGTTTTATCAGAAGTTGTAGAATATGGAGGCAGATATTTACTATGACCTGTGGCAAGACAACACAATCTGAATGTCAATGGCTTAAACAACTTACCTGTATAAATATAATTTTCAGTATATGTATATTGTCATGGAGACTAAATAATAAACATATAAAAGTGTCTCAATTTGTTTGAATGAGACATCTCATCTTTTTTAAGAATCACAGACCTTCAAATCACAACATACAAATTGATATGCCAAACTCACTCAACACACGTCACTCTTCTGATGAACAAAATATTAGAGAAGCATAACTATAGAGTTCATTATAATGTAAACGATACATTTTTATGTTTTTCCTGAAAACCAAAGATACATTCATAACAGCATTTTTTTCGATCATTCTGACCGAGCAGGACGAGGTAGGCCCTTGTCGGCTGGAGAAAGGTGTGGTAGAATACACCCCCCAAAAAAGAGTACCCTGAATATGCCACGAAACTTTAAGGTGGTGAGGCTCAGGAAAATGTGGAGTACTCATTCATTGCTTTTACTCTCAGTAATCCTGCAGAAATAATACTCCCAGGTCCACTCTGACCTTTTTTAGGGTCCTATATATGCCTCAAATAGAATATGGCTCAGTCGGCTGTGGCTGCAGAATAAACCGAATGCATTTCTGCAGAGGGTTAACCCCCACCACGAGTGTCCTGTATATGTCAGTAAATCTGATGGTTAGGCTACAGTAATGCTGGAGCGTTGGCAATTGCGGTGCACTCCTATATTGCCATCGCACCCAGATCCAGTCTTGCCCAGAGAGAGAGAGAGCGCCTGATAGTCCTATATATGGGTTAAATAGAACCTATGCTAAACTGGATTGTTTAAGAGAACTGTTTATATGTATGAAATAAATTTGGCATTAAATATTCTACAATGGTTGATATGCCAAACAAACGAACCTAACCAGTTTAACAATTTGACTGGGTGTAAACAAATGACTGATATTAGATTGAATTCTTTTTGTTTCAAAGCAATACTCGAAGCCGTTTAACTGTGCAAACTAAGGAATAATGTTGAAATGAATTATTCACATTAGATAGCAATAATTGAAATAATTTAACTGTGTGCCAACAAATTATTTTTGGCTTGTGTAAAATGTCACCTACAAACCATTCGTTTACAAATCATGTATATTTGATATTAATGTATAAGCAGAATTTAGTATAAAATCATATAAAAGGTTCCGTTCGAAAACCCACCCCAAAAAACAGAATGCGACCTTCGACTTAAAAATCCAAAAGAGTTGTAAGCATTGTTATATGATCAAGTCACGCTTGTTTCATTCGATGTCGTGTTAAAGACATTTTATCTAAAAATTAAGTAAAATAGCAAAAGGTTAAAAGAATGTATAAAACCTTTTGAAGATATTAACCGCTTTGTTAATTGCATTAATCTCTTGTGGATACAATTGGTACGTGTAAACCATTGCAGAGTATGTATGTAAAGCTCACAGTCAAAAATGATTCCTGGATTAATAGGTGTATGCCATGAATTGAAAGTTAATTACTTAAGTATTAACGAATAAATCCGCTTTGTATCGCTGTACCAACTGTTATAATAACTTATCGTCTATCCATTTTTAACTCTCGTTACCCCCACTCACACATATCCGCGGACTCAAAATATTATTTATAGCCTATTCACGGTTGTTACAAAATTATGTATACCTACGTGATTTTTGTCTCTGTCAGTTTTTCAATCTCTCACTTCCTAATTTATATATATATTTTATATTCAAGGAAGAAATCCTATTGTCTTATAACAACTAATGGCTAACGTATTGATATTTTTTAAATATATTACGTAACGATCATTATAGTAAGAAAGTGGGCTCGACGACAGGATTTTAGAACCTTAAAAGGCACGGATTGGGTACTCTGAAACCAATATTTATTTCAGGGCGACCGGTTTAGAAGGAAGAGCTGTAATTAAAATCTGAGGCGTGTTCTTCAAGAGTGTATAACCATTGGTGAACAATTGTTATCATCTCATTCAAACTGTTTGGCTGGTTCTTCTCATATCGTCACCTCTAAAAAAGAAATCACCTGCTTAGGTAAACAACGGTTCACATGAGATCCCTGGGTTTGTCCGTCTCATTTATATCCTCCTGTATCCAAGCACGCTGCTTTCTTGCAAGGCAAAAATTAAGAGAAATTAAGCAAGTTAAGATCTATAAATTTACCAGGCCTGGTCGATGTATCACCAGACAATATCCACCTCGTTATATTTGTCAATACACCTTAAGACACACACACACACACATACACACACACACACACACACACACACATATATATATATATATATGTGTGTGTGTGTGGTGGCTATTAGATATGGAAAAGTAATTCTGTACTTCAGTGGGCGTTAGGAGAAAAATATTATTGAAATGTCACTTTTGAAGAATGCATTGAAATGAATGATAAAACATTTGACACACTATATATAGAGTTTCTGTAACTTTCATATATTCACTACTCTAAAAAAAAAAAAGGAAAAAGATTCCTTTGTTGATTGAAATCCTTTTAAACATTCGAAACAAATTAAATTTCATATCCGAGATGCCAGAAAATTGTGATATTTATTGTACTTAACAGGGTATCACAAGTCACTGATATTCGAAAAATCAATGCTGATTAAACAATCATTTTAGTAAATTTCCACAAAAGTAGACTGATGACCTCAAATTAATAGCGTGACACAAAAAAGCATATGGATTAATGTAACATATTCTAAAATTATTAATAAATAATTTATAACGATTATCCGAGAAGTAATTAAGTCCCAAAATGGTTCTGAACGACTCTGGCTTCGGAGCTCTGAATAGACAGACTTGCTGGGGTGTAAGATTCCTCACAAAACAAAGGAGTCTTCTGGGTAAGTTACTAATCTGTATCTTAAGACAAATAGTCCGTTCAGTTGCTCTTTAGAGTGTATGGTATCCCTTCATTGTCATTACAACCCAGTCTGCTATGCCCCGGTGTGAAGATATGTTCTAGGGTCCCATAATTGTGTCAAATAATTATATTAAAATATTATTTGTATTAAACTGGGTTTGTATGCAACTGCACAAAAATGTGAATATGAACAGGTTTCCATCAGTTCTATGTGTTTATTTTCCTTAGGTAGGTTTACATATATATTTGTATAAGTTTTTGTAACTTTTTTTCTAAATAGACTTTGAGTTCATGGATAAATTTCCTGTTAAAAATTTGAGATATTTATCCATATATCGGACCTAATATTCGATTCACTAAATTGTCTAATGTTTATGGGACATGATTTTAAAACAAGAAGAGACAAGAACTACTAAGAATAACACTCAAATGATTGAATTATAGTTTCAGTTAATAAAAGAAGACAAGTGAATAATCTTGCTAACACATACAGAATTATACATAAATGAGAGTAGTTTGAAAAGTTTAGCTGCCCATAAATAATGTAATAAATAATCTCGGAACAAAATCCGTTAAAAGGATTTGCGTTTGAAAGTGGGCGAACGAATGGGAACAAAGCCAAATAGATGTAGGTCAAGCTCACATTCGCATCGCTTTTAATGGAATGATTCGACACTAAAAGTGAATTGTGGATTTATGCTATAATTTTTCGTCGATAAAAACGAAAAAAGAATTCAGCATAACCAAAAGACAAAAATGTTGGAATACTTGGATTTAATGAGGGTTAAAATAAATATTTTAAATTAACTATGATCATAAATACCTCATCCAACGTAGACGCAGTACTGACCACTAATTCCTTCTCATATGAATTCGCGTCTCTTTAAATATCAACCCTTTGATTCTTTTATAATTTATTTCTTTTACATTTTCATTTCGGTGTATGTACAAGCGTTTGCTTTTAGCGGATCAAGTCGCATATCAGCAAACTGTTTTCTAACTTTTCAATTGAAAATAACAAAAATAGGAACATTTTCATAAGAAATAATGTTTTGTCTGCTTTGGAAAGTGGAATTATCTCGTCAAACAAAAACGGATTACATCCCTGAATTAAATATAAAATCTAAATATTTATAGCGAACGTTTTGCTAAATTCATTCAGTTTTGCTATATTAGCTTAGTTGATTGTTTGTCAACACACGTTTTAAAATCAGAATTAGTTTTGATTATTTAGATACTTTTATGAATGTAAATATCCATCGTCTCCACCGCTGAAAGCATGTGATAAAAAGCCAGCTTTTTAAGTGCACAGCTGATTTGAATTCTCTTATTCTTTTCCAAAACTGGTTGCCTTTCCACTGCTATGAACCCAACCGCATCTGCAATGTATCCATAGTTGATGGGGGGGGGGGAAGATGAATTCATAACTTCAATCATTACCAGGAAGTGAAACACAGAGCTTCGTCGAGTATTTTAATTCAGGTCACTCACTCCATTTTCTATAAGAATAACGTTTCAAACAAAAGCCAATTTTATACGTGAATAAGTTTATATGTAAATCACTTAGCTTTTTCTTTATATTTCCTATAAATGCTGTATCAATAAAAGAATATAAAGTGTGAAAAATATCGTTATTTGCATAATTTAATTAAAGAAGTTTGAGAAATTGAGTTTTCTCTAATTGACCTATAAGCAATTAAAAAAGTCTCCTTTTATTTATTTAGAAAATGTTTGAAAATATTTATGATTGCGTTTGAATTCAAGGAATTCGATATTTCTAATGAGTATAACATTTTATTTTACATTTAAGTATAACATTTATTTAATCAAGAGAAAAACGAACCGTTAGAAAATTTGAATTATTATTGATTCTGTAATCATATATTTGTTGCTTATTTTAACTGATAAGTCAGGTTCGGATAGCACAGTGGTTTAATGCACAGAAAATGGAATCGGTGAGCCGAGTTAAATTCCTGTCCCCAATGTTTTGGCTTACTTCTAAAGTTGTTGGAAAGTCATGGATGCAACATCTCTCCCTTTGGACATGAGTGAGATATGAGAGCAGACTAGAAAATTGATCCTTAGCTGGCAACAAATCTGGGAGAAAGACTATATCTAAATAGAAATCAACTGTGACAAATGTAGCCTACGAGTAGAAAAAAATGTTCTAATGGATGAAAGCTAAAGTTTGTACTGCATCAATTATTTTTTTCTAATGTTAACATCACTCGAAATCTAGCCTACCTCTAACATTGAACTCTGTTATTGTCAAATGATCACGGATTCTTCAGATAGATAAAACTCTTTAAAAAATCCATAGACGAGAGTTCAATTCCTGGACGAGACTGACTGCATTTCACATAGCACTAATACCCTTGTGGAAGGTATGAATCCAATTATTCTCCCTTTAGCTATGGGTAAATAGTAGGGCAGACTAGGTTCTCCAACCTTGGTGGGGCAACTAGTCTAGGAGAAGGAAAACTCTGAATTCAAACCTGTTAAACTCCACTTAAAAACTGACCTTGTGTTATATCCTGCCCGAGCGGAGGGGTTGGGTAAATAGGATAAAATCCATAGATCTGAACAGCGAAAAGTAACAGACATTTATTTCACTAAGTAAAACTATTACATTTTTAGATTCGTAAAACTTAGTTGATCTAAAAATAACTATCAAGTTCACTTTCTAAATTATAAAATAATTCTATGAATATATATATATATATATATATATATATATATATATATAACCGGAGAAAATCAATGATTTCACAAAATACCCAATATATTGACAGCGATTATTTTTCTTTTGTTTATCAGTATGTATTTATAACATGGGTCACTATAAAAATGTATTATACGCCATTTGACACTTCATTATGAAATATACTAAAGCTTAGACCGGTAGATTCTTCAAACTAGAACATTCAAACAAATAGCTTCATGCGATAGCAAAAATATACTTCAATCATAATTAGAGAGTATCGGTCTACTTATCTCCATGCCGATATATTTAAAAAAGCGTTTGACAAGTGGGAACCTCTCTTAATAACGTTTATATAATTTGTACAAGTTTTCATTCATAAATGAATTTTTACCTTTCTTTTTTTTAATATAATGAAAATATTATAAAAATACTTCAGACTTGGACACGTCTAAAGAATACATGTCGATGTGAGAGCTTTCATAGAACATTTAAAATACTACTAAAATGCATAACAATAAAAGCAGAACATACATTTTTAGATTTCCCAATTTATACCAATTCAATTTATTCATGCGTATCATCGTTTCAGTGAGTAGTGGGGAAAGAAAGTGACATAAAAATAAGAATTGTAGTTTGACAGATACGGACAATATATGATCACTTGATATTTGATGGGTTAAATTTTAGGTTATAACCCTTGCTAAATCTTCGACTGCTTACTTGCTAATACCATAGGATTCATCACAAATTTCAATATTAGATCAAGGAAAATAAAACTCTAGGAAATTTCTAACATTTTTGTTGTTCTGAGAATTTTATTTTATGAAAAAAATTTTTCGCTAGTAATAAAGGAAACTTGTAAACAATAATCAAGGAAAGTAATCACTCCATATATTTGTAAGCAATTGAAGTTTTAAATTTTGATGCAATAACGAAAACGGTTCAGTTTATATCAGTGTCTTTATTTTGTCCAATACATTATTTTACTAAAATGAAATTTAGTATCAAACAATCTTGTAGACACGTATTTCATTAATGTATCCATATAGCGCAGAAAATGGTATAATGAATGAATCAATGTCAAAAGTGAACCAAAATAGTCTATATATTATCCTACAAAAGTCAACAAAAATATTTGTATCATCCACTCGCGTATTAGACAATAGTAGAATTCATTAACTGCGAAACATACTAATGATATTCTTTGTTAATATAATTTAGCAGATATGTCGAAAGGATGACTCAAAAGAAAGATAAACACATGAGAAGTACAAATTTTATCAGTATGTATCTGAAAAGGAAGAAAAAAAATGATATGCTCAGATGGCGTCCGCAAAACTCAGATAATTTTAATCGAGCAGAGTCACTTGCGCTTCTGCGTGCAAATCATTCAAAATGTCAAATGGATACGTTGATATATTAACCAAAAATTTGATTAGAGACTTTTGAAAGAACATTTTCTCAAGAAATCTGATTTAGCATTTTCAGAATGGTAAATAAGTGAATGTTTCATTAAATTGTGACACTTTTTTAAAGGATTTCCATCGGCAACAATGTACAAGAATACAGCATTCAGTATCACATTATTTAAACTGATATTAAAAAATGGCATATAATTGCTTTAAATTTCTTTCAAATATTGAAAAAAAAAAAGAGGTTTAATTATTTAACAACTTAGAATCAATAAAAAGGCATTGTCATTACTTCAACAAATATCGTCCAATGTTTCAGAGAGATATGATAGATAGGAACCTCCAGGTAAAAACCTAAAAGCAGCACTTGTCAAAATTTCAACGCAGTCACCAGATAAAAGACTACGTAAACAAAGATGCACACACGTTTGGAGTCAATATAGAATTTCAGATATATACATTATGGGTACGTAAGTCAATATGCATGCACACTCAGACATATATATATATATATATATATGTGTGTGTGTGTGTTTATTATATGCATAAATATGTGTTATATAGTAGAGCGTTCGCCAATGGCTCGGAAGACCGGGGTACAATTCCAGCTCAAGTCATACGCAAAAAATGATACTTGATTCCTTCTAGCTTAACACTATACATTCTGAAGTATGTAACGAGGGTAAATTTGAGCACTCCTGGGAAAGGAATGGCACCCACCCTCCACTCGGGATCTGTACCCATTAAAAAAAGAGCCATCGAGTCTCCCACGTATATGGTCATTAACTTTATATAATTTGTGTGAGTGTATATATATATATATATATATATATATATATATATATATATATATATATAAACATCAATACATGACTAGTTAAGGTGTGGGCAGCTATCGATAAGCTATCAGTCATATTGAAGTCAGACCTATCAAATAAAATTTTAAAAAAGAACAATTTTTCCAAACAGCTGTCGGGTTAATACTACAATATGGATGCACCATACTGCCACCATGTTTTTCAGTTATTGTATCAACATGTCTTTAAACAAATTCTTTTGACATTTTCTTCGATTTCTTCCTCAAAAATAGACATAAGCGAATCCATATTTGAATGATAAGTTGCATTTGTTTTGTTTTCTAAAACGCCCCATATAGCATAATTAAGCGGGTTATGGTCTGGCTTGATTCTTCCTAATTTCTTCTCTTATCCAATTATATGAGGCTGAATTTTAATGAAAAAGTGTTAGAATAATAGATCTAATTATGAAAATTTAGATTTATCGCTTTTTTCCCCCAAAACCCGGACTAATCAGACCACAAAAATAGATAAATAAAAATTATGACATTTTGCTTTCATATCCTTTATATGTGAATATCTATGTTTTGGGGCAAATCAAAATATCTTGTGTTTTAAAGTTTTAGGGGTTAATAGAAATATCAATTTCATATATATGAACGTATTTATTGATATAATTTCTTTAACAAGGTAAGGTTAACAGCAAAATGCACAGACGTTGGACAGTTTAACAAAGAGAATCGAAAAAACGTTTCTATGTTAATTAACTTATAATTTGTAAATTAAAAACAATTTAACATTGTTACAGGTTATTTTTTATGTGTTTTGTCTATATTTTGGTACAATAAAAATAATAAAAGCAAACAATAACATATTCTAGATAAAAATCATCCTTCCATAGAATTCATTAAATCATTCCAGAATAAATACGTTTGTAACATAATGGCCGAGGGATTTCGGTTCATGCCTTTGTGTTTAGTTAGGCTGAGAACCTTTCGGCTCAGCACATGGTTTAGTTAGGTGCAACATTAAATCAGGTGTTCACGCGCGCGGGGAGAGAGCGAGATGGCAAACAGGGTTTAGCGAGTGCGAATGACGTCACGCACCGGAAGCGCGCAGAGGATTTTGGGAATTTGAAGAAAGTTAGGAGAGTTGAGTCCCGCCTCGGAAGAAAACGGTTGGCTTTCGCAAGCTCGGAGACATGTGGCAGGTGCCGCATGAGATGGGGAGGGGGGCAGATGAAAAAGCCAGAATAGAAAGATTGTGCCTCTCTCTCCTTATGTCGAAAAACCTTTAAACTCAAAGGTAATAAAAAGTTTCGAACCTGAACAAAGTCGTGTTTTCCGTGTTCCGAGATCCCTATGTTATATGTTTATGGACATTCGATGTACGTTTCACACGTATCCGTATCTGGCTATGGTACACATTAACCTACAAATTGGCCTAATATTTTCCGTTTAAAGAAGAGAAAATTGAAATGTTTCATTGGAATAACACCAGAAAAATCGTTACATATGCGTCTATTTTTGTTCTTGCCCTGGATATGGTTCTTAAATTATATTCTTTGTGCTTTTAAATAACCTGTACTCATTGCCTGTCAGCATATTTCATACAATACTTACCACTGCATCTGAATCAATAACTCGTTAATCAAGATAAGTAATTTTATAATATATATATATATATATATATATATATATATATATATATATATATATATATATATACACAATTATTAAGTTAGCTAGAGCATAAATAACGCAGGCTTTCGGGGCAATCAATAAAATTTAATTGACTTAAGTATACTTTTGTATCACACACACACACACATATAATATATATATATATATATATATATATATGAGACAGAACTTTTGGAAAAAAATGTCAACTGATTCTGACAGCAAATTGAGTTAATATTTTTTAAGGAATTTGAAGTACACTTTTTTATGTATCTGATCTCTCTCTCTCTCTCTTCGTGTATAGTGAATGTTTAGATGCATTTCCGGAGGAAATATTAACGAATTTGTCCATAAAATGCCATTTACGTTTATGGAGAAAGTTCCTCTGTGTGGATACGTGTGTGTGTGTGTGTGTGTATATATATATATATATATATATATATATATATATATATATATATATCTCAATCTCAGTATGCTCATACATGTATGGAATAACACTGACGTGATATTCTGTAATAAGTCTACATTCATTACTCATCGGAGCATCTGATTCGTATTAGACCGTGATAGTATTTCTATATTCATAGTATTTTTTTATAATTATTATTCGGGATCACCGCATTAAAAAGCAATTAGTCACAGGTCGCAATAATAGATTGGCGCGATATTGCTCCTTAAGAATTTCTTCTCTTGTGAAATACGTTCCATTGAACAGAATTACGGTTCAGTTACAGGCAGTTGACTTGATGACTAACTTTTGCTTCTGTGTAATGTAAAACTCCTGAATCTCAAATTTTATCTTCATCCAAAACGAGGAATATTTTGGATCAGTTTGTAGTATCTGTACATGGGTATTTGCTGACATTTAATTACAAAATGTACTATGGAGAAAAGGGCGATTGCCATTAACATTTTATTGTTTCTATTTAAATTTATCCTCAAAAATAGAAAGAAAAACATAATACATATATAGTTCCTTAACTTTTGCTTAACCAGTTAATACATAGATTAGTGACATTATAGCCCGAAAAATCTGAACAGTGAGACTACAATTTAATCTGAGCAAAAACTTATGAAATTAAAAAATATACAATCAGAAGCAAATTAAGGTATCAGTCTGTATACATGTATGAGACTGTAATTACATATGCATGATTGTCTGTGAGAACGTATTTCAATAAAGATGTGTGCGTGCATGTATACGCAAAGAGATTTATATGTGCATATTTTTATATAAAAACTCAATCTCATACCCACCTCTCTCTCTCTCTCTATCTATCTCTCATATATATATATATATATATATATATATATATATATATATATATATATTCAAGTTAATGACTATATACATATATCACGAATGCATATATCATCTCTTTCTTTCTCTCTCACTATATATTCCTTTTCATAATCAACACTATGTAATAACCTCGTTATAGGAAGAAAAGTAATCATTTGGACTTTTAGAATTCTCCACTGTTTCTTCCCTGACTTATCTATTGCACTGTGTGATCATATCAGTATCAATCTTGCAAAATATATTTTCTGATAACATCGTGTCAGATTTCCAGATATTATCTTGTTCGATTATGGTGTTGCTTTTTTCATTTTAGTAAATCAATATTAATTATACTAAGTTATATCTCATGTTTTGTTTCTTCGACTGACATATTTTTAATGCTTATTACCTTTCACTGAATTGAATTAAAATATAGATTTTCAAAAGTAGGAAAATTTTCTTTGATACATTCAGAAGAATCCAATTGAAAAGACCACACTACTTAATCCCAGGAAATTACAAACACAGATCATTTTTAAAAAAGAAACTCTGCAAACGTACTTTTATAAAAGAAAATGTGCTAGCAGTTTTTTAAGAATAGACATTTTCATCCATAGAATGGTTTAATTTCATAATCAACTCTCTTTATTTCTCTTCACAGAAGCTTATCTCTTTGATGGTCAATTTAACAAACTTACAAACATAACTAAACGTAGAATAGATCAGTATTAAAAGAATAATAAACTTTATTTCCGGAGTTTGTTTAAACATGATTTTTCATAACAAATTTATCTATTTTATTCAATCTAATAAAATGATTCTATGGCTTATCGGTAAAAAAAAAACAGAAGAATTTGCGCTCTTCAACGAGTACAAGTATTTAAGTTTTAATGTATTAAATACAAAATTAAATTAAATATTGTATATTAGAATGCATATAAGAAAATCACTTATTTGGATTTTATTTCATCTGATTGCAATATAAAATTTTCTCTAAGGTTCCCTTAAATGTTTGAGAATGAAATATTTGCAATCAACAACACCAAATAATTAGTTATTAAACAATGTTTTGTTAAAACTACTATGCAAATTTTTGGCACCATTTACAATGTAAGCTATTATTTTATTGTGAGTTGTAACACACATCATACAATTTTAAACGTTTTTAAAACATGGGCTTGTTTTTTCTTTAGACAAATGTAGCTTAGGTAGACTTTCATAGACATCGTTAATAAATAAGATGCTAATTAAGATTAAATAACGATTATTTATTAATCATTTAGAAAATACCGTAAATAAGAAAGGGAATTGCAACGTCGTAGGTGACATAGATTCTGTTACTATCCCCATTATATCTAAGATATCATAAACATATCTTCCAATAAAATGTATGAAATTCAAAAAGTAAATATCTTAAAATAACGCTTTTCTTTTATTATAATTAATTTAATTGCTTTTCTTTATGGCAATTTAAACCGGAATCTCCCGGCATTAATGTCTGCGAATCTGAATGAGATAAATATATCTAAATAAATATAGGACTTGCATTCATTTATCTCTTGAATAATATAGTGCCAGCAGCTCTGTGGTCAGCTGATTAATAGTAACTATTAATCACTTACCAATGTCAATTGTTTAAAATGGTTTCTCAACAGACTTAATATTTAGGTAAACGAAACAATTAAAACCCATGCAAGGTACCCCGGATCCTTAACCATATACCATAGTATAAGCTCGAATGATTTATATTATTTGTGACTGTTTCACAATTAAAAAGGAATAACTTGTGGATTTTGAGTATCTCAATTCATAATTGGTATATCAATATAATTTAACTGTTTAGATTCAGGGATATTGCAATATGGTTCCGCCGGAAAGTAGAATATATTCTCCGGTCAAAATGAGTTAGATCTTATTTAGTGTACATAAACCACGATGGCTTGATCTTAAAATAATAGTGTGCTATGTGGACTGATCACAGAGCTCTAAAACGTAGGTTTTCCTTTGTAAACAAAGTTACTTCAGAAATTAGAGGCTGGTTGGATTTAGAGCAACCTTTGGAGATGTGCACATAAATACTTTGTCTCAAATGTTTACGTGTTATGAGATAAAGGACATGCTAAAATTCAATCATTTTGTTTTTATTTCTCAGCTAGGTTTAAAATAATTAAACAATACTTAATAAGATGTAATAAACAAGAAAAAATGAATGTCAGCTAGTGGAATTTACCGTTCAGTCATATAATAAAGTTAGCAAAAAAGAGAGCGAAATATACAAAAAATATCTCGCCCTAGCCAGAGAGTTACAAAGGCTGAGGAATATTAAGATGACAGTAATAAAATAAGTCGTATTACTTGGGACAATCCACAAGGATTTTTCAAAAATAAGAGTAACTAGAAATACGAGGAACAATTAACTGTCCAGATAACAAGTGTTGAGATCAACAAGAATGCTTTGAAAAGTCTTGGAGAGCTTTGAAGTGTTGTTGTCACCTGCACTCCTGTGAAAACTATTTGTTAATGAGTTAAAATAGTTAAAGTACAATAATACCTGACATGATATATGAAGATGACGGTGATATTTGTTGTAGTTGAAACGGTTCACAAAGGCCTGTAGAAGTAAGGGAGGAACTGGGGATCAGATGAAAAATCCAAACTATCTAGACAATTTTACAGTTAAAAAATAATTCTCTGAAGGTTCCTGGAGGCATATTGATATTTGCTGTCACTTAGAGTTCAGTGATAAACCACCAGTTAAAACCGATGTGAAAAACTTGCATGCAGTAAAATAAAGATAATCCCGAAGACAAATATGCCTTAAAGGAATTAGAAGTATGATTGACCAATTGCACGTGGAGGAAATCTTTAAAATACGTACAAGCAAGGGATAAAAACGTTACCACAATGACGTTTTTTGTAATAGCGAGAGAAAGGTTCATTTTTTAAGAAACCTTGTCGTGTGTTACAATTACAAATCTGACCCATCTCGCTGATCATAAATCACAGTTAATGTTGCTATACTTTCGGCACGATTGGTTAAGATCAGTCATGATAATTGTTATAAATCAATTTCTTAAAGATTAAAAAGTAAACCTTATAAATCTATATTTACATTTAATTAAGATATTCTAATAACGTTAATATATTAAATTTTGAAAAATAATCAGTGGGACTTTGAAAAACACATTATCCAATCAACAAGATCGGCAGGATTTTTCTTTCAGAAACTTGAAAAAAATCCTACTTTTTATTTTGAGTGTTTTCATATTTTTCCCCCTTTGCATAGACGTACAGTAATATAGAAAATGTTCATTTTCCTCTTAAACTAATAAAATGATATCATGATGAATCCTACACATGATTTTAAATTGCACTTGAATAACTCATAAAAATAAATTAAAATACAAGATTAAATTTTCACTCCTCAGAGATATCCATTTTTATAAAATCGTGGGAAGTATTCATGGCAATTGTTGAGAGTGAACAATAACATGCCACCCGCGTTTCTGTTCGCAATCATCTTCCATTCCAAATGTGAACTAAGTAACCTGGTCAAAGAACATTTCTCATCTTCGAAACTACCATGGACTCGTCGGTTTTCAGCACAATTTAAACATGGTACAAAGAATTGGCAGTCTCTAAGAAAACGAGTTAACACGCTGAAAACCTAAAGCAATTGAGCCGCTTACATGGAACCCAGGCACTTCTTAATCTGCTGTAATCACTTATTCGATGGATGTACAGTCTGACATCTAATAATAAATCCCAATGTGTACGTCAACTAGAACTTGAGACAGATTATGGTTGTTTCAGAGTTCAAACGACGAACGTTTACATAACAACAAAATCTGACGTATTGTAAATCATTGTTGACAATATGTAAATATTATAAACTTTTAGCAGTTCAGATTATAAGAGTATGAACGTTGCCAGAAGTTTGCTGGAATTAAATATATAAAAGTTTTGTTAAAATCGATGATCTATCCACAATAGCTTTATTTCAACCAAACAATAATAAAGTCATATAATTTCATCGTCATTGAAAAAGTAAAAACATGCTCTTTAAAACGTGTAAATGTTAGCATCAGAAAAAAAAGTTTTCATTTAAATGATTGAATATATATTCATGGCTTGAAATTTATTTTTGTTTTATTCTTTTAATACAGTTTAATATATCAGGGTGATGCAAAATATTAATGTAAATCTTGATTTCAAAAATCAAATATATCTACCAGCAAAGGACTCTGTATTTCCTAGATCATGGAGCAGGAAATAAAAAAAGAAAAAAGTTCGATAGATTGTATTCCACAGTGTATTCCAGCATATCAATACACTTAATACATTTTTATAATCATCAGTCCTCCACCAAATAAGTAGTTATAAAATATATTTTCCAATGAATTATATATATATTTGACGGAAGATGGCCATTCTTTCTGTCTTATTTCTTTTTTTTTTCTAAATGTAACTCTCAGGTTGATGTTATTTACTAAGCTTTCCTTAGTCTAGAAAGCCAAACTTGAATTACTTACGGCAAATGTTCTCCGTAAAAGCTCACAACTCTAAACTCTGACCGGACAGATCGCTACTTTTACATTGGTTATCTGACCAGAGACGACGTTTTCCGTGTTACTTAACCGTGACTACAGGATTAGTCTACATTAAAATAAGCTGTTATCAGGAAATCAAAATTTCACTTGTAATTTGACCGCTTATAATCGCAAACTGACGATTAAACACGTAACATAAGACGCCACCCCACAGAAAAACATGAGTTATGATTATAAGTACGTAAGAGTCTTCTTTTTCTAAGATTTACATTTCTGTAAATATTATATTTTATTTTCAATTTCTCTTATTTAAATAACCCTTTAAAACAATAGAATAGTTCTGTTGATTAATGATTAAATCATTTTCTTGCACAACTGACCTAACGAGATGCTTTTAAATCTAGCAAATTGGGGCATCTAAGGATATCTTAAACGTGATTGTTCATTAAACACTACAAATATTACAATAAGGGTATATATATATATTAAATTGAACTTTATGGCCATCGATACGTTTTCAATACTTCAATCGGGAATCGAACTTTGTTATATAGTCACTAATCTACCATTTGCTTAAGAGCTTTTTCTTCGATTTTGCAAATCCCTATTAAACGCAAAATTTTGTGTCGAACGAATGTTACATACTTTAAGATATTTAATTTAAAGCAATAAAGGGAGAAAAGCGTTACATTACTATGAAATTTTGAAACATTGATTCAAATATTTCGTAAAAGTTCGGTTTCCAGTTAATTTTACTTTCTGTCTTATGGCATAACATTCTCTTGATTGCTTTTAATTTTAATTAGATTCTTTTTCCTCGGTGCTTTGATCGCAAGAGTTAATTTGACTTTAGTATTCATTGTTAGATAATTAAGCAGAATAGATCGGAAGTAATACATTTCCAATACAAATTAAAACCGTATCACTTCTATATTTCGCCAATAAAATCCACATGACATACAATGTACTCGATCTAATGAACCTAGAGTAAACAAACAATATGGTATGAAAGAAAATGTTAATCAGAAAGATATCTTAGGAATATTAATTTAAAGTCAGGGAAAAATTCCCAACGATTACGTTGATAGATATTATATATATCTTTAATAACATCTAAACATTTGGAAAAGTCATAAAGAATCCTGATATATCTATTAATAAATATTGTCAACAATTATAAATTATATTATGCTTGATAATATTTAATTCAATAATTGTGTCCTAATTTAACTAGACACCGAAGATCTGGTTTAATTCTAAATATTTCAAAAGACTCATTTTATAATTAGACATTATTTATTAATAACACTTTCTGTACTTTATATTTTTGTGTTCCGCTTCCGGTAGTCTAAATTACTCTCGGTAATCAAGACTTTTATTAATCCAATTAATCCATTATAAAATATTCATTGCTTCAATATTTACAGCGGATAAATATTTAATATATAAATATGACAAAAATATTTAATTAATGTTGATCCCAGGTAAAAAGACAACCATACATAAAGACAACAGAAGTAAGTAAATAACTTAAATATTAGATTTTTTTTTCTTTTCAAATCACAATGGAAGAATGGATAGTTGAATTTTTCCATAATCTCTATCATCTTTGTTCTCGGCTAGAAAAAAAAATCAATAAACGGAATTCGGCTAATTTGTAATTGATTTCAACACACATGCTCTGAACAATCAAAAATCAATATATTCATTTTTCTGTTTCGTCAAAGGAATTTACAGTATTCCGATTGTATCGTAATTGCAGAATATTTTGCTATACGCATATATTGAAGTCTCATGTGTGTGTCTTATATATACCTAAACTTTATGAATATCAATTCATGCATACATGTATCATTTAAGTATATGTATATTCCTAAACTTTACTTATATAAATGTGCACACACAAACATACATATATACATATTTAAATATAACATAAATTTTTACATATATGAATATGTGTACACATGTATAAGAATGTGTATGTGTACTCACACACATATATATATAATTTGATATTTTTCAGGTTTGCTCTATGCTTACTTGTATTCATGTGGATTTATGTATTCTAATCTTTTGTGTATGTAAATAAGTACGCGCATATATTGATATGCTGTCAAGTATATAATGCATACACAGTTGTATGTGTGTATGCATTCTCCGTTCAAATGATGATGACATTTTTCTGCCTATGTTTCTTACTAGTTGTATACGTATGAGTATCTCGAAGTTGATGGTTATGCGTCTATGGCGGGTAAAAATGGCAATTTTCTGTAGAAAAGAATAATGGAGCCAATACAAATTAAATTGAAATAGAATTGCATTTGAGGTCCTTCCTAAGGAATTACGCCAACTGCAAAATTTGATAAAACTGAAACATAATAGTCGCAAGCAAAGGAAATTGTTCAGTGAGATTCGCGCTTTCATTGAAAATTGGCTCCCCCATTGTTGTTCCGTCCACATTCTCGAAGTAAAGAAAAATTCAAATTCTTTTGCAAGTATTTGCGAGAAATTCTCAGTGGTTATCAAGGGCCAGCTCTTTTCGATCTTAAGTCTGTAGTGTGAGAATGAAGAAGTTACATGAAGGATATTTTTTAAATTGTCTGGCATCTTTAAAGATTGTTGTGCAGCTATCCCAACTTTCGTTCCAGAACTACCTGAATCATGAAAAGCAGAATAGGATTCTGTTCCGTTTATGGGAGCTTTCCCTCATCTGTAACTTGCCTTTAATAGGTGTATGAAACTCCTTGCAGTAATGATGTAATTTCAAAGAACATTTTATATAATCATTTGATTCCTACAGTATTAAGACTCTAACCAAGCCATATTTATTCTATCACATTAAACGTCTGTATTTATTACCTTATTTAATTGTATACGCATTTTTTCATTTTTACTCAAACCCTTCAACCGGATAGTATGTGACACAGTCACTATCAAAGTCGGAATCACTGGTTTGGATTTAGAATTTTTATCCTCCAGTTAGACATTATACAATTTTAAAAGCTAGTCCGGATTACACTTTTACTCATAAGAAAGATGGAAAATAGTCTCGTGCTTTTTGCAAGGGCATTTGTGCCGACTGAAACAATAAGAGATCTTCAAGGATTAACTATCAATCTCTCGATGAATAAAATGCCTTCTGGATTTCAGCCAATATGATTACTTCACAAATACACATTTCTTTTTTCTTCATCCGTCGTATATATATAAAATAGGAAGCACCACGAAGAGAATTGTATTTTTTAAATTATTTATTTTGTTCTTATATACGTGTTATATATGTGTGTGTATGTTTCCAGCTTGTTGCTTTTTTCAGAACAAGTGTAGCACAAGGCCTTTTAAATGTGGTACTCAATGAGACTTGAACATGTTCTCTGATGAAGGCAGCAAGCTGGAAACATACATATATATATATAACACGTATGTAAGAAAAAAATAAATTCAAAAATACAAATCGCTTCGTGGACCTTCCTATTTTAAATATATCATTATTCTTTCTTTGGACCAACAACCACCTTCTTTGAATATATATATATATATATATATATATATATATATACTTGTAACATTTGAGTCTCAGAATTTTAGCTTTCTGGGGAGAAAGTTAAACTACTCAAATTATGTTTATCGGATTGTCAATACATATGTAGATATAGATGAATAGATATATAGTCAGTTAACTGTAATACTGTTCTGTTAAAATACGTAGAAAGAAAATGATTTTGGAAATTCTACTGACAGAAGCATTTGTTTCGTAGAAAAACATTTCAAAATTCTGACTAAGAATAAATTACCTGTAGATACTGGAGTGGCTACGTTATTTTGATATTCGCATAGCCAAATCGTAACGATACAAAATGTTATTTATTTCTAAACAATGTTTTCCAAGATTTGAGTTTTATCTAAGATTGTACATCGATCATTGTACAGGTAGAAATAGATGTAACCTTCACATTCATCAAGTTATTTTAAGCTTTGATTCGCAACAATTGCTCCAGTTACGTCTTCTGATCATTACTTTTCTTTGCGTAATTCAGTATATTTTAGAAAATTACTTGAAAGCAAATTGTAAATTATGGGAAGTCAAGACAATTTCTTTATAGAAAAATATGAAACATTGTGGGTAATTTGTTTTTTAAAAAGTGAACAAGTCAGTTAATATGCAAAAAACAGGTATCTGAATAATAATAAAAATATTATTTAGTAATAGGGAGAAAGATTGAACTTACATTGAAAATTTTACGAATTTTTCTTATCCTGGCATTATGATGTCAGGTTGCTAATAGTTCTTGTTATTCTTAATCGTCTATTGCTCCTTCCGTTATCTGGAGATAAGAGATTTAAGGTTGACTAACCGGCATGTCAATGACATCTACTTTTAGCAGAGTAAATAATGTGTGAAATATTTATTGGTTTCGGGTTCCAACTTTCATGCTTCGAAAAAATAATTATTCCTCCAAACTTTTTTGATATTACCATAATTCCAATCAAAATATTAAATTGACATTGCTTTTCTTTTTTGGTTTGTGTCTCTAAAACAATTTACCGAGGTGATTTCTGAAATATCTACTTAGTACCAAGTGTCTGACAAATTGATCGCGCAAGCTTTTCTTAGTTGGTTTCAAATATCCAAGCACGAGGAACATCCTATTCAGACGAAATGCTGTTTCGATTTAACATATTTGATGAGTAAACTTAAGATTTTTTTGAGACAGGTGAGAAAAATTCTTAAATTCCTAGAAATTAAGTTGTTGTTGGGAACGAATGTACTTCATACCCCAATTTCATCACATAAAGAAAAGACAATGCCTATGGACAATTGTGCATATACTGAAGGAAACATTATATCTGGAAAATATTTGAGAGGGATGAATGAAACACCTTTGAATTTTGCTTGATAAAATTGCTTAACTCGCCTCCACTCTCCTTTGCGTCTGTCTGTAGTGTGTGTGTGTGTGTGTGATTGCGTCTTTCACCAGAAAAAAATAGTTCATTCGAATTCTGTCTTGGTAAACGATGAATAATCAATTATTAAAATGTTGTTTTTTTTTTTTTTCTTTTTTATAGATTATGGAAAACAAATTTTCATTAATGTCTAAAATAAACTAAACTACTTAAAACGTAGATGAAATTTGTTTTCCATATTCTTAAAAAAACATTTTAATTATAGATTATTCCACGTTTTCTAGGACAGTATTCGTATGAACTATTCTCCTGGTGGAAGAGAGAGACACACACACATGCACCTGTGTTTATATATATATATATATTCTGAAAAGTACACATTGCTATTGCGATAATTGAATGCATTTGAAAATAGAATTTGTTCATTAGCATCCAAATATTCAAAACTGATTTACTCTGTTTCATTTTCTGCCTGGGCTTCTGTTGCCGCGAAATATTCCAAACAATGAAAGCCACTTGCAGTTTTCAATTGCTCCATTCAAAATGTTGAGATGCCTCTGAGGTGATTATAGTTAAAGAATGGTGGTGTGGCCAGTTGCCAAAATTAATCATTCTTTTGTGCACTTGAAGCAACGAACGCTTCCTTGTTGTCGATGAGGCTGGCGGAAATCGTGGCGCTGCCATTCTTTAGACAATAAAACAGGAACATTTCGGTTTTTTAGTATGTGTAGATTTAATGCGAATCATTATCGATAGCCAATTTGAATTTAAAGAAAATAACTCCGCAACAATATAATTTTCTAACACATCGACAAATCTACGGGTTATGTAGAGGCGCCTACCCTAACATTTTTTAAGGAAACCGTCTCTCAATTCATGTCTCTTGTGTTGTGAATTATACTCTCCATGAATTCAACAGAAATGTGGGTTATTTTCCATCTACCAAATGTGTACGAACAACTTCAATGGATTTTTATTTGGTTATATTATATATTTGTGAAAATATGACATTTTCGCTGAATCCTGCTGCGTGTGATATTAAATAATAATACGCACATTGCTTTTGTATTAGACTCAACATATTCCAGTTCATTCAACG
The DNA here is from genome assembly GCA_963585895.1 of Sepioteuthis lessoniana. NCBI lineage: Eukaryota > Metazoa > Mollusca > Cephalopoda > Myopsida > Loliginidae > Sepioteuthis > Sepioteuthis lessoniana. The sequence continues at coordinate 52,750,062 of OY757904.1, forward strand.
TTGTAAGATTTCTACAGAGAGGCTTCTGAAATTAAAATGTTCACATGCTCTGTGGAATGATTTCCAAATAATAGATAGCAATTATGATTGGTGAGAGAGAAATTTAATAAAAACTGTACAGATTAACCGGTTACAGAAATATTTAAATCTGGCTAGTTCTTATTTCAGTGTGACGTGTTTTGTTTTTTTTTCTTGGCTCGGCTTGGAACAAATTAGATATATAGGCAAAATATGTAATTATCTACGTTATATAAGCTGTTGAAATTTATATAATCTATTTGGTATGCATTATTAAGTATCAGTTGAGATTTCATATATACTCGTCTTTACATCTTTGTTCAATTTTTTTTCTACAGGAAAAAGTATTTATTGATTCGGCTCCCGAATAGATGAGGAATTGGCTAAATATTCACAAAATAATATATTTGAATTTTATCGATTTGAGTGATGATTAATAAAATTAATATTGGAAAAAATTCATGTTTGTATTTGTGTCTTCTTAATTCATACTGCTCAGGACAAAATGATCTGAAGTAAAGGATAGGAAATTCATTATTTTGAATATATATTTTTCATGTTGTAAAATAGGTTCACAAGAAGCATTTATCAATTTGTGGTTATGATACCCAGAGGGAAATAGGGATGTGTTCAGTCACGGAGAAAAATGAATGTTTAAGATATTTTGATTGGATTTGTCATCAACAGAACCAAAGATTCACAAGTTCTATTGCATTATCATTAATTTCAACACACATTCTGAAGAAAAATGAATATATAATTAAACTTTTTTATCATAAATATTTGCACAATGAGTAAAGAGTTTAATTTGGGAAATATTGAGATGCCTGTATATATTTAAAACGATCAAAAATGCTTCATTTTGACCGTCCATACGTGTAAAGTGTTATTTTGATAAAGAAATCAATTGTTGAACTACCGAGAAATAAACTGAAAAGAATGGCATGAAAAATATCATTGTTAACGTTTTGTATTCTTTTCCAAATTAGTTTTCTGAAGAGGAATGTTTAAAACCAACTAGTCTGATGCATTATTTATTTCTGGCTTGTTAAAGATATAAGTTCGAAGTGAAATCTCAAGAAATTCCTTACGAAAAGGTGATCTTAGTTTTCTCAGAAAAAAAAACATGAAATATGATTACATGTCCATAAAAACATGATAATCATTTTCTTCGTCAGTTTATAAGGATTTTAATGCTATCTGCTTTTATCTGAGTTGCTTTCTATAATCTAATGCTTTTACGATCTCTATATAAATAACCAAAACATATGCTGTTGGTGACGTTTAATTAATAAAACGCAAACATATTGCGTTAAGATTAGTTTCCTATTTTGTTATTTATAATAAATTCAATGAGAATTATCTATTCAAAATGATACTACCCACTTTGTGATGTCTTCATTGATTATAGTTTTTAAAAATTCTAGAAGACACGTGCTATCAGATTTCTTATGTTTTTTCTAAAGAATTAAAATGATATTTATTGTCGGAAATTTTCAAAAGAGCGATTAATTCGAATTAAATAAAAACGGCTGATGATCATTTAGATTTTATATAATATCATTTGAAATTTTTCCTAGACTGTAATATGACATTTCAGTTTAGATGCTACAGTTTAATAATTTATCTCATGTATTTTTTTGTTATAACATTTTGATATTTTTTGATTTGTTTATATTTACGTGAACCCACATAAGTGAATTCAGATATATTGCGTTTTGAGATTTTAGTGAATAGATTATTAGTATGACAATGGAAAATTTGAAACTCCTAACAACTTTGTACAATATTTTGGACTACTTGATATAATTGCGTACAAGAAAAACTTGTACAAATGTAAATATAAACATTCATTGAATGCAATTCACTAGCAACCAAGCATAAGATAAGCCTTAACAAATTGATTAAGTTTGACAGCATACCAATCAAATTTTCCATTGCTTCTTCATCTTATACATTTCGAATACCAGCTAGAAAATTAATGTTTCTAATATATACTTAGATGTTCCTCTAACCTATTTCCTTTATAATTTGGTCACTAACATCTTGTAAAATATTACCGTAGTTCCGATATGGAAGGAAAATGCTCTGTGGAAGGATTTCCAAATAATTGAATGGAAAGAAAATGTTTTACACATTTTCAGAAAAGCAATATTTAAGTCTCTTCGGTTGTTTAATTAAATCTACACTCTCATACACTGAGACAGGCATGCATAAACACATGCACACGGATTATATATGTGTGAGAGAGAGAGAGCTTTACAAGTAAGCAGGTAGCCATTAACTTATTTTTATGGTATCCTAATATCAAGCACTTAAAGACACATTCTTTCTAATATTTATTTGTAATTAACATTTATTAAAATGTTGCTTAATAATTTTCCGGAGATATTAGGTATAATGTTTAACTGTTTGTAATAAACTGAGAAAGGGTTGAGAAGTTTCTGAATTTCTATATTATCAACACAATTTAGAAAATAAGGAGGACCGAAAGGGTTATGATTATTTTTGCGTTACTTAAATTGGTATAAATTGACATCTGAAAACTATCCACTACTACACGTGTGATTAGATGAGGAACTGTGGGTTTATATTTATATATTCATGAATTTAAAGATTTTTTTTTTTTTTTTGTAAAAGTTAGTTTTAGAACGTCTGAGACATATATGATCAACGTCAACTAAAAACTTGTCCAACATTTAAACTTAAATCCATTAGACCAGACGCAACATCATCACTACACTATCAATTTTCACAAAGAAATTAACTTTATCTCTGCTTTTTTTATATTCCCTCATAAATTTATTATCGTACATTGGCGTCTTTAGAAAACGACGAATAACACAGGCAGAGAGCAATAAAAGATTGTACAAATGATGTCTGATTAGAAGCACCGTTATTGAATACTAAAAACAGCACTGAAATGAGTTGCCTGTCTGGACGCATCTTTTCCTACACTCTGTGCATGTTTATGAGTACAAGATCATTCAGTCAGTGAAAATTTAAGGAAGCCGTCACTCCAGCTGAGGAAATCCTGTTGGCGAACACCCAATAATCTTTGGCTTAACGATAAAGAGATTTCCACGCAGAAAGTCCATATATACATGCGATTCTCTTTTCGTAACCCGTGCCACGATCGCTTTCCTTTGTAATTCTTCTTTTCAAAGTTTCTCTCGATTTTTTTTTATCACTTCCGTCATTTCTTTTCTTATTTTTCTTCACCCTTTTTTCATTTCTTCGATTTCATGAGTTTTTCTCCCGCTGGTCATTTTGCTGCTGTACTTTTCATGTATATTTGTAATATTTATTGATATTTTTCCTTAGACACAAAGTTAACTTGAGGAAATGAGAATATATAAAGACTGTGTTGCACCAGGTTGTTTTTCTACTGTGGTCACAAAAAAGATCTGCATAGTTTGTATTTACTAAAATATTGTGCCAATGATTTCATAGATGTATTCATAAAGCTAATTTTTTTTTCAGGCCTATATTTAATTAACCGGTTAACGTTTCTTTTAGTTGAGTGACTGTTACAAGAAATTTGCATGACGGTATTTCACATTCACAGTATTGTTTAGGCTTTTCAGTTCCAATTCTAATATTTAAAACAAGTTTTTGTTACTTAATTATATCCTTGACTAGGCTGTGTTTGCATTTCAACAACGAATGTTATGCATTCAACAATTATTGGAAAATCGGCGGCAAGACAGATGTTTTAACCTTGGTATTGCAACCGGTTCAAGAGAAAGAAAACCCTGTATTCGAATCTGTTAAATCCCTTTAAAAAAAATTACCCTAGTTCACCTCCTGTTCGTGCGGTAGATTTGGGATATATATATATATAATCACAATCCACCGCATATATATATATATATATATAGGTTAATGAAACAAAATAAAATCCACAAGATCGGATTTTTACTTATTCTTTTTATTTTATTTGTCTTTCATCGCTATTTTAAGAAGATGCTTCAAAATCAAACCCAGTTCAATTAGTTGCGTAATTTTTTGAGGAATCATTGAATGAATTAAGTTGAATAAAACTTTCCCAATATCCAGTTTTAGTACAAGAAAGCGTCTTATCGCAGAAGGCATTTTGTGAAATGTCAATGATGAACTCTTTTCGAAATCATGTCCCTATTCACAAAACCTCTTCCCTAAGAGCAGGATGTGACACTAGCTTAAATCTTAAGAGGACTAGTGTGGGTCTGAAATCAGTTTTCCTTTACTTTTGCTAAACCAGAGCTAATTAACAGTCTTACCAACTATTTACTCATAGCAGGGACACCAGATGTATTCCTGACTTTCTCAAAGGCATTAGAACGTACTGAAACGCGAAGAGCTTCTCAGAAATATGAGTTTTCGACGCGGATTTCATTTTCTAAGATTAATACTGTTACACTAAGTTAGCCTCTGATAAATCATCTTATACATGTTAGCCCAGTCACCTGGGGCTGTTGAATATACCGACTGCATCTCTGCAGACGGTAAGACTACCCCCCAAAAGTGTTTTGGATATGAAATTAAGCAATCTGATGTTGAGGCTCTAGTAATGCTGTTCCTTTGGGAAATTCGAAGAACCATTTATTGCTATCACTTCCAGGTTCAGTCTGGCCCGAAGTGGTAGGACCTGATGGAGTCCTATATATAGGTCGAATAGAACTGTTTGAAATAGAGCTGTTTGATCATTTACCCGTGTTAATAAATTACAAATATTTGCTATAAATGTTAGAGATATATAAGAATACTTGAAACTATTTAGCTTTGTTAAATTATGCTAAATTTAATTGCTAGAAATATAAATGTTTGGTCATTTAACTGTGTGTATCAATAAAATGTATTTACAAATCATATATTAAATACATAATTAAAGACAGGATTTAATATTCAACAATCGTTAATTGGAGGTGCCCGTGGTGTAATGGTTATCGTCGTAGGAAATGGACACGGCGACACGAGTTCAAATCCTGGACGAGACTGATTACATTTCACATAGAACTAATACTCTTGGGAAAGGTATGAATCCAATAATTCTCCCTATAGCTATGGTTAATAGTAGGGCCGACTAGGTTCTTCAGCCTCGGTGAGGCAACTAGGCTAGGAGAAGGAAAACTCTGAATTCAAAACCTGTTAAACTCCGCTTAGAAATTGACCTTGTGTCATATCCTACCCGAGCGGAGGGGTTGGTAAATATGGTTACTCTGCTGAAACCAAACCATATTTATGTTGTAACATTTATGAATCTTATCGTTGAATAAATTTTCTTTTTACTTTTTACTTTTTTTTTAAATTCTGAATATCAATTTATTGTTTCTTTTATCTCCTATTGTATGAATGTACAGTATGTCTATAAAGTATTTTCTTATGGATTAGACGCTAAAACATCAAATACATCTAAAATATAATCATCATGGGAATGTGGAAAAACTACATAGTACAAAAACGCTAAGCAAATGTTACTGCTATCCAGGCATTTTATTTACCGTGTGATCGTTGACGTTCGTTAGAAATCATCTAAGCAAATATTAACATATCAGAATAAGTTATCCTAATATACCATGAATAACATGTTGAAGAAATATATAATGTTTATTGTGGCTGTATTTATGTTACTTTATTTTAATTTAAATAATTGGCAACAAGGTAGGAGGAAAACGGGGATCATAAAGTCTTCATGCTACACTAGAATTCCTCAACACCATGTTTGGAATATCTATACATCTTCATAATGTACCTAAATGAATTATTTTAACGTCTCAACACATTTTGATATTTTGTCAAAAGACGTGATTATTCTTTGTGGAGAACTGATGAGTTTTCTATTTAATTCTTCTCCGGTATCTTATCTCGTCTGGTATATAATATCCAGAAACCATAGTAGCGATCATTCCTTTCATACCTTTTTTATTCTATTTAATTTTAACTGCAAAAATATAGTCGAAAATATTTTTCTAGGTTTATCTTATATATAGTTTTATTATTTCAACTCTCTCTTTTTTAACAGGTATATTCACCATAATTTCGTCACTAGCATGTTAAGTTTACATACAAAGAGTCAATAGGTAGGTATGTAATTGTATAAACTATTAAAAAGATTAGTGTGTGTGTGTATATATATATATATATATATATATAAGGGTGGGTCGAAAATTACTGTTTTAAAAAATAACATTTACTTCTTAATTTATAATTTCTTATTTCAGGAATATTGACTCACAATTCAAATAATTCTAACGTAGTAATAAAAAAATATTTTTAAGAAAATGTGTCATTTTCTAATCATATTTCGTTCATTTTTTTTTTTTTTTTTTTTTTTTTTTTTTTTTTTTTTTACGACTGTAAGTGACTTTTGCTCAACTGTGTGTCAATCCATCGATTCGTACGGATATTCACGTATTTACATGAATGGATAGATTTATCAGATGTAAGTAAACAAATGAATAGATGACTCGGAAGGATATTAGATGATATAATGTCGAACTGATGTTTGATATATAGATAACTAGGAAAATGAATCTATGAATTAATACCAAGAAAAGTAGGACAATATTTCCCAGGAAAGTGGAAGATATTGACAGACTGAAGGATAGTCTAGTAGGCAACTGATTATACGAAATATCAAGAAATACTGACTGTACAGTTCCTTGAATCCCTCTCTACGTCCTGTTATCTATCGCTCTTGAAGGTACCCCAGGCTACATCCCGTGTCCGAGTTGATGTAAGTTGATGCTAATCGGTCAACACAGGAGGGTCCATATTTGGGTGTCCATCGAAAAATGTCACTTATGTTTTCCTCCTTACTCCGCCTGAGTTGTTCGTCTTACTTGGATAGTTTGAGATGTGACATAGGTGGCTGTACAGTACACATTTCGGTAGCTATTGCTTCCGATATTTGTTAAAAACATGGAGCAGCATTCTTGAGCAGTCTCCGTTTAGCTTTTTCTCTAGCGTTTTGATAGAACTTATATGGTGCATCCATGAAAAAGGATGGACACAGCTACACCTTGGAAAAAATCTGGCTTTATTTTATCAGAGATAAGGTTTTTATATTATCGATTAGGTGTATGTTGACATCACTTTCGGTTGATGAGATATTGCTGCTGATGTATATGAAGTTTTTTACTATTATGAGAGGTCTACCACTTAAAATGTAGGTGGCTCCTTCTTGGTTAAATCACATGAACTTTGTTTTATTTACGTTCTGCGTGAAATGAATATTTCCTGCTACTTGCAACAGGTGGTGCAGTAGAAATTCAGCATGACTAGATGTATTTGTGAGAAGCATTAGATCATCTTGTACCATAGCCATATCATGGCTATGTGTGAAACGTACATCGAATGTCAATAAAGATAGAACATAGGAAACACGAAAAACGCTTGACGACGACTTTGTTCAGGTACGACACTTTTTAGTTTAAAGGTTCTTTCTATTCTGGCTTTTTCATCTGCCCCCACCGCCAACACGAAAACCAACCGTCTTCCCCCGAGGCAGGTCTCATCTCAACTAACTGACTTTCTTCAAATTCCCCAAAATTCTCCGCGCGCTTCTGGTACGTGAAATCATTCGCACTTGCTATCCCCGTTTCTCATCTTGGGCTATTGTGACATCTCTGAGTGACACGTCCGCTCCACGCACGCGCGTGTGAACACCTGTGTAAATGTTGCACTAAAGTAACCCATGCACTGAGCCGAAAGTTTCTCAACCTAACTAAACTCAAAGGCATGAAACGAAATCCCTCAGCCATTATATTACAATCTATGTAGTCTCCGTTTTTCAGTTTCTGCAGGATATTACCTGCTGCTTGTCTTTTTTTTAAAATGCAAAACCAATTTGTTTTATAAAATCGAAGGAGGTTTTAAGTACGTAGTCTAAGAAGATTATAAACACACGTCAAGACTAATGACAATGTCGAAGAAGTGGGTCTTGTGATCAAATGAGCGAACCATTGCTTTTGTGCTTCTGTAAAGTATCATCATAGCTCCAGCTGTTTCCAAGTGAAGACCATATGCTAATAGTATTTTCTCTATCATCCCTCTGTAATCAAATGCTTTCGCGAAATCTGTGAACAATAGAGTTGACTCATGTTTTTGCACGTGCTCTTTCAGGTTAGATACAGTTGAGAAGCATGTTATGAATCTGTGCAGTGATAGCAACAAGGGTTATGCCACAGTAGTTCTTATTAATTCAGATGTCGTCTATTATCCATGTGTCTATTGTTTTGTTTTGACAGTATTGCATAATTGAAGTCTTTCGTCAAAACTTACTGTCTTCTAATCTTCAGGAAGTATTTCGTGGAGGCTTACAATTTTTCTGCTTTTATTCATTTATTCATTTATTTACTTATTTATTGTGTACTGCATCAACTTCTTCCTCGGTGAACTGACCGAGTCTGTCTAGTTTGCAACCATTAATTTTTTTTATAATTTTATTCGTGTCTTCAGGAGGATTTCAGAACAGAATCTTGATCTTCTTTCCAACGCTGAAGTCTTTCTAAACTGACAGCTTTCATTTTTGCTCGTGAGGTACTCTTCTTCCGGCTCATTTTTTAGTGTCTTCCATGTTAATCGTGATAATCTCTCTTCTATTGAGCTTTTGATTTTATTGTTTGGTCTGAATTACATTCGAGCATTTTTTGGTTGGTGTTAGTTCTCTTTGAGCTCTTTAAAATGTCTGTGAATTTGCTTTTGTTGGGTTTTTTTATAAGAATGTTATCTTATGTTAATGTTATCTCGTTTTTCTCTGCTATTGCCTCCAATCTAACTACATTTGGCTCTCAGTCTGGTTTAAATGAACTCAAATTCTGGATTTACTGTTGACAATCCTGTAGAGCGTTACGGAGATTACTACATAGATTACTTAGAAAATAATATATGTTGCTTCTGAACACTGAAGTTTTACGAATTACCTATGAGCGTATTTACAGGAAAACATTGTAAAATCTTAATTTAAAAAAAACATATTTACCAAAAGATTGTCGAGGAGAAAATATACACTGTAACAATTTGTTAAATCAGCGTACAGAAATACCACATCTTCCTTATTCTGATATATTCTTTCATTTAGACTTTTTCTTCAATGTATGCAATAAAAAATATGACACATGAGCAAAGTACTTTCGTGCCTTGTTGTAATCAACATGAGTAATCATGTTGAATCATCTAGAATTTTTCAAGTATTCTTCAGTTACAAGACGGACGATATCTACGAAGATCATATTGCCATGTAGTTGCCAATACTTTTAACAATGCACAAAATCGTATATTTGATTTTTAAAAATTTCTAGAAAATCTATAATAGAGAAGTAATTATCCTATGTTTATAGGATGATATAGCATATTGTTATTTTACATGCTGATATTTTTAACTAAGAATGTCATGAAGGACTAAAGAGATTGTTTTTTTATTTACATTTATACATTTAACTGACATGTCATATTTCTGTGTAGTCTTTATTGGTTTCGCATATTCTTAACCTTGTGTGAACCTTAAAATAATTTACTGAATGTCAAAATAGTCCTTTAGAAAGTGCACTTAAGAGAGGCTGCATTTATTGTTATTGTATGTGTACGCATATGTACCCATCTATCCACAATGTAAGCGGTTTTTAATTTATCATCAAATATTTTTAAAATACCTAATTCAACGTAATATAGAATTAGAAGACCAAATAAAATCCTCGATATTGTAAGCGGTTTCGTGACAATAGCCAAAAATCGGGCAAATTACAGTTTAACTCCATATTAGAAATCCTTTCAATGGTAAACCCCTATGACATGTATATATGCGAATAATTTAATCAGGTTTCGATGTTTCCTATTGAAGGAAGTTAAGAATTAACATGAAGCTAAAAAATCACAAGGTCAAGAGTTTTGGATTCACTTCAATATAATTTCTAAATAAGTGGCGACCGTAGTCGAGGGCTACTCGAAAGCTCCCTTTTCAATATCTACTACACTGAGGTGTCGGGGAGGGCGCTACTCATTCCATGAATTGATCAATTTACCCTTGAAATGTACTTTATAATACTGAGTGTTAAGCATGGAGGTATCAAGTACTATTTTTGGAGTCTTTGGTATGACTCGACCGGAGATTGAACCCCGGTTTTCTGGGCCATTGGCAAACACTCAACCACTAAGCACTGGGTAATTTTTTAAAGTTCTAGAAATTCTGCACCCACAACACAGAATTTTTTCATCCTCAAAATAAGGAAAATATATCTACGTTGAACAAAATGAAACTTGTGTGAATTTGAAAAAAAAAACACATTGAGCACGCATTTTTCGCGATTCTCAATGATGGTGAATCTGCATTTGCCTCAAGTGATATTACCGGAAAACTCATGATCAAACTTCCAGTGATCCCGTACCTAAAGGCAGGCACTTTTTTAGTGCTCTTACATAACAAATTACTTTCAAAAGTATATAATTGCATATTTTTAAAATTCATAAATATACCCCTTGGCCAATGGGCCGGTATATAGGAAGCGTGTAAATCAAATGAAAAGATATATCAAAATACTCATTGTTATTATTATTTACGATAAATACGCATCCAAGTTTACACACGTGGAAGCGCGCGTTTCAACATTTCTTGAGAATGTATGTCTTGGTTTGTTGTTATACGTATCTAACTGTGAATATGTTTAAATAGCTGTGTATATAGAGAAAAGGGCACGTTCGTTCATATAAATATTTGTTTCTGTTAATCATAATTGAATTAGTAGCTGTAAGTTAAAAGAAAAATAAGATGAAATATTAAAAATACCCCATCATTCTGCCAATAAACACCGTCATCTAACTTTAATTATTTATCTCATGTTTAAATGATGAACCTCACATGTATAAACAACATTCATTAAGTTCATAGTCTTACAGCGGCCAAAAAGAATACAAAATGTCCGGTTTTACCTTTCTGCATTTCATTCAGATGCTCAAGGAGCGCCAAAAAAGGTTTAGTTATAGAATCACTTTGAAGTCTGTCTCTTGAGAGAATTTGAAATTATACAGAGAGCAATAAATATCAGAGCAACTGAATTTCATGTTGCAACAAGTATGAAGACTGTGGATGCCAAAGGAGCTGGCAGTGATGTCAATGGAAACTTTCTTGTCGATTGCACAATAGCATTTAATGTATGGGGCAAATTATAAATTATTCATAATATTTTAGTACTGTTTTTGTCCGTGTTTAATTATTCCAATTTTCTGTAGTTTCAGTCGTCAGGTTTATAAGCTATTCCCCCTGCAGAAGATTGCTTATATCAGAAAGATTTCTCATTTTTGAAAATTCACTTAAAAATGAGTATTGCCAAATAAGACTGTTAAAAAATTGATGATAATGTCGAACTGGAAAACTTCTATAATTTTTTAAAAAACTAGGATATAAATGAATTATTCTTACTCTCTCGCAAAGTTTTATCATGTTTCCTTTATGGGTTATTTAATGCCACTTTGCTGAGATGCCATTTAACCCATAGCTGGGCGTGAGGAGATGGTTCAATACCTTTCTCAAAATTATTTGTTTGAAAGTGAATATGACATGAGTTCGAACTGACTCACTTCAAGGCTTCAGTCTAGCACTTTAGCCTTGACACCACGGTGACTGCTCACCTCTCACTTAAAAATGAATATAGTTAGAATTAGCTAAAAGACACTGCATGAATAAAATTCTGGGAGAATATGTACATGAAATCCATTTATCCAAGAAATTCAGGGTGAACACGTAAACACATACTCTTTTTAATATTTGGAGCGGAGTTATATTATTGCCTTTATATAGCTGTTACTTGGATTTTAGATGATGTATAGTCCTACCTTTATTTTGTTTCATATATATATATATATATATATATATATATATATATATATATATATATATATATATATATATGCTTTAGATAAAAATAAAGTTAAATACATCGAATAGGATCTTGAAAAATAGATATCTCTTGAGTAAAATAAATTGTGAACTTTAGCTGTCGATTATATTAATGTATATTTATATGTACTTTAACCTTTGTAGGTTTGTGTCTACTATTGGCGGAGCTAAGACTGCAGGATTTGACAATCACGAAAAATTGTTACTATTTAATATTCAGGTATCTTATGAATAACATAGGACATCCGCCAACGTTCCAGAATTTAATTCAAAAGATAGCAATAATAATTCTTCACTTTTTAAGACTATTCCAGTGTGTTGAGGTATGCTGTAAAATACGCCGAATAGGTCTCTACTGAAAAGTAGACTCCGCCCAATGAGGGTCCTGTACATGACACAAAACCTTCAAATGGTGAGGGTCCAGTTTTGGAGCTCTGGGAAATGTGGAGTACTACTTCATTGCCAGTTCTTCCAGGTCCATTTTGACAAGGAGATTTAGTATCTGTAATGGCTTTATCTATAGGTTAAATACAACTACTTAACCTTTTCCCTTTAGGCAAATACATAACTGTTGAATTATTAACGTTACATTGCTCAGAGTAAAATGGTTCAAATTATTGTCTACAAATTATTTATTTGTGCAAACAAATTAATATTAAAAAGAATAATTAGCGTTTGATAATACTTGAAACCATTTATTCGAGAGCAAATAAAACTAATAGTATTAGATTGGAGTACTTTAACTTATTTGTAAATAAATAATTTCTGGCTCGTTTAGAAATGATACCAAGAAAGTTTATTAGTTTACAAATGTTGATATGCCATAAGACACAACAAAATTAAAACACTTTATAATATTCATGTCATGAAAATATTTATAATTGCAAAGATCATTTTTTTCAGTTAGAAAAATAGATTTAGATAAATAAATTAAGGAGACTAAAATATGAATTTCTTGTAATTAGTAAAACGATCCTTTGTTCATAAAATGTTTCTGAAATATGAAAAAATTGACCTATATGCTTGGAAGTTGATCACTCACTTAAAAATGGTACGCTTCTCTTAGGTTGACCTTTCGTTGCCTCGAATGACTTTTGATATCAACATCACATAGCCAATTTCCCAAAGGAAAGTGACTTTGAGAGTCTTCACATAGAAAAAAAAGTGTGACTTGGTTATGTCGTTTGAGCGTGTTACTGACACGAGCACACACAGAAACCTGCAATATTAGTAGACGTGTATTGGTCTTCATTTATTTTTTCTGTAGGTATAAAAAACTCTTTCTGTCAACCCACACAACTTGATTTATTTTAAGTTGAATATACAAAAAAATTATTGTGAAGTAAAAAAGATAATTTCAGGAAATTACAATTACTTTTTTTTTTTTTTTTAAAGTACAAGGAACCTTACTTGGTTTAAAAGTTAGTTAGATTGATTAGAAGACCATGCTAGTGAATTCAATTCTTACTGAGTTCCCAATACGTTCTCCCTTGGATTAAACAAGTAAATCCTAACATGGTCTCATGCCCTACCGAAGGGGATGTTTAGAAACCAAGTTAACCATTTATGCCCGCTTCATGTGAATTGCATTAAAATTTTGAATATTTAAGAATTACATATACCGGCGGTCATAAGAATTTTAGAAACACCAAAGTGAGGCATGACCCAAAATAGGTTTACCCAGTGGTCCCCAACCAAACATAAACCCGCAAAATGGTAAACATTTCAGACTTCAAGTAAAAATTTGGAATGAGTGAATATATTTCCTTAGTTCACCGTCAAGACAAGAAACGCTCAACCCTATGGATAAAAATCGGATAACATAAAATAGGTAATTTCCTTTATGACTATGAATAAGAGTTGTATCGTTTTCCAGCATTCAAAATATGCCACGTCACACACACATATATAGGTATTATTCTGTCCAGTTAAACCAAAGTTGGGAGTAATTCCTCCAGGACAAGAAAATCATTCAAGAGCTGAACGTTTAAATTTTCCTGGTAGAGAGCTCAATGTAATTAATTTTACAGAGCAATATTTCCATTAAAGAAAAAAAAAAAAGAAACAAAGACCGGTTATTTTATGATTATAAATTTATTTCCATCCTGTTTTGCATTTCTGATGTAAATCAAAAGATCTGAAGAAGTCCTGTTATATTTTTCTTCGTGTTTTTAATTTACATCAGAAACGCAAAACAGGATGGAAATAAATTTATAATCTTAAAATAACCGGTCTTTGTTTTTTTTTTTTCTTTAAAGAAAGAGAGTATATATATATATATATATATATATATATATATATATATATATATATATATATATATATATATATATATATATATATATATATATATATATATAAAAGGAATGTGTTAATGAATATGAATACATATATTTTCTATCTTGTAAGATTGAAAATGGTGACCTGAGTAGCTTTGAAAATGTAAATGCTGACAATATATTTATCCTTTCAGTTTTTCCTTGCAATAATTCAACAAAATACACCAAAGCAGTTGTTTTATTTAAAACTACCAACTCTTGTTACTGTATTTTTTACGTAATTTCACTATGGTGGCAACTTGATTATTTAGCTTTCTAAATGTTTATATTTTGATAAAGAATCCCAGGTTCAATTTCGGCGTTTTTATCCTGATCATTGTTTTATAAACATAACTTTGTGATTTCAAATGAAATGAAAGGTTACAATAGTAATTGAAAAATACCTCTTCGCCATCACCTTTGAATTTGAAAAGACATCTTTTTACAAGCAATATTATATTTATGAAAAAATAAAGTGGATGATTTACCACTTGAGTAAACTATTCAGCTACCCGCACAATCAAAATTGATACAGAAATATTCTCACAGTCGATTTTGCCGGAGACAAGTCAATCACTTCTATAAACATATGTTAACTCTACCTAATTTTTCTATCCGATTTACTTTTAAAAATTAGAAAATTTACAGTTTTGCGTTTAACCATGTGTATGATGATAGTTGAATTTCTAATGTATAAGCAAATAATCAAAATTTATATTGGTTTCAAATTTTGGTTTGTATTGTCCAGCCCTAAATATTTAGATTTCATAATCATAAAATGTTTGTGATTTAGATGTTTAATGCATGTACTTTTTTTTCCTCCTCGGAGAAGTCGTTTTTTGTTGGGAAATATAAAGGTAAGAAATAACAAAATATTTGAAAATGTGAAACTGAAAAGATAATTTGATTACGTTAAAGAACATAGTAAAACCTTTAATACGTTGTGCGGAACATGACTTAGAAAAGTAAGACAATAACAAGAAGAAAGCTCTCATATACCAGTTTATGCTCTTCATATGTACGCGTTATCTACAATTGCAGTTCGATGTCAAGGTTAACAATATCTGTAAGTGTCGTTTCATTCAATCACTTTCGGAGCGTTGAATTAAATATCTATAATTACTCTAATATTAAGTATTTTTTAATTATCGTATAATGCCAGACAGATATTTATTTTCCAAATATTTCACCACGAAAAAAAATCTAAAGTATTTAAATACTTTACCGTGACCTTCCTGGCAATTGCAGTCAATACACGAAGTGTAATATTATATATTCAAAAACCTTTTCTATTGAAACTAAGCATCAATTCTAGATATTACAGATTTTAGCAATATGTATTACATGCAAGCTTACTTGGTTATTACCGGATATGATTCTATAAATAAACTAGCATACCTCAAGACTTAAATATTGAACCAAATTCAGTAAAACTTTAATATAACTTATATATATAGTACTGCTAAATCCTTAACAGATTTCCGATAATGGAAATGTTTGAGAGGGGTTAGAATAAGCGAATCTAGTCATTTCATATGATAGGCTGGAGGTTTATCTCAGTAATTTTTGCTTAAGTAGTTAGACTAATCCAATAAATCACTTTGTCATAATTTCTATCTTTCTATAGTAATATTTACTAAAATGTTTAAACGCAGATTTTTAATCTGTTCTCTTGTAAGAATCAAAATATGCAACTCTATCTAATAATTTTTCTACGGTATGTGATGATATATTTACCGACAGATATAAAAAACACAATTAAAAACCAGAAAAAAAGGATGTTTCATCGAGTAAAGAAATTAACGAAATAAACTTGATAAATTAAGTCTTGGTTTGAAAACAAAATAAAAAAGAACTGTCGAGTTAACAGTGAGAAGTTCATTAGCTAAAGGTAAAATAGCATTAATTAATGATAACTTTGAATATACAGTGTATGTGTAAGAAAAAATAGAATAAGGGAGTAATTTTGTGAGATCACACACACACACATATATATATATATATATATATATATACACACACACACACACACATATATATATATATATATATATATATATATATATATATATATATGAGAGAGAGAGGGAAAAACACAGTGAGAAAATTTAAAATGTGATTGAGTATCCTCATTTAGCCAAGTTTCAAGAAGATAAGATAGGAAGTAATATTAGGATTAGTTCTTTATTTTAATTTTTTTCTGTAATTTTTTTAGAACAACGGGTATAATAAAAAGGAAATGAATTGACTACTTCAACGAAAAGGAGAAAAAGAACCCGAAACCTATAGAAAAATAAGCTATAAAAAGGTATTCTTTAAGAAATAGCCTGGAAGCTCATTAAAAAGCGAAATAAAATTGAGAAAATGATAAATGGTTTTAGAAATAGTCAATATTTGCAGAAAGATCCGAAATAATCTTGACACGTTCTTTTCAGAATATTACTGGTTCCCAAGTAAAGATTCTCATTGGAAGGCATTTTAGGGTATGTATTTATCCAACACCTCCCCAAAAATGTGTGACGCATGTTTATTTTAAAACTGAGGACAGTAGTTTTGAATTCAGTTCTCTTTCTCATAGATTGAATTCTTCTACCGTGGCGGGAGAAACAGTCTCCCATACTATTAACCTATTGCTGGAGGAAGAACAAATTTATTCATATGTATGGATCACTATTCTACTAGATATTACGTCGAAAGGCCGCTAGATCAAATGACAAAAGTAACATATTAAAAAAAAGTCTGATGAAGTCAAATTTCTTTCCGGTTCTACCACGGCAACTAGAAGCACATGTTAGTATATCTCTTTAACTGATGTGTGATTTCGCTTAAATAAAACTCGTGTGGCATGGCGCACGATACCGTGCCTTGACGTAAGTACTCTCACAAATTTCATTCTATTTAGACCTCTCTATTTATAACAAAATACCTTTAGCAAATTACATCATAGAACTCATTAGAAGCTATTTCGTATGTTTTATGTCATTTCCGTGTTTATTCGATGAAGTTTGGTCAGTTATAATTTTTTTTTTTAATTCATCGTGAATTGTTTTACATTGTTTAGTACGGGGAAATATTAAACAAAATTACATTTCCTCTTATAAGTGTCTGAAATATTTTCCTTTCACGCTCAAATAATTGTACCTCTGGATAATGGTACTTTGATACGACAAAATACAAAAACAACCTTCAAGTCGTCAATACCGTCGTCCACTCCGCTGCACATGCCTTTACCGAGATTAGCATGAAATGAAACACCGATAGTTTCATCCAGGATTTGAACTCGTTTAGCTGGTTCCATTTTCTATGGTCAGGGTTCCTGAAAGTGTACCTTGTTTCAGGGAAGATATATCTCGATATGGAGATGTAAACTTTGAATATAAATGATATTGGCAAGAGAAGACGTGGGTAAAACTAAGAATCTATTACAAAATTTAATTTTATATGAATTCACTCATGTTTTGATTTTCATCTTAAATCAAAAGATATCTGCCAAAGAAAAGAGACCTGATCACGAGACAGGTTATATTAGTAATATAAAGACACTAGTCTATAATTAACTGAGATTTTAGTTGAAAGAGATCATAATCCGAGTATTTTCTTCTCAGAAGGAAGAAATAACATTTTTGATTTGAAACACGCACCTTCAGACAATGGCGGCCAATTAAGTGCAGCGAAGACACTGAAAAAGTAATTAATCTAACTTAATTCTTTAATTCGTATTTTTTAGTTTATACTTTTCTAATCTGAAGATGTAATACACAAGATAATATCTCTTGTTATTGATCGGCGTTCACATCATTTTGAATTCATGTAGTTGTGTTTGATATCGACTCATATAAAAATGTGAATGTCATATAAATCCAAAAGATTTTGTAATCAGACAATATGCTGAAACAAAGCAAAACGACTGATTTTAGGTGAATGCATGATCAAGCACCACCTCTCAGCAGAGGGGTAAGACCCGTCTCCAAACGAGTGATCTGATATGACACTAAACAATCTGATAATGAGGTTCCAGTTATGCTGGAGCATTGGGGAATGCGGAGTACCCCTTCATTGCCATCGCTCCCAGATCCACTAAGGCCTAGAGTGATAGCCCCCGATAGAGTCCTGTCTATAGGTGAAATGGCGCTAAACTGTATTGGTTGAGATGGGACAGTTTTTTTTATTTAAATTGCATACTTATGCTAAACTGAATTTTTAAAAAATAAAACTGTTATTACATTTAACTCATTGTATTACCCTGTTGGCTGGGGATGTAGAATACACCGACTGTGTCTCTACTGAGGGGTAAGAACAACATCAACAAGTATCCTGATATGGCACTAAACAATCTGATTGTGAGGCTTCGGTTATGCTGGAGCTTTGAGGATGCAGAGTACTCCTTCATTGCCATTGCTGCCAGCTCCACTCGTACCCGGAATGGTAGCAGCATATAGGGTCCTATCTATGAGTCAAATAGAACAACATAGTGTTCTTATACTAAACTGAATTGCTTAAAATAGAACTATTTTGTTTTAAAATTGTGCTTATGGTAAACAGAATTATTTGAAATGGATCTGTTTTTGTATGCCAAACTGAGTGGTTTGAAATAGAACTGTTTTGACAATTAACAGTGTGTAAACAAAAATTGTACTTATATTAAACTGAATTGTTTGAATCAGCACTGTTTGATTGAACTGAATAGCTTGAAATAGAAATGTTTTTGACAAACTGTACATATGCTAAACTAATTTTTTTGGAGTAGAACTGTTTATTTTGTATAAAAATGGATTTGGCATTAATTTAACCTACAAAGGTTGATATGTCATAAAACCCAAACAAACACACACACACCATATATAAAAATTATATATGCATTGGTTTTATGACTTGGGGGTAGGTTATTTTAAGTAACTTAGAGAGGTGAGGCATTACTTTTTTGTGTCAGCATTTGAATTAATTTCTAAATTTAAGATTCATTTTAGACGATTTTTGTTCACCTATAAATACGTGTGCGAGCAACCTATCTATATAAATAAACATACGTGGTACATATTTTTGATTACAGAATTCTTTACAGGTAGTTTATAATTTCTCGTAGAATGAAAACTGGTATAATTATATATGATTTCTCATCATGGTCTACGAGACTGCAGTACAAAAAATATGTAGTTGGCCAAAAATACGTACATAATATATACATATTGGTTTAGAGCTATTGCATTTTAATTCTTTCGTTTCGGTGCTGTAGTGATATATTGTAGAACTATCTAATAATACCCTCGATAAATAATAAAATCTTGATATCTTTTGTTTGGAAAAATACATAACATTGATTTTTTTTTTTTTTTTAATATTAGAGGTGTACTTATTTAAAGTGTATATCTGTACAAGAGTCGATCAATACCTCCTCTGCCTAAAGCAATTATAATTCAGATTTGGAGTCCACGTTTTCACAGTATGATGTCAACATACATGATCTAAGTAAACATCTTGTGCTAAAGTAATTACATTTGTTGTGATATTGTGAGGCTAGGTAGACGAGAATTTTTTCTGAGAAAAATTAGAGTATTTTTAATCTTCTAGAAAGTGTTTAATATGATTGTTATAACTCATATACAATATTTTTCAAACGATAAACTGTAATTTTATTTGCCCTTGAAAAGCAGGTGTTACTTTGACATCCGCTCTGTATGTTTAGTCACTGTTTGATATCTGTGCCGATTAGGTACTTAACTAGACCTAGTGTCCGTATAAATTCAATTTTATTAGCTATGTACACTATAGTGGTAGTAAAGTATCATAGATTTTAACTGTTTTCTGATCTGAAAGTTTCTCTGAATAACATTTAATATATGTATTAATGCTGGATAATGTTCACCAAAATTAATGATTACGTTGAAAAATGAATATTAGTTGTGAAATAAATGTTGCTTTTTATTATACATCAGACATCTTGATTTACCCATGAATATTCCTGCACAGATAATATACCAGGAATAAGCTGAGTACTGATTTGATCCCTAACAACAAATCTGTCTACGTATAACTACTAAAGAAGTGCTACAGGCGCACGAGGCAATGTTAGGTTGTAAGAGGTTTAATGGTCCGGCCGGAAGAATGGACATAGAAAGCAGTGATAATGACGCTGATTGCCACAAAAGAAGAGATTAACGTTTATTATCGTTCGGTAATCGAACGCAGCTGTATAGGTAAGGTATCATCAATGTGCACCCGGTCAAACCACTTCAACCAACCTGTCAGGGAACTTGTGTTTGCTTAGTTCCAGCGAATTGTGAACTTGAGTGATTGAACTGAGGGGGAATGAGTAAATAATTTGATGTTGGACTTAGTCTACTCGACTCAATCACTCTTATAAGAAGTTGGATTGTCTGAGGTGGACAATTGGCTGTTTGGGTTTTACCGATGCCTCTTGTCGGTGCCCCTTTTCATTTGATGGTGTTAATGCCTTCTTTTATCTCTCATTATTCTTAATACCTTTTAACTTTATTTCCTTCAGATAAATAATGGATGAAGAGCAGGAAATGGATGAGATATGCCTTTGTTTAAAGGAAGATTTTTTATGCTATTTGTGTTTCAACAAAGGGAATATAGACGTAAATTCATGCTTAATTCTTAGAATGTTGAAGTGAGGGAAATTACTTTTTTTTTTTTTTTTTTGGCTTTCGGGTTTTAATAAAGAAACATATCAACTGTCTCTCACCTTTTTTTTTTTTTGAAATGCTAAATAGTATATATGCGTTATGTAAACATAATCATACACATATTAAAATGTTATCGAGGATAGTGATTCTTTTCTTTAAATCAACTCAAATATAATTATATACACATTGAGTTACAGGTGAGCTTTACATGATTTTTTTTTTTCAGAGTTTCACTATATATCTTTGAACTTAGATAATGTTTAGATTTGGCCAGAATTATTGTTGGGTTATGTTGTAATTTAATGTTATTTCATCATGATATTACCAACTTCGCGTGTTTTGGTACAAATGCAATCGTACGTAAATGTACACCTGCTTTTATACAATGCGTATTCAATTATCATTACCATTTTGTATCACAAATATTTTTATATTTTTGCTCATCGCCTACTTTGTTTTAAAATAAGCCCATATGATATGTCATTAAGGTATATATTAACAGATATAACTGTACAAATATATATTTACCTAAAGCCAAATGCGTTGCTATTTGAGTAATTTCCACTATTTTGAAAAACACATTTTAGAACATAAAACCTATTCTTTCGAGACAAACGCATCAGAATTATTTAGAATTTTTTTTTTTTTTAGAAAAGGCATGATTTGCGAGATGAAACTAAATGTTTGAATGAATTGGTTTTCATTTCATAAAGTAAAGGTTGTCATAATTATATTTTCAATTTCATCTTAATTTTGTTGTTTTTCCTTCCCAATGGCTTGTTATTTGTTTTGTCATTTTTTTCTGTTTTCTTTAAGCAAATTGAGGATCAGAGAGAAATAATTAATCCCTGATATGTGAACTGACACCTCGTTTAGTCGGGATCTTGATGGCGTATTAATTGCCTCTAATCGATAAAACTGTTCAGAAACATAAACAGGTGAAATTCAAATTCAGTTATACGGTTTTATACGATATATTATTTCTTTACTGTTAGTTATATTGTTGATCGACATTAATGGAGATGAACTTTGTTTCCGAATTGACATATGGTATTAAAAATCATTCTCGAATTTGAAAGATGTGAATTTTCCCAACTTTTTATTCAAGGCTGATATTTTTTTCTTCTGAACCTTTTTGCGAATATTGACATGTAGAAAAAGTGATGATTTAATAGATCACTTTTTTTAAATTCATATTTCGAAACAAGACAAATCATTACGACAGTTGTTAAAAAGGTATATTTTCCACGAATTTCTTTTTATTATAATAAGAAATTAAGTAGTGTAGCCTTAGTAAATGTCTAAAAAGTAGGATATTTACATTGTTTTGTCTAAAAAGTAATTAACTGATTTAAACGCTTCGCAATATTTCCTGGGTTATTCGATGCCTTAATGTTAGGAAATGCGTTTATTATAAATTCATATAAACGTTATTATTGTGGTTATTACTTAAAAGTATTTGCATACAGTTATTTTGACTATCATATGTAAATAATTTGCCCACAGTTACACGAATTTTAGAATTATCTAATACCAAAAATTATATGGTTTCAAGAATTATTTTCAGTTTAAAAATAATTTATTGCTTAGCACACAGTTATGTAGTTGCGAGTAAGTAAAAATCATCCCTTATAAATATCATTATGATATCATGTATTCCTATCGAATACGAATATTTTTTTTAAACATATCTATTTGTAATCCGTTACAACCATTCCTGAATTGTTACCTCATGATCACATAAGGTTTAATGTCATACCTATGACACTACTTAAAAAAAAAAAAAGGCTTTTACTCATCTCGCTGGGTACACAGCTTATTCTAATTTCCGATGACTTGACTATCTAAAAGAGTTTCAGATTAACGCACCTAAAAATTCTAATCTGAAGGACAAAACTTAACAAGCACGAATCTTTCTATACTATAAAATATAGAACTGATAAATAACTAAATATTTTTGCGAGCGTTAGGACTTTTTATTCATTGATCATCTTGGTCGCAGGGTTGTATATAGATAATACATTCACTCAGAATTTTCAGTATATCATTCAATTGATCCTAGGAAGAAAACCAGTCTCCCATATTTCGGTCAGGAAATATATCACCGGAAATCAATAACTGAGCTTGTAATTAGGAGACCATTAATGACATATAAAATATTTCCTTTTCGCACAAACAAATATGAAGATGGAAGTGCATATAGTCAATATTTTTTCTTCGTTGAACTATCTTACTGGTCATTGAATAAGAAAAAATGTTGATAATCTCATTTCAAATATGTATGCTTTAGAAAGAACAGAAAAAATGAATTGAATAAAGTTCTTGATTATTACAAAGTAAAACAAAAAACAGGAACTGCCGTAATTAAAACACCAAATTCCCTTAGATAATGTCGCTATATGTTTCGTGTGAGATGTTTCCTAAGGCAAATCAATAAACTCACCTGCATTTATTATTCATATCTAATGTAATAGTATATTCATGGAAAGAAATTGTGTATGTATGTATGTATGTATATATATATATATATATATATATATATATATATATATATATATATATATACACCACCACCCATCTCTCTCTGAAGTGTGTAGAAGTTTATTAAAATATTTCATCAGATACTTTTAATATATTAATAACCTTATAACAACGGGCTCTTTCAAAAACAGTTTCTAACAATTTATACTAATGTATATAGTGCATATACATACTTTTGTATTGATTTAATCACATTGACTACATATACAGACGTGAATGTAGGTGTTTGTAAAACACAACGATGTAATTATATATATATCACATATAAAAAAAAATTATGTGAATAAATTTATAATAATTGGTTTGTGTGGTAAAACATTCATATATTTCATTCCTATAACTGCTATTCCATGGATACTAAATTATCAATAGGGGTTTATATTTGTAGGAATTTAAACGTGCGAATATATATATATATATATATATATATATATATATAACATCTTGTGTGTGTGTGTGTATATATATATATATATATATATATATATATATATATATATATATAATACACATATTACCCACGTGCTTACTACTTGTTTAATTGCTGTCAATTAGCCCACTACTTACCGATTTGTTTTTGTATAGCCATCGATTCTTATGTTCTGACTCGTGCAGTCACGCTTTTCGAATCCGACTTGGACATCGGTAATTAAGCATTGATTATTTTTTGCATCAAGATCAATAGTGTTTATTACATTCTTCTACCATGCCTAATGTCTTCAAACCATCAATATATAGCATTTCCAATAAATGATGATGCATTACGTCACTAAGAATTACTCTATTGAATATTCAGAAAAGTGTGACTGAGATTGTTATAAATAAAAGAACAAATTTAAAAAGTGAATTCATAATTAAATTTAGACAATATTACTATCTCAGAGACTCTTTTATCCGTACGACTAAATTAAATGAATAATCGACATTTATTGTCTGATATGACTATTTGCTTATCATATACGCTATTATCAGATCAGCTTTATTAATATAAATACTTATAAAAATTCACTGAGGTAGGAAAAATGTGCTCTGTTTATAGAGGAAGAGCAAATATTGTTAATTCTATGACTCAGAGTGACAGCATTTTTAAATTTCGTATAATCACTTCCAAACATTATCTGCAGACGTTCGTGATTGTGCTGCAGTTTCAGTAGAAAGTAGTTCTTTATGTGTTAGAGTTGCTAACTCGACGCTCTGACTTTGAATTTCTCCCTATAGTTCGATTACCTTACGAGATATGAAGAATGAAGGTGCATATGGTGTGATGGTTACCTTTGTCGGTAATGGACACGATGACCTAAGTTCAAATCCAGCATGATTCTGATTATATTTCACATTGTGCTAATATTCTTGGGAAAGGTATGAATCCAACTATTGTAAACATAGTAGGGTAGATTATGTTCTGAGCTTTGGTATGGCAACCCGTCTAGGAAAAAAAACTGATTTCAAACGAGTTAAAATCAGCTTCAAAATTAACCTTGTGTCGCATCCTGGGGTTACCAAATACATTCGTGAGTTTATAGTTTGCTCAAAATTTTCGTATACCCGAGTTGGTTCAGGCAAGGTCTTCTTTACGTTAGCGGCGGATGGGCTATCGTAAGTTGATCGTCTGGTCTTTAGGGAAACTTCCTTTCAACATCCCCAGATAATGCTTGCTAGGCTGAGTTTATTACTTTGCGACGTAGGTTATTTAAAATGTGGAATACTGTGGGGTCATGCCCTATTCGAGGTGCCCATTTCCGTGAAATAACTCCATGTATAACGCAGCTCCATCTCACTGAAAATGATCAGCTTTCCCGATGGCAGTAAATTCCGGCGTATGTGTCAAACTTTTTAAACCTAAACATATCTACAAATAGAGGGATTCTATAAAATTGCTGGGCTAAAATCAAAAACTTTACAAGTGTTGGTTAAGATTTTCGATTTGTACGCTGCAATTTTCGGTATTTTATTTGTATAAAGTGTAAATGTTTACACACAAACCCCTGTGTGTGTGTGTGTGTGTGAGAGAGACAGAAAGAGACAGAAACGCACATACAAACAGATATGACAGAGCCATTTCTTAAAAATATTAGCAAATTATTTGTGTGTTTTATCAACATATAAAATATACATATATATCGCATATATTTATTAATCTTAGCTTAAATATTGCATACAGGTCTCAGATATTTGACAACACCTGCCATAGCATAGCTTGTCACTCTTCGAATTATTGAACAGATTTATGATCTCTTCGGTGGTTTGGCAGAAACATGTACTTTCAATCTCACGGAAACGTAACTATCGCATATTTATGAACATCTAACAATACTTATATCTCACATTTTATATATATATATATATATATATATATATATATATCCTGAAAATCCCTTAGGCTTACAATTATAATCAATAGAATATGACCAAATAAGGCTCTTTTTTTTTCAACAGCCCCTCTTGAAGTACAGTGTGGTATTTCTTGGAACTCGTAGGTCAAAAAGTCAACAGTATATATGACGGCATCATAGGAAACTTTAACCTTGTGTGTAATATATATATATATATTGTCAAATGGAATTCAATTCACATATGGATTTATATAGCAAATAACTTCTCTCTGACTTTTTTTTTTCCTAAACCATTTTTATTTTATTTGGATGATAATCAAATCATCTTTTAGATTTTTTAAAGAAAGTTTTTTTCATTTTTATTAATTTCTTCTGAAATTATCGTCAGTAAACAATTAATAGCATTAATAATTCACTGATTGTGCTATCATTGTCAGTTATGTGCCAGCCAAGGTGACATTGTAAAATTTTCTGTTGTCTTCGGCATTTAGAAAATACTTGATGATCTATCAATTCGGTCGATTGTTATAAAAAATGTCTCGGATATTATTGATACTTTTGTTTACGAAGGAGAGACTGATTCTAATGAACATTGCATATTCATTTCTATCATGTCAAGAATTTTTTAGATTTAAAAAAAAATCCGATAACTTTATTCGGTTGCAGATTCAAATGGAAAATGTTACTCTATTGCTAGTGAAATGCTCTGAGAAAAAACTTAGCTGTGTGTCATTTTAACCGGGTATTAGTGGAATATAAACAAGTCTACTCAAATATGGTTCTTTATAATTGCATTTCGTTTTCTTCAGGAGAATAAAAAAACATTTACTCATATGAGAGTAAATTTGTTATAAAACGTCAAACATTCTCCTCGTATATGTCAACACATACTTGGGATCTCCCACAAGTAGTTAATCTACCATTTTTTTTTTTAGTATCTTTATTAGAATAGTTCAGGGAATATTATGGAGACAACTAGAAGATTCCATTTATGCTTTGACAGGGATGTTTCTGAATATCTACAAACTCTCAGTAAAAGTGAATTCTTTTCAACACCTCGTATTTTGTATGAATCTGAATAAAAAAAAAACACCTATGTACTTTGATCTTATTCAGTCTTAAAGTAAAAGATTAAAGTTTAATTGTCGACGAAGGTCATTGCTTAAAATTTATTGCAAGAACTGCTGTTTCTTTCTATCCGATACGTTTGTAGTTTACTTTCTATGGACTTTTGCTTTTTCTTAAAACTTTCTAAGAAATTCAGCTTTTTTCTCAATGTATGATAGGGCGAGGAACATATTTTCAAGACTCTTGGTTTAAGACATATTTTAAAACCCGGACCAATGCTGAAAACGTATTTTGTCTCTGCTATGTTTGGGAGATTAAGTAACCCATCCCAGAACCGAAATATAATTGCTGATAAATTGTGACAATTTTTGTATAGTGACATATTGTCAGTTGTGTATGATATCAAAGAATTGGAAATAGATGACAGGACGAAATTGAAATGACTGAGGAAAAAGACGTTTGATTCACAAAAAATAAAAATGAGACAGACGAGTGTTTATGGTGAAATATATCAACAATATTGAATGTGTAAAGATCGTGTCATTGTTAGTGGGGGGAATTAAATACTTAAGAGGTGATAATTTTTTTCTTACCAAAAGTATCACATCTTTTAGTGGTGTTACTGTTAGTAGTTTTCAGCTTTTGTTGAGTAAATTTCTGTCTTAAAATATAAAATTAATGATTATTAATTTTAATTTTGAAATATCAAGATCCATGATATTCAAAAAGTGACCTTGAGTGCAACTTATTTACAAGAGTAGTTCCATTTTACTGAGTTTATCTCATGACAAGTGTCCCTGACTTTACAGCTAGGATTGTTACTATTGATATTAACTCGAATTTTGTGGTGGTTTACTTTCAAATCTTACAGAGTATAATTAGTGTAATTATATCAATTCTAACATCGCTTAGGGTAACACAGACACCCTAAATGTGTTACTGTTCAATCGGTAACTATGAAAATACTGAGCTGTCTTATCGTTGTTTAACGTTAATGATCAAATGGCAATTACTGCTTTCGGTATTAAGAAAAGGAAGTAAATTTGGCGACCGTCGTCCAGGGCAACTCGAAAGTTCCGTTTTCAATAGCTACTACACCTGGAAAGTGCTTAAGTCGCTATTCCTTTATTTACGTTTTTTTCTCTTTAACAAGTAATGAACTGCCATTTCGCCGAGGTTTAAAATGCACTGACTGTATCCTACAAAAAAGGGTGTCCAGAGTCTGACACTAAACAGATACTAATGGTGAGTTTCTATTTCTGGAAAATGTGAAGTACTCCTTCATTGTCATTACTTTCAGGTCCACTTTGACCTGGAGTGGCAGCAGTTTTTAAGGTCTCATGTATGGCTTAAATAAAGTTATTTAAATCTCATTTGATATGAATATAAACGTGCAGTAGGGGGGATTACTGACTTCCAAACAAAGCATAACCCTACTATGGTTGATATGCCGTTAAAATTATTCATTTAATGGATGGATACTTTACAGACTAGCTCTAAAGTATATATGACTAGAAGCAAAAATATCGTTGAAAATCATTACTAATTTTATGTATAACATCTTGAGCTTTGCTCTGCTTTTTTCCCCCCTGATCAAGAAAATTTAATCAATTTTACGTTTTATTTCCAACTTGATTTTCTCTTCTTTAATGATATATTTGATTTGACGTATTTTTCTTTATTTTTCGGTAATTTTTCTTGGCAACTAAGAATGTTTTCTTGAAATAAATTAAGCTTCACACTTTTCATAAAAAAAATCTTTCACAGCGGAAAAAGTTTCAGATTGGGGGAAAAAAACTGATAGAAATAAAAGTGTATTATTAAAAAATACATAAAAGAAAAATTCTTTGCAATACTTGATGCTCTGAAATATACGATGTTCTCTTTGCTATAATTAAGCTTTCAAAACATCTTTTTGCATCGATGACTGTGATCAGTTCAGAGATATACAAGCCTTAATGTTGTTATAGCTTTTGACAGCAATAGGAAAAAACTCGTGTTCTTTATTTTAAAATTATAGCAAATAAAATAAAAAGTGTAAGAACCCAGATGATTTCCAATAAGTTTTTAAAAAAAACGGAAGAAATCAAATTTGTTATGATTTAGACCGCTCAATCTGCCTCTCTCTCTCTCTCTCTCTCTCTCTCTCTCTCTCTCACACTTTCTTTGACTCTCTCGGGGTTTTTCTCTCGAATTTTTTTGCGTCATTTTCCCTAAAATTTATTCTCTCTCAATCTTTCTTTATGTCCCTATATATCTTCCAGCATCTTTTCTTCTCTTTGAGTGCATCTTCACTTTCATTCCATCTTTATCTTTGACTATCAACTCATCAGTATTTCATTTTTATTCTGTTTACTTCCGAATTTTCGTTTTGTCATTTTTTTTAAGTATTTTTTTTTTTGGTCTTTCATAAGATTTTTAAATTTATTTTTACGAACTTTTTCCTCTATTGCATCTCGGATTTGTGTTTAGTTCCTTACTTTACACTCTTCATTTTTAACCAAGTACTCTTAATAGTTTTTGAAATTCTAGCATATTATAATGGCTTGCGAGTGAAACTAGTCGATGATAATTACTGAAAGCGATTCTCCTTGGGTTTCTCGTATAACTTACCGTGAAAATTTTAGTAAATCACTAGATATTACCTTTCTTTACTTCAAGTACATATGTTTTTAAAAATCTTTTTCATTTTAAATTCACTTTTTATTTTAATTAAGTCTTACATTTATTTTCCCACCTATTAGTTTGATCTCTATTTTTCTTTTATCATACGCACTTTTTCGATTTTATTATTCCTTTCTCTTTCGTTTTTCCTGCACTTCTTTTATTTCTTGTTATTATTTCCCTAATTCTCTTTCTGTACTTATCTCCTGGTTCTCACTTAATTCCTTATGATGTAACTTCCTTTTTCATTTCCTGTCACATCCGTTTTTTCCTTCTTTTCCTTTACATTTATAAGAAATTCATCGTTGCTCCCCTCACCATGATCCTATGTTTTTTTTCTATTCTTTCACCTATCCTCCGTCTATATCATTTCTTTAATCCTATTTTCTTTCACTTATCACACCTTTCAACTTCCTCTCTCCACTTTCTGCGTAAATGTATATATTCTTAATCAGTCATTTTCTCTCTGTCCCTAACTTTCTTTTCTTTTATTTTGTAAAGTTGTTTACTAGTAAGTCTTATGCGCAGTGTTTAGTGAGATGATAAATATGAAAACACACACACACATTAAGGGGAACAACTTAAAAAATACTGTTGATATGAAATCCGATATTAAATTAACAGTTTATGATATGGAGAATATTCAAACCTGTAAAGAGAACATAGTTTTTGAAAACCAAAAAGCCAAATTAGGATTCAGGAATAACAGCTAAAAGGAGATTAAATGGTTTCCCATGTATCCCAAAAACCTAAAAATCCCAGAATACATGCTTCAGTTCATACGGTAATGACTGAATGAACAAACCTTTATCTAGTAGTGGTGGTTTAAATACATTAATTTCAGATGTTTTAAATCATTCTGTTAAAAGTGCGTGGCCCAGTCAGCTAGTCCTGCAGAATACACCGTCAGCATCTCTGCAGAGGGGTAAGACCTCCTCCTAATGATTGTCCTGAATATCACACTAAACAATGTGATGGTAAGGATTCAGTAATGGTGGTGCTCTGGGGAATGCGGAGTACCCTTTATTACGATCGTTCCCTGGTATACTGGGCCCCGGAGTAGTAGTAGCTGATAGGGTCCTATCAGTTGGTTAAATAGAACTAAAGTGTACTAATGCTAAATTGAAATGTTTGTTATAGATCTGTTTTTGACAGTAAAACTGTTCTTATCCTAAAAGGAATTGTTTGAAATAGAACTGTTTATTTGCATAAAAATGGATTCGGCATTAGAAAACCTACAATGGTTGATATGCCATAAAACCAAACCAAAGCAAACCGTTAAAGTGTGCATTTTCCAAATTAGATTATCATTAATCTGATTAGATTTCATTCCATCTCTTTAACTGAAGATGTTTCGACTTGAACGAACCTCCATGCTGTTATTAATACTTTATAGACAGAAAATACTTAACGCGTAGAATAAATATCCTTAGAGTTTATACAGTGTGTCTGTCTCAACAGATATAAAAACTAAACCGATCGGGGAGGGGGAAACGAAAGTAAGAAAACTTTATTCCATATAGTTTGTAAAATAAATGGAAAAGTATAGCAGCCTAATACATACTTTGTTTCAGAGTACCGATAGTCATTTGCGGTCCAATCATTTACAGTCCATCAGCTGAGAATAAGTCACCTGACGATCAGTAATATCGAGTTAATTTGTATATTATCTGTATATATATATAGTCAGTCATCCACAGACACTGTTTCGTTGTATCAACTCTTCAGTGTGGTTGGACACGTAGGCTGCTCGAAGCTGGGATTGAAACCCACCCATGTTTACGTCAGATTTAGCATCATACCGCTCCACCAACGAACGAAACACATCATCTTGGGAATTATAAGGCATTATGTCGTAGCTTTCGTTTGTTTACCTTTTTCCCTTATCGGATACCAGAGTGCTCAATTCATTCGAAGACCTTTTCATAATGAAAGTGGCAGTCGTGAATTCCTTCGTCAGAATGCTCAACCTGCATCGGGGACTATATAGATATATATATACACGAGTGGGTGTGGATAGTGGTGTGTGTATATATATATATATATATATATATATATATATATATATATATATATATATTGTGTGTGTGTTTGTACATATTACATACTTGAGTCTACACCTGTGTTTCTGTTGGAATATATATATATGATGTTCGTTTGTGGGTGTATACAATGTGTGAATATAAAAATAGACTGTTCATGTCTGTATCCATATATATCGTATTTGTGTGCGTGTGGATATATATATATATATATATATATACACACCTGGACTAAAAGATAAGGCCAACCTCCAAAATGAAAGATAATATATTGTTTACAATTTTTAAATACTAAAAATCAGATATATGAAAGATAAGGAATAAAGACAATTTAATTTAAATATGAATATATTTCAGTTCATTTTATATGTATATTAGCATTTATGCTTTTAGAATTTAGTTTTGACATAGAATATATAAGTTAATTTCTAATTTGAGATTTTTTGATCATACGTTAGCTTTGATAACCTCAAAATTCGGCTAGTCATAATATCAATACGTTTCTGGAGTTGAACCGAAGGTATTTTTCCCATGCGTCTAAGATTGCGCTTTTTAATTCAGAAATTGCCAAGTACTGTCAACCTCCTTCATAAACCTATGCAACAATTCATCCCCACGCATTTTCTAAAGAAATGATGTCTGCAGATCATGCTGGGTGGTCAAGAAGTCTTATTTTTTCAAGCAAGTACTTATTTGTTATTGATGCATTGTGGATAGCAGTATTATCTAGCAGAAAAATCAATGATTCTTCACATAGACGAGGCCCTTCTTGTGCGATGGATGAATCATTTAACATTTTCACATAATCAGCAGCTTTTGTCGACCAATCAAAAATAGTAGTTTAAATATTCCTGAAGATGTGACCCTCCCCCCACCAGATCATAAGAGATGTTCTTCCACATTGCTTGTTTAGTAATTCTCTTCTGGGAATTTTTCTGAGTACCAGTACTTATAAAAGCCATCTAGAGCGTCTAAACTGAATTTCTTTTCGTCCGAGAAAACGACTTTTCCCCATTTTGTAGCACTTATGGTTGGATATTGATGGGCATATTCCTATCGTTTCTCTTTGTGCTTGATAGTGAACCTTAGAAGATTTTTTTCATATGCTTATTTTTTCGTTGTTTAAATACCTTCTAATTGTTCTAGTACTGCAAAAACATCCACTAGAGATTTCATTATATTTGATGTTGACGAAGTTTTCCTTTTTACTTGGAAACAATTCTTCTCTTGAATTGTGGTGATAATTTTTCTGGCCTGCCAGTTAATTTTCTTGTTCCATACTTATTTGGGCTTTTCAAGTAAATGCAGATAATGCTTTTACTGCGTCCTAAGCCCTTTGAAATTTCTCGCTGATAAATTCCGACTCTTTTCAGAGCTGTAATCTCTACTTTCTCGCATTCAGATAATTTAATTCCTTATACATTTATTTTTTTTTCTTTTTTAGTATTTTAAGTATTACTGTTTTTACAGCTTGTATATTACGTAGATTATATTTAATACTTTTTCTATTCAGTTAAGCCCTTTTTTCTTTAGTTTTTATTTATTGTCTTATATTTATGTCAATTTTTTTTTTTTAAATTTAGTACAAATGCCGAATATACATATTGAAAATGAATTGAAATTTGATCTTTTTATTTAAATCTCAGGTAACCTATCTTTTATATGTCTGATTTTCATGATTTAAAAATTCTGAATAATATATTTTCTTCATTTTTGAGGGTGGTCTTATGTTTTCCAGGGATATATATCTATGTGTGTGTACATATATATAAAATGCGTGTTTGCGTGTGTGTATATATGTGTGTGTGTGTGTGTGTACTGTGGATGTATTCTGTGTGTGTGTGTATTAGTCTGTATGCGTATTGTGTGTGTGCATATATATACGCACAGAGGGACCGAGGTATTTGATTCGTATAGACAAGTTATCTCTATGTATGTATGTATATAAATTCATGCTTATATATAGTGAGTGTACATATTTACAAATGTGTATACATCCATATACAGTCTGTGTAAGCGTAAATACATATAGTGTGTTTTACTGTTTATATCCCAACATATTTTTGTGTGTGTATATGAGAGCAAACTAGTTTTAGGAAATTTAAGAAATATATCCATAAAATATTTATCCATTTATCTCTGCTACTCTTGATGTGTGAGTGTCTGTAAAAATGTTCTCGGGTACTTGTGACTTTAATTTTTACGTCACCATATAAAATACATTGGAAAATATTCTTTATATACTCCAAGATTAAGGCCTGATTATCATATTTACCAACCTCTCAACTCGGGCAGGATATGACACAAGGTCAGTTTTTAAGCGGAGTTTAACAGGTTTGAATTCAGAGTTTTCCTTCTAGACTAGTTGCCGAACCAAGGCTGAAGAACCTAGTCTGCCCTACTATTTACCCATAGCTGGAGGGAGAATATTTGGATTCATACCTTTCCCGAGGGTATTAGTGCTATGTGAAATGCAATCAGCCTGGTCCAGGATTTGAACTCGTGTCGCCGTGTACATATCCTGCGACGATAACCATTACACCACAGGCATCTCCAAAGGCCTGATTATCCTTGTTTCCTTTCCCCTGTAAATTTTTTATATACGCTCTGACAAAATAATTCATTTCAAGATTAACATATCTTTCGTTCAGTGCCTTCATTTGCATAAATTAGAATGCCTTTAATATTCGTATTAAATTGAATACAAGTAGATTTAAATACTCACCCTCAAACATTTCTATGTGAGCAATATCCGAACCACGCAATCATTCCAACTATTTTTGCAACTTATACATTAATAAATTTAAATCTGTTTTGAAAACGCAGGTATTCCCTTCAATTTGATTCGAATACTACGCGTAATTACGGAATAATTTAATGCTTTTTTTCGCATTTAACTGTATCATCCCCCATATTAAACACCGGTTCTACTGAATTAGCAGACAATTTCTTTTGTATTGATAGCAATATGTCATCTTCTGAAAGCGATGTTAGCATATGCCTAGGAAAAGCATGGCCTTTTATCTACAAGTTATCAACCATATGGGAATTTAATATGACAAATAAAACAAAATAGATTTTAACGAAGCTCTTTAAAAAACTAGTTTGGAAATATACGAGTATGTTTCGTGCTATTTTTAAGTTTCTGATTGCCGCAACATGTCTCAAAAGAGCTGCTGTACGGACATTGGCCTCGGATCTCACAAACTATACAAATAAGATAAACAAGACTTGCTGAGCACTGCAGGAAAAGCTGGTGGAAAATCTGAAATTTCTCCTGTGGACACCTTAGTGTTTGCTGACAAGAATGTAATACTACTCATCAACAATCTGTGGGTGCCATAAAGAGGAACTACCATAAGTGATTTCCGATATTAACGGAGGGATAGAGTCATCTTAGATTTGGTTTGCAAACACGAAATTGTTACATATATTCTTTAAACTTAAAGATGAACCTCGCTACAATGCAAGCTTTGCATAGTTGCAAAAGCAATTGAATAATGAATAAATACCAATATTTTCTGTGGAGGAAGTTTCCATGGCGTAATAGCTAAAGTGCAACATTGCGGCCTTGATGTAAGCGAGTTTTAACTCCATTTGCAATGTTACGTTTACTTTCAGATGGCTATTCGAGGTAAATGTATATAACCCACTAATCCTTTTAGCAGTGGGTTAACTCTACCCACTGCTATTCTTTTATAACAATGCCTTTGTCATAAAAAAACAAAAAAAAACACTACGGTTGATTGGCCATTAAACTAAAAAACCAGACCAAACCGATATCTTGTCTCATATAAAAAGGTCAATACCTTTTTAAAATCATTATTAAACTAGCAAAATTTTATTATCTTAAGATTTCTCTCTTCATACGCACACACACAAACAGTGTGTGTGACGTAAGTGTGTTATATATATATATATATATATGTGACAAAGCTGAGAATGAGAAAAAGAAATGCATTATTTTATTTTTAATTCAAAAGAAAATACATATATTTATAACTAAGTGTATCTATTTTATTGGACAATCTCCACGGCCCAGCGGTTAGAGTGTTCGCCAATGGCCCAGGAGACCTGGGTTCAATCCCAGGTCGAGTCATACCAAAGACTTTAAAAATGGAACTTGATACCACCTTGCTTAACACTCAGCATTATAAGGTACGGTTCAAGGGTAAAGTGGAGCAATCCTGGGAATGGAGTAGCGCCCTCCTCTACACCTTGGTGTAGTAGCTATCGAAAAGGGAGCCTTCGGGTCACCCTCGACTATGGTCGCTAACTAACTAACTAGAATGTTATATGTAATAAGAGTGAAAAAATCCCTTTGATCAAAATTTATGAATGAAATACCTTTTAATATTAGATATATGCTAATAAATGGATTTCACATTTGAATCTTCTGTTCAG
The DNA here is from genome assembly GCA_963585895.1 of Sepioteuthis lessoniana. Lineage (NCBI taxonomy): Eukaryota > Metazoa > Mollusca > Cephalopoda > Myopsida > Loliginidae > Sepioteuthis > Sepioteuthis lessoniana. Next base: position 52,785,972 of record OY757904.1, read on the forward strand.
AAAGATGCAGAGCAACATTGTAAATATATGTGATTAATGTATTCTATATATATATATATATATATATATATAGTTCAGTCTGAATGGAATATTAGATGTAGTAATTTGATCGAAACCTTTTACATATTTAAGTTCTCGCAATATTTATTATAAATCTTGTGACATTAGTTTTGATCTTTTTCATTTCAATAACTCTTTGATCATTTATTTCTAATCCATACTTACGAATGACACAAGAATTCTACTAAAATATACTGACTGGATTAAAACAAGACAGAAAAATGTTAATGAATAGAAAGATTTCGAATGACATCTGCAGGTGAAATTTCCAGTTCTAATCTTTTAGTCTTGTTTATGTCAGACTTGCTAACAAGGAATCTAGGTTCAATTGCTAATCTCGTCAAATTCTTAAGACTACCTTTCACAAACGTGCCCCTTGTTTTTACTGATGTACAAATAACAATGTTCTCATATGTAATTGCTACAAATAAACAGAATTATTGACACCAAATATCAAGGCCATTTTAAACAAATGGCTTTCTAAAAGATTTGAAGATATTTGGTTAACTTCATATTCTTTGAGTTTTGCTTTATTTTTAAGTGTCGATAGATGTTGTTTGTTTTTTTTGTGTTTTTTTTTTTTGTGTTTTATTTTCGAAGGGATGCATTTTTTTATTGGATATAAAAGTATTTATTTTGTGTTCTTAAAAGAAAGGTTTTTCGTAAACATTTTTTTAAAATGTTCCTTCGATAGTTTCTAAAATTAAACTTTTTTTTATAAATTTCAGCGATTATTCTTCACGGATTGTCAGACTATAGTAAGAAAGTAGAAATGTCTATAAAATCCCCGTAAAGCATATATTGTTAGGATACATCACGACAAAATTTCATAAAATACACAAAAACACATTGGTATGGACGTTGAATATACTCATATAATAGAACGAATGTTTGTACGAGACTTGTGCAAAATAAAACAAACTGAGCCTCTGTTTCTAAAGAAAGATATTCTGAAATAAATAAAATGTCTCCTTTAAAACAATCTCCTTCGTATTCAACATCGAATTTCATAGAAGCATCTCTGAAACCCATTTAACTGGATGTGAACACGTCATTGTATTTTTAATTGTTGCTCATTAGATTCATTTCAATAAATAAGAAAAAAAATTGCATGGATCAAGTTCTATGCAGTACTTTTATGATATTCTATTTAGCTAAACTCTTATCAAAAATATCGAAAATCGACTCTTACCCCACCACGCTACACAAATACACACACACATTATATATTATCCGTGCTGGCGGCACGACATGATGAGATATATATATATCAAGAAAATGTCTTAAAATTTGATATGCTACTATGACAGAGCAGGTTTAAAACAAAATATTACATTCATGTACTCTTAAAATCCGTTACTTAGTTTCATGTGGATCACGTAATCAACAAAAAATGTTATATCCTGAAATCGTAGTTACAGCCTTAAAATGCTCTCGATAAGCTAAATTTAAACCTAGGACCGTGCTGTCAACCTTTCGCTTCGCGTGAAAACCATTTTTAAATGTATGGTCTAATTACCTAACACTAACTGCATGGGATTATTGGGCAGATGTTGGAGAAGAAAAGACTGAAAATACAACCAGGTTTGAGGCATGAAACGAGAAAATCACTCATGAACATCAACTTGATAGAGAAAATGCACCATCAATTAATGGAGCAAATTTTTCAAAACAGATACATGGATATCTACCATTATCACATTATATTTACTTTTACCAACAGGGTGTCTCTGGTTGTATGATGGTTAGCAAGCTTGACTAGCAAACCAGCAAGAGTTTTCGAATCTCATTGGATGCACCATTCATTCGGGCTTGTGACAAAACCAAACAAAAAGCTTATTAAATTACTACTCTTACAAGCATACATACACATACATATTTTAGAGGTGCTCCTGGTGTAATGGATATCGTCGTAAGAAATGGACACGACGACCGAGGTTCTAATCCTGGACGAGACTATTTACATTACACATAGTGCTAATACCCTTCGGAAAGTTTAAATACCCCTCTTCTCTCTCAAGATGTAGATAAAATAATAGGGGAGACTGGGCCCTTTAGCCTTGGTATGGAAACTTGGCTTGGATACGGAAAACTGATGCCAAACCTCTTAAACTTCGCTAAAAATTGAATTTGGTAAATTCATATTGCATACGCTTAAGTTTTCTTTTTCAAATAAAGTTATATACACATATTCTATGTTTGGCTAATTCTACCTTACCCGATCAATCCTTTTATGATGTCCATTTTTCCACTTCTTTTAATTCAATTTTTTCTATTCATCAGTTCTTTTTTTAATATTGATTGACCATAAATTTCTATGAAACTATCTTGACTTTCATATCTCTTTATTTGTCATTATCCGTTCATCTACCGATCTAGCCTTATCGTTTTCGTTTTAATCGATTCTACCATCTATCTATCAGTATATAACATGCGTTAATTTACTTCTTGCATATATTTTCAGTAATTTATCAATTTCAGTATACCAGCAGTTTCTTTACCAATAAAAAGAAACAAACGCCAAATCGTTATAACAAACTTTACATTGAATCAATTTCATTCACTCAAAATTGAGTGACTTTTTTCTCTCTCGTTCATCCATATATATGTGTACCCATATATGTTTACATACATATATGAATGTGTGTACGAGCACATTTGTTTGTTTGAGCTAACGTCAGTGCCTAGGTGGGGTTTCGCAATCTATGAAAGAGCATCTCTAATTCTATTCTACTGTTTCCTTAGTGACGTTTGCCGTAACCATTTTTTTCTCGGCTAATTAACCTGTAAGCCATCTACTTGATGCCTCCCTGATGTGACGCGAGATAGATTCTCCAGACGTTGCCTTTCAGACATCAGTAAATGACAAAGGATAAATATCAGGATAGAAGGGATACGGGTTGGAGAGCAATGCGGTTTACATCAATGAATTGAAATAAAATAAGGAGTAAAATGAAAGAAACAAAATGAAGGTAGATACTCAAGAAAAACTAAAAGCCAATAAAAAAAAAAGAAATGGTTATTGATAGAGAACGTTAATTATATAGAAGATGGGAGCGCAAGTGACAAAAGAATCTTGGAGGTTGGTATGGATCAGAATGAAAAGTGGTTTGGCTTAATGTAGGCTATAAAGCACAAAACTCTTATAAAACTCTCAAAGAATTATTTATATATATATATATATATATATATTGTGGTTGATCCAATTTGAGAGGAATAAAAGCTGCGTGCTGCATAGATGAGAAAAATTATTAATGATATAGAGTTTTAGCTTTTTTAAAGTTTATATGCCCCGAATGATCATCGAAGTAAAGCTTATGTCTTCATAATGAAATTAACAAACATATAAAAGGAATTTATCTTATCCAAGTTCTCAGCTTGCTCTGTATTGCTATATAACTTTCGATGGAAGCAACCATATGTAAGTAATACTATCTTGATGAATACGAGAGAAGGTATAATATTAGGATAAGTAATAAAAAAGAAACTCCTAAGTGGATTTTTTTCTATAGAAAGATTTGAGGATTGAGAAAAAAAAAGGATGAAAAAAATGTACAAGATTGGTAAACGAATTTTAATGAATAAGGGAAAAACATTATTAACTGCTTAGACTACAAATAGTACCTTATTAATGTTTGTTCGCTAAGAATGATGCTGAAGGTATTCTCTTTATAATGTTACTTGCATAAGCAGGAAAAAAGAACTTTTCTTAGAGATAATGTAGATTTCCATGTCTTGATATATATTTTTCTTTCAAAGTAAACGGATTGAAATAAAAGCTTTTGTCTTGAAGAATCGCGAAACTAATCATAAAAGATTGAATAATAAAAAGACTTGAAGAATTGGGTGATTAAGACACAGGAAACAGAATCAACAGATCGAATCAAAACTGAAGAATGATTCATACAAATGAATGTGAAACATTAGTAATGACTTAGAAAACTTATTGTTTAACGTTTTATGCCCAGAATAAAGATCAAGTTCATGATAATGTACTTATAATGAAAATGACATAAGCATGTAAAATAACTCATCCCGAAGGTCTGAGTTAGCAATGTCTTGAGATATCGTGTTCTATCAAAATAAACATATGGAAACGGGTATTATGTTAACGAGAGGGAGAAAAGTGATCATAAAAGGTGTAAGTAATAAAAAAGTAAGCTATAAAGAGAGTGGAATTACTCTAAAGAAAGATGGATGAAGAATTGAAAGATTAAGACTGAGAGAAAGAAATTGATAGAAAAAATAAAAACTGTAAAAGATTTGTAAACGAATTCTTTCAATAATGAAAAGAGTGTATTTCTTGCAAGAAAAAGCAATAAGTTAGAGATCTAAGCGTTTAAAAAGATGAATGAAGGTTTAGTCAACTGGAAAGCAAAGTTGGAACATCGGCGAGAAATAACTATTTGCTGAGGGAGACCGAAAGAGAGATATAGAGAGAGGAAAATAGAAACATTTGAATCTTATTTAAGGGGTGGGTTGCAATAGGTGGGGTGAGATTTTTTGGTAGAACAATGTGTTGATAAAGAGAAATTAAACTCTTGTAGAAGCAAAAGTATTGAATAAGGATTAAGTCAGGTGTAAGAGGAAAGGTAAAACATGGAAGAGAAATAGAAAGAGATTTGTGTAAGAGTGGCAGAATACAGAGTAGGGCGGAACAAAGAATGGTAAGAAACACAAGGTAAAGATAGAATCTAAAGAGGCCGCATCATACACATGAGAGAACCACGTGTTTCGTCGCACATTTAAGTTCCATAACACAAAAGAGGGATAGTCTAAGTGATGAGAAGAGGCGGAGAAAGATGAAGAGAATTGAAGGTGGAGGCGGTGGCAGAAGCCTAGAGGCAATAAATAGCAGCCGACGAATGGTGTTCCAACAATAGGCATTAAACAGAGGTACAATTTTTCCCACTCACTTGAATGGTTTTCAAAAAGTAAAGACAATTTACATGTTAGTGATTTGTGCGCGCATGAAATTAACAGACATGATTACTAGCCTACATATAAGACTTGAAAGATAAAGCAGAGAAATGAAGAAAAGGTAGAAGAAACAAATGAATGAGGATTGAAAGAGAAAGAAAGTCAAAGAAAGGGGGGGATGCAGTGAATGAGTAAGGGAGAGAGTAAAACGAGGAAAAGGATAAAGAATGGCATTGGAAAGAAGGAAAACGCTGTCGGAAGAATTAATAAGAGAGACCAGATAGGGAAAATGTTTGAGTGAATATCGGCAAAAGAATGAGAAAGACAGTACGAGACCAGAAAGCCGTCGAAGGATTTAAATGAAGAAAGACTGCAAATGAATTAGGGAGACAAAGAAAATGCAGGTGAAACAATGATGAGATGGAGGGAGTTTGAAATGATCAGAAGAGAGAGAGAGAGAGGGACGTGGAGGTTGATGAAAATAAATCGTTTTGAAGAGAGAAAATTAGAGAAATGGAAAAAAATATATAGATAGAGGTTATCGAAGGAATGTAAGAATATAAAGCGGGAAATAAAAGTGAACTAACGGTATTAAAAGAGTACGAGCGAAGTTTTAATAGTTGAAAAAGGTGTTCCTTTATAGAAAAGATCACGATGGGCGTATAAATAGTCCTTTCGGTAAGACATTGTATAAAGTTTTATAAAGTTAAAAAAACATTTAATCAAATTTGTTTTTTGTTTTTGTTTTTTTTCTGAATAATCTCGAGTTACTTCTTAACCATTGAAATACAACAGTCAAGACTGGATCACTTTAGATAAGCTAAATTCAAAGTTTGAAAACGAATAAGAAACGTCCATGATGCCTTTGTTAATTCTTTAAGAAGTACTATTTATAACTAAATCCTGAAAATAATTTAATTCAGATATCAACAGACTTTGGGCCTCACCATTAAAGTCATTAAATGGATTTCAGATATGAATTCGCGTGTCTATCCATATTTTATGTAATTAAGCAACATCTTTGTTCATGAATATTTAAAACTTACAAAGGAGGTCTTTTTTCTGTGTTAAACGTAAATGTTCTGGCTTCCGTATGAGGAAAGCAGCGTACAGAACAAACCTTTATTTGTTTTCGACTATTCGTGTTGTTTTTTGCAAGTTAAAAATACGAATTTGAAGTAAAAAAAATATAGGTATTAGTTGTGTTTTGTACATTTAATTTTCAAGTTTCTTCTTTACTGTGTTTTTGTGTCATTATTTAAAAACGAAGGAACAATGACATTTTTTCTTTAAGATATATATTTGAATAGCTTGAGAAATATATTGATTTGAATTTTCATTTGGCTAATATTAACGTGGACGTTTGATGGAAAACATGTTCAGGTCATGCGTGTATATTCAACGAACTTATAATCGTACAAAGACTGGGAATGTTTTGAACTAGATGACCGATATATATATATATATATATATATATGTGTGTGTGCTAAAATCGTTTTCAATCAGTCAATTCTTTTGTGCTCTATGAAAAAATGCATTGCAATATTACAAAATCGTGAAACTCAGTCGTGAGTTTTTATCCAGTTTTTGTTATTTTCAAATTTATAGTTTAAATTTGTGACTATAAATAGTGTGTATGTGTGTTTGCATATGAAATGTGGCATTAGTTTAATGGTGCTGTGGAAGGCGAATCACGAGACGCAGCCAAGATAAAAAGGCTTAATTAGAGTTGCGTCCCGAAATATAAGACGCAGTATCACCTAGACAATTAATACTCTAATTTTTATTTGAACATTTTAGGTATCCGTATCAATCCCGAACAGAAAAGACACGAACACAAAAACTAGAGGCACTAACATGCTTTTCGTAAACAAAACTCTTGATGAATAATGAAAATAAGGACAATCCATAATTGGGTTATATGATCTTAAATTACATCTCACTTTAACGATGGGCTATTTAACAAATTATTTAAAACACTTTACCTTGAATACTTAGTCGTTTAAAAAAATGAATAAAAAGAGGTATTGACAGCTCGCATTCGGATGCAGTGCTTCATTTCGTCCAGTGATTTGTGGTATTGGATTGTGGAAGACTCTCATTGTATCACAAGATGAATAATTTTTCCGGCTTTTTAAGGCGGAAAGTGCGGTTAGTTCGCATACTGATCTAGTCAATTGCGTATGCTGATGGTAATTTATTTTTTTAAAAGGTGATACAAACCATATTCCAAGAGCACATTGTTATACCCTTAGTTTCTCGCTAGACACTGCATTTCATAGATTCAAACCCCCTCTATTAATCATTGGGACATGTTTTGAGAGCTTACAAAATTCCCGGAGAGCCTAAATGTGAAATAGCTAAGTTATGAGCAATATTTAAATTACCTTTATTTATTTACCCATGCACAAACTTTGAAATCTCTACCATAATCTCACTCTTTCATTTGTTGTATATAATTTTATTTTTCTCCCTTTCCTTCATTTTGCCTCTATGTTAATAGTCTCTTATGTTAAGTATGGGAATGTTTAATCATGTTTACCTTTCTTGATCAGATTTTTCTCTTCAACAACCTTTGACTGCTTCTAGTTCTAAAACACAACTATGCTTATTACTAGAATGTTTATCATATAAACTAACGACAAAAGCACTAAGGATGTGTTCAAATATTTAGATTAGACGAAGCAAATATCTCATTCCTTTGAAGTTGATTGCAAACAAATTGCGCTGGTTGGTATTAGCCTTTCTAAGAGGCATTTGTTTTCATTACTATTTACGTGCAAGGTTGAACTTTGTTCATTATTTCCGACTTCAAGGCAAGAAAATGACTGGATATATATTTTAATCCGTTAAGTCATTAAAACAGACGGGCCTTCCCAACAAAAACATAATTATCGCCAAACTATGCTTCACTCAAAACCCCTGTATACTGGAATGTGTACCTTTTTTTTTTGTTTACAAAGAGAAAAATTCATAACACTTTAATTGGGTAATAAAAGATTAATTACATATCATCCGATTAATAAAGGACTGGATAACCTGGTCCCTTAACTGACCTTTTCGCAAAATAGTACTTCTTTGGTTTTGAACATGGAAAATTTGTTAAGAGAGTAGAGTAATAAGTGAATTTATCGATCCATTTGATCGGCTATTATATTTGACACAATAACATTATGAAACTAACTAACATTTGAGGATGAGGTTCATGTTCTTGATATCTGAGGCGAGTCGAGTAACCTTTAACGAACAAGTCTACTCTGATTTGGAGTGGTTGTAATTAGTCCAATCTGTAGGTCAAGTGGTTCGGTTTAAGAAAATATTTGTATTCGGTAGAACCGTAGGCTAAAACAAAAAAAATATTAAACTGCTTCAAAGTAAGTAAGCATGAAAATTGAATGAAGGTGGTCTAAGCTTGAAATAACCCGAGATGTGTTAAGATAAAATTTAGGAACTGCTCCATTTTGAAATTACCATTAAAATTGATCTATAGTATTAAGAGTGAAGATATAAGTTTCTTTAACATTAAAAATTAGCTTTAAAATGAAGATTTATGTGAAGCTGACTACTGGCTAGTTACCTTGATAAACTTGCTTCCTAGATTTTATTATCTACATATAAATAATCACTCCTGCTTAGAACTTTAATGTTAGAATTGGTCAACTAACGATGTGTGTAACATATTGTATTATCAACTTGATTGCAAATCAACAAGGAAGTCTATTTTTTATTTTTATTTTTTCAGTTTAAAGATTTAGATTTAAAAGGGATATATGTTTATCTGTGAACACCTTATTTAATAATCGCTAGAAGTATTGTTTGTTGTCTTAACTTTATCTTGATGAATAAGGTCCTATTCGAAAAAATGATTATAAAACGAATCCTCTTAATTCCAAAATTAAATGTGCTGGGAAATCCAAGATCATCAGAGTACAGCAGCCTTTACACTAACAAGACGGATAGCCCCGTGCAAGTTTTTCTTGTTGCCTAAACTGAACATGCATCTCAAGAGTAAGATTTGAGGGTGTGGAAGTCATTAAAAGAATCACAAAAGTGTAACTTCAGTCTATATCACTGTAACCAGTGGAAAATACATGAGAATAAATGTGTTTAATGCCTGGGAGACTACTTTAAAGAAAAAAAATTCATTTAATGTCATATTTCTTCATTAATACAGAGTCAGTCTTAATACTATTTAAACACGCCTTCAGTATAAGTATTTTTGTTATTGTTAACCTCTAAATGATCAATGTTATTTTTGGTGGATCTAAGAGCCAGTAAATATTTTTATACTTATTTCTATATTTTGTATCTCGTCGTCTTTCATCTTTTGGTTTATTTGTTTAAAAGCATATCAAATACTTAGGGGTTATTAGATAGTGAAATTTGATTCATTTGAATGTTTTTGCTTCAATTTGAGTTTGCAATCACAATTTCTCATCGTATTTTTTTTTCAACAATCAAGATGTGTTTGCTCATATTTATATACAACTGTTTTCATTTAATACTTCTCATCTATACATTATATGTATATATTATATGGCTTAAAGTACCTGTCCTAAATTAATTGTATTCTTTGATTCCTCACCTTTTTAATATCTTTTTTTCTGACAATCAGCGCTCAAAGACCAAAGAAAATTTAGGTTTAATAACATATTAATCAATTTTGATTTAGAAAAAGAGACTTGAAATTCACGGAAGTGGTAAAGTCAGTTGACAGAAAAAATATTTTTGGCATTATAATAGCAGACGTAAGTCTTTGTTACACTAAATCTTCATATATGTCCTTTTTCATTGATTTTATAAATAAATTATTTAGCAGATTAAAGGCACTGTTTTAAAAACTCGCATATTTAAATAGCATTCTTTCGGCAAGCTTAAATTAATTTCTGATGCATTTCAAATTTTTATGATATTTGGTTATCATAAAAAATACTTAAAATTACATCATTCATTAGTAGAAAAAATGTAATTACCACATTTGTCCTAAAGCGATTCGTCAATATGCAACTAGTCCCGCTAAAAATAGTTTTAGTAGTCAAATTCCGTGGTACTTTGAATGTAGTTAAAACAAATGAAATTAGAATGAAATACAAAACAAAATAAAGAGGATGAAGATTAATTTGCAAAAATTATTTCCATGCAATTTTCAGTGATGCCAAATTATTCGTCGATTTCATAAAATATATCATTGATTAGAAAAATGATACGAAGGAAATAGTTTTAGTTTGGTACAGATTTTTACGTCCAACGACCTAAAACTGTAGATGATACATTTGCACGCACATACGCCCACCAAATATATATACATATATATATATATATATATATATATACACACTAAAGCATGAATAGGATTTGCATAAGACGCAATTTTCAAGGTAAAATAAGACTATTTACTTCTATAGAATTGTGTAATTTTAGAGTAAGTTCAAGTAGATTTTGAATCATAAGTTTTGCACAAGAAAACATGCAATTTTTTTTTTCTGTTTAACAAAGAGAATGGGTAAAATATCCGGGTCACGAAAAGAATATTTTAAATGAATAATGGGTATTTTCTATACTTTTAAAATATATGCAAATATGAAATAACACATACAATCGAGGAACAAAATTTCTGTTACAAAATGATAAAAGTTAATCTTCGTAACAGGAACATTTTTCAATCTCATTTTAGATAATGTTTAGTATATTCTTAGCTGTGTACATTTCACTTTGACATTTGTGCATATTTTGATAATTTACCAAAATTCATGGCCAAATAGTCTCATTGTTTGCTTTTTTATTTCTGCTAAAAAGAAATATGTCATGCTTATCAACTCGTGGTTTGTAGTCAGTTTTACCGTTGCCACTTGCCAAATTCGTTCTTCATCTTTAAAAATAATTTTAAAACAACGATCATTTTAACATTTTAACGTTTATTTTACGCGTATGTGTTTTTAAAAAGACAGGAAGGACTAAAAAGCCTTACAGTGATCTTGTAAAGATGTTTATTTTCACCATTTATTTTTATCTTATTAGACGTATTCCTGTTCTAATGAAAGGAGATCACATCACTTAATCACAAATGGAGTGCTAGTTTACAAAATAAAAATTGCTGTACAAGTGAAATGTTGGTTTTTAAAAATTGAAAACCTCAATAAATTAATCTGAATATAAATAAATATCTTCTTTCTTTGACGCATTTTATACTTTTATTCATCTATTAAGAAAAGATTATCTGGATGTAAGATTTTTAAGGATCTTTAATCATATTAAATCGAACTTGATAATTAATTTGATGTAAATGATTTCATGTTTGTTGATATATAAAAAGGAAACAAATGCATCAATTTATCTGGAGATATGTTGATAATTTTATCATTACAAATAGAAACATGTATCTAATCGAGCATTTTGATCGATTAGATACAAGTTTCCATTTGTTGCTGGACGATCAAGATGGGAAGTCAAACTGCAATGGTCCTGTGAATACAACTCCTAAGTTATCGTGGTTGTTAAGTAATATGTGTTCCAAGACCGACCATAGAACATTGATAAATAGAACTTCCTCTCTGTATTATGATTTGAACTTTTATATGTACTCCAATGCTGGTATGTAAAGAAATACCGATGCAATTGCCATTTTCGGCTGTCAGTACAACTGTATTGATGCACCTTTTTATAGACGATAATGGAAAGCATGGAGAAAAGGAGAAAATAGTACATGTGAATAACACAAGATTTGTACAGTTTTGAAAAATCCTGGAAGCAAACACCCTCCCGAAAAAAGCAGCTGTACGGCTACTTAGCTTTCATGTCATACACCATCCAAATAAACAAACAAAACATGCGGGGCTCTACTGGATAAATGAATACGAACTCGTGTGACGTTCTTTTGAAGACTTTTAAAAGAGGACTCTCCAGTGTTGGCCGACCAGCTAAGATTTACTTAGATTTGCTGAGGGTGGACAATAGATGCAGGTTGGAGGTCCTGCCAGCAACAATGGCTGATAGAGAAGGAAGCTAGAGTCATAGAATTGCATGCATGACTTGATGATTATAATAGCCTTTCTTTCTCTTAAGTCATGCATTAATATTTTGGTAGCTATTGTTTTTAAATATTGTACAAGAAATTATTTTCACTCGGTTTTCTTTCGACCACAATTTCTTGCAAGAGATTGACTTATATGAAACAAATCATTTTTAGAATTTTGAAAATGTGTCCCTATCCGCTAAAACAGAGGCCGTTTTTACGTTAATGAATTAAAATATTGTGGTTATTTTTTTAAAAAAGAATCTTTGCCATTTAATTTACGTTCTATGCAGACGTACAGAATCGAATCTACACAGACCTTTTACCAGAAATTAACCGATGAAGATTAAAAAAAATATATATATATATATATACCAATTTGAAAAATACCAACGTTCAAGGAAATCCAGTCGTGCATATTTGTTTAGGTAACAACATTTTCATTAATCGAATTAACAAAGGTAAACGAATCATTTCTGTAAATGTGAGAAAATATGAGCATTTCTTAAAAATAAAATACATATATAAATGATTGAGTAGGGGAGGAAGCAGACATATGTAGTTGGCAGATAGAAGTTCAATCTTATTAAATGATTGTAATAAGATTATGAAATTACAGTTAATAAATGCAACCTGGAAAAAAAAAAGTATGTTGAGCTCAAAGGATGCACCAAGCAAATTAAGATGGGATTCTATTTGTCCCACCACGTACGTGATGGTATACCTTTCCTAAGAGCACTGACAAAAAATGATCATTAGAAGTTTCATCCAAAAATTGAACCCGATATCGCTTAAATATTATCCCCAACAAATCCAGAATTATAGGTCAGTGAATGAGTTTCAAACTCATTCAAAATGGTATGATATACTGGTTTTCTGACCATTGCACAACACGATGTATTCTCACATATATGCAAATAACTGTTATATAGTTTTCTGCAGTCTAATTCTTAGAAAAAACACTCGTCTGGTATAGAGAGGTATTTGAGCGATCATATATCTATTTATACTCGCCAGAGTATTTGTTTGTGGGTATAGGTAATTGCATATAATACCATATAATGAATAATTTCAAACGGTGGCAGGTTATCACAAATAAATTCATCTTGAATAAATCTAAATTCTCTCATCCAATCCAACCTAAGACGGGCGGATCACTTGAACTGACTTGAGTACAGTACTATCAAAATAAAACCTGAATTGAAGGGTTACGTAAAACAGGTAGACATTACTAGGGCATAATCAAAAGAAACTTGGGAATCATTAACATCTTTTTGGACTATTGGTAATACCCATCGGAAAATAGAAAATAAAAATCAAGTAAAATATCAGCAGGAGGACATCATCAGATACGATGGACAATTTTTACTGTGTATTTTTGTGTATGGTGAACACACAAAAAAGCAATCAGAACTATTGTTAAGCCATCTTTTAATGACAATTTTACTTTCAAATTCTATACCCACACAATATACAAGTCTAAACGTGTTACTCAATTAGTCGGTGGTATTCTCTTGATGCATGTTTCGAAAATGATGGATTCAATCTACTCTTTATTAGAAGAAGCTAGTATTTCGCGTGCACTAAAATGTATAGTGTTTTCTCTAATTTTTTGAATATATATAATCAGTATCAACCTAATTCTTTTCGTGTGTAAAGATTTATTTCAAAACGTCCATGTTTATAAATTAAAAAAAGCATTCGAAAATCACGAGAAATGTATCAAAACCGCTAACAAAGCGATCCATACAGACTGTTTTTGATATCATTCAAAGGTATCCATAATGTTGATTTCATCTGAATATAATGACTATTCTTTTCTGTTTGACTTTCTTGAGGTGTATGTTTTTCTTCGAATAATTAAACGTTTTAATCATAACATGTCACTCCTTTTAACTGTGGAAATAGTTCATATTTCCGAGCATGCATGATTTCTTTGAACACATCTCTGATCAAAATATATACCTACTGGTAGTGATTGGTATGAACAGAATGGTTGATATATACTTGAATAGCAAAAGATATAAAGATTCAGACATTGTAGAGTAGTTGCAAAACGAATGCACATAGATGGAAATTGAAACAGTTTGAGATACGCATAGATAAACAGTCGAAAATAGACATGAACTGTTAATATATACGGGCACATCACAATATTAACCTCCGTAAATAAAGTAAAGTTCTTTTAAATAAACCGAAACTATTTTTTATCTGATAGTCATTGAACCTTTCAGTTATTTAATCTATTTGATGTGTTATGGTTTTTGCCAGATATCACATTTTCTCGTGTTCAAAAGAGAGTATGTGTTTGGGTGAAAAACCTCTTTAATTTCCTACCAAAATCTAAGTAAGTGGAATTTTGATTAATCTTTCATAAAGTTTAGTGACTTATATATGAATATATTCTCAAGGAATAAACATCAATTATTGTGCAAACAACTGTGAATGATCATAAAAAAAAGTCCATTTGAGAATTAGACATATATTTTTAGAAAGTCTATTTCATACTCATTCTTGAACTTTGCTTCAGATACAATTTGCTCACTACACGTTATATGTCCATCATATCAGTTGTGATTTATGTGGGTAGTTATTGTGATTGTCTATCAAACAGTTTGTTATATCTATCTATACATGATCACTGTATAAAAGCAAAAATGAACCCACATAAGAAAACAGGAATGCAATGTCTGCTAAGCTAATATTTCGCTGATTTCTCTACAACACATCGAGCATTTTAACAATCGTTTTTCTTTCCTTCTGCTCTCTGCCAAGACGCAGCTCCACTGCTATCCTTTCATTTATTTGAGGGAGAAAAACTGTTTCCATCGTCTATGGCTGGAAGCAAAGATATATTTTAAATTCCCATTTTGCAGAACGACACGCTTTTGTCGACAGACATGGTAATGAAAAGGAAAAACAAAACCAAACAAAAAAGTTGTGGGGATAAATTTACTCCCGTATTCCAATATTTGTTTACAAAACTATACCAGATAGAAGAACATTTTCGATAAGAAAACATATCGGTGGTTTTGGTGTATGACACATTGTGAAATAGTTAATCGTTTATTTTCTAAGCGTTATGGTGATAAATTGAATATCAGTCTATGGATTGATTAATAGATTCTATTTCTGAGTCAAAACTATTGTTTACTT
This sequence comes from Sepioteuthis lessoniana, assembly GCA_963585895.1. Lineage (NCBI taxonomy): Eukaryota > Metazoa > Mollusca > Cephalopoda > Myopsida > Loliginidae > Sepioteuthis > Sepioteuthis lessoniana. Next base: position 52,801,120 of record OY757904.1, read on the forward strand.
TAAACATATACTCATGTTTTAGAATTGTGTGTGTTGATGAATAATTAAAAATACTGATATAATTAATCAGTTAAATATTAATAGCTGACATAAAATGGAGAGCGATGTGTGGGAGTATGTTAGTCATCCCAATTTTAAAATAATCTTGTACATTTTATTTGAGCTAGGTGGCCTCGCGTGCTGTATAATCCTTTCCTTTACATCAAATAACACGGTGATTAATCATTATCAACCCTTCTCTGAAAATGAGACCTACGAACAGAATTCACTTATTATTTACTTGTCAGTCATATATGCTGAATGGCTTAGTTGCAGATTAATATACTTTCATTCTCCTACTGAGATGAATAATTAAACATCGGTGAAAGTCAGAGATGATTCGCATTTCATTCGTGTGGTACGTGGGTTTCCTCAGGCAACATGTCCGTCAAGTTAGGATCTAGTTAGAGTGAACTTGTGTGATGTTTCTGACTGTCATTAGAGTGAGCGTGTGGGTAACAGATATTTACCTTAAGAATGAATATCTTTGCATATGGTTTAAATCTTGGAAATGAGAATTGGCATTTGACAATAGGGAATTTATAAGAATGTCAGTCTAAGCTTTTTATCAAACTGCCCCGCCCAGTCGGCTGGAACAGTAGAATGTGCTGATTGTATCCAACGAGTGTCCAGGATATGAGAAAAAAACTGCACCTGATGGTAGTCCAAGAGCCCTAGTGGATGTGGAATATCCCATCATTTATATTATCGGGTTCACTCTGACTCGAAGTGGTAGTACCTGCTATGGTCCCATTTATTTTTCTGAACTGAAATTATTAAACATAATCATAATTGTCTGACAGGAGTACTCGAACCCTGTGGGAAAACCAATAGGTTCTAGCTTGGTTAAAATGATTCCTGCAAATGATTCATTAAAAAAAAATCATACATATATATACATATTTAACATATATATAACAGGAATTGACATTAGATAACCTTCAAGGGTTGATAAGTAAAATAAAATGTGTGCACGCACACAAATATATATCTCGAGCGAGATTGAAAAATTGAAATGATGTTCGTAATATAACGAAACCCAAATAAGACACTGAGAAACGGAATCTTCTTTAATGAAAAGTATCTTCCGTGGCCTGTTTCTTCAGTATAAAATCTTCGTTGTTTCGCACTTCCACTTTTGACTCCAAACATCTTTAAAGGAATAATCAGTCGAGCGTCAAGATGTGTCTCTGCGCTTTTGTTGTCGATATCAATGCCACTTTATGCAGCAGCAAAGGTTAGTTACTTTTTTGTTTTTTCTCCAAACAGATTGAACATACGCTGCTGTTCTGTGATTTATTTGATTTTCCATAATTTTGTATTAGTGAAAATCCTCTTTCCATTCTGTCTTGCCTGATGTAATTTTATGAATGTCACTTTTTACAAATGCTATCATTTTGAAAGCAAGAAAGTCATACTATGTATATTACGGTAGAGACCCACAGAATCATATTCGCGCAAAAATAAGTTTTATAAGAAAATGAAGGCATATATTCTTATATGTGGTCATAGAAACATAAATACATGTGTATGTGATTATACATATAAGTGTTTGTGTATGCTTATGTAATTGTGTGCAATTATTTGTATATGTGTGAGTATAATTTATATGCGTGTGAATATGTATATACGTTTATGTGTGAATTTATATTTTGTTTATGAACAAGTGATATTTGTGGGTGTGGTAGATAAAGTATTGGAAAGACTAAGTTACTCATCAGAAAAAAAATAGGGAAACGAACACAAATAAAACAGAAGTAATCACTGGTAACCTTCTACATGTATAAAATAAGAAGCCCATATAAACAGATTGTAGAGACAATTTAGGAAGACAATCAGTAGTGAATGTTTAGGGAGCCAATATCAATGAAATATATAAAGTTGGAAAAAGATGAAAGTAGTGTCAAAAAGCAAGTGCAGACGTTGATAAGCGACAAACTGATGGAGGCGAAAGTAACAAAAAACAACGGAAGTCAAAGAAATATGACCAGTGACAAATCTGAGGGAGACATTTTTAAGATATCCTGCTAATTAAAGTGTAATATTGTATAAATATAGGAAAAATTGGGGAAAAAATCGAAACGGTATTGGTATGCAAATAAGAGAGAAAACGAAATGAGTAAAATACGAGGCTAAAGAAATAAATCTGAGTAAAATAAATGACCGTAAATGAATGACAAAGTTGATATATGTCTATATATATAGAGAGAAAGAGAAAGATGCTGCGAAAATTGAATACAGAAAGGGAAAACCGTAAAGTAATCTTAAGAGAAAATACAAATTCTAAAATAGTGGAAAATGTGGCGAAAGGCTGAAAGATAAAAATGGAAACGTTTTAAAAAATGAGATTGACACCAAATAATCAAACATAAGATAGGAGTAATGAATGAATGGAAAATAAAGTTAAATAAAAATCGAAAAGTATAATAAAGTCAAAGATTTGAATTAATGTAATACATTATCACATTGGGGAAACGTACATTATAAAACAAGATGAAATGGTAAAAAAAGAATTTACAAGAAGAACTGGAGGAAAAAAGGAAAATAAGAAAGAAAAATAACGGTTGATGGAAACGTATAGAAAAGAAATTGAAAATAAAAGGTCAAAAGGAAAAAAAAAGAAACGTCATTAAAGCGAAAAGAAAGCATAAAAAGAAAAACCGGACAGCCAAAAAATAAAAAGAATAAAAAAAGATGAAAGTAATCTGGATGAAAACAGGCAGAGGCATATGTGTATAAAGATCATGAGTAGCAGAAAGGAATGGCTTTGTGATAGCGATGATATTAAAGAGAAAGCAGGAAAAATACTAAGACAAATTCAACGGGGAGAGAAGCAGAATTCAAAGTACCATGACACAATAGAATTGAGTGGAATACAAAATATTTACTTTATAAGCTTGTGTATCTTAGCATGCTATATTATGGACACGCGTGCGTAGACGTTGCTTTCATGTATAACAAAGTATACATATACGGGAGGTTGTTTTTATAGTCCCATCCCAGTGAGTGCTTGTGTATTTTGTCTCGTCTTTTCTAAGAGAATCTACTTAAGTCTCTACTTTCGCTTTTACTAGAATGACAGTTTTCCCGCCTTAGTCAACGATGTTGATTTTCCTTTTCCCTTCCCTCTTGTAGTCGCTATTGCCACTCATGCATTGATCGCTAGCTTCAATTTTCACTTCCTTGACTGACTTGTGATGCGTTTCGTTACGCTAGATAAGCACAGAAGAAACCTTTAAGAACAGTGTTGTAAACACTAGAATCCTTATATATATATATATATATATATATATATATATATATATATATATATATATATATATATATTAATGTGTGAGTTATATGAGAGCTTGTGCTTATATATTTGTGGTTAAAATTACTTTTTATCAAGTATTATTATATAAACCCATACAATAGAGAAAAAAATAAACATCTCATTCGATTCTGTAAGATTATACTAATGCCTGGTCTTTGTAATGCGATTGTGTATAATTCATAAAGAAACTAGAGATTTTATTTCAATATAAAATACATTTCCACAAACATAGATCAAAACTAGGAAGTGATTTGTGTATAAGTTGCTACCGTATACCTAATCTCAACATGCACAATATTCATTTGTTTTGCAAACTATGTGAAGTATCTGTTTATGGATGGATAACCGTCTTTAAAATAATTCTTCTTTTTACTAAGGCTAATTAGAAATCGACATGATGATGAAGGAATATCGTAAATAGGTTAAATGGTTATTGTCGTTAGAAATTGGCATGGTGTCCGGAAGTAAAATTCTGGACGGAGGTGTTTGCATTTCACACAGTACTAAACCCATGAAGGAGCTCTTTAACATTGACATGACAACTTGTCCAGAAGAAGGAAAACTGAATGCAAACCTGTTAAGCTATGCTTAAAAGTTGACCTTGTGTCGAATCCTAATTGTGCTAGGGGCTGGGATATGTGTGTGCGTGTGAGTAAAGTAGTCAGATGACATATGAATTCATCTTTAGCTTAAAGCTGAGATAAGTATTATTTAGAAGAGGAGTTAACTAGAGTTATTAACCATTTCTTTTTACTTTTTTTTCTTGCTTTTTTTCTTTCTTATGAGAGTTCAAAAAAGTCAATTCCCTCTAATTCTAGAAAACTTAATTTTTTAAGTTTAGGTTTGGCAATTTTTAACTAAACAAATCACACGAATTTTTAAAGCAATGCTTCCTCAACAGTTCTTTATTTTTACGGAGTTCTCTTCAAAATGTTACCATTTCCTAAGTGTTGTAGCAAGTCTCTCTCTTATAAATGACATTACACAGTAGCATTTCGATTGTTTTTTTATATACTAATTTAATTTTATGCTACTATCTAGAGCCATAAATAACCACCTGAAAAAGAATCTCTTTAATAAAGTTGATTATTTTTCAAGACTGATATTTTCACAGTGTCTATTATCTGGTTTTCTAAAACTTAACTGAAATAGTTTTACCATGATAAACACTTGTGAAAGTCATTGCTGCGCAGTAAAGTCTATTTCAGAAAATCACTGTGGGGTGAAACATAATTTCGTGTGAAATCTCATCAGTAAGACAAGCATCTGCAGTAGAAATATGGTCATATATCATGTACAGAAGTATGTACCTATGCTCATTATCAGCCCTGTCGGTAGCGGCACTTGAATAGGCCGACTGAATTTCTGCAGAGGGGTAGGAATATTCTGGATATAACACTAAATCTTCTGATGGTGTGAAGGTCTAGTCCAGGAGATTTAGGGATGTGTAATACATCTTCATAGTGAT
>OY757904.1:52810942-52960438 GCA_963585895.1 Sepioteuthis lessoniana
TCTTCTATATGTCATCCATTTGCCTAACTTTTCTCAATTTTCATAATAATTAACCTCCCAATCTACTTTCACTTCATCTTTTTCAATGAATAGTCGCCATTTTTTCCTCTTTTTTTTCCATATTTACCATGATTTGCTGAAATGATGAAAATGGAGAAAAAGGAAGATTGTTTTACATCAAGTTTTTTTACATTGAGATCGGCTTTCTTGCCACAAAATTCAAGATGAGACATATTTTTTTCTTTTTATTCTGGTCTTAAACACTTAGCCTTGTCACTATTGAAAGATTTGAAACATCATTTTATGGGGGTTTCATGTCATCCTCATTGTGTTTTACCACTATCTCATTGCTGTACAAGATTGCTTGACAAAATAAGCATTCGAGGGTCAATGCTTGGTAAAATTAATTCTCTTAGTCTCATTTCACATAGCTACAGTAATATCTGCCTCAGTGATATGTTAGTTAAGATATTGATGTTCAAGCCCAAGTAAAAATAAGTTACAATGCTGAATTTCACCTTAGTTATAACTTCTAGACTGGAATACTAATGCTCCATAAAATGGCTACGATCGACTATCTCTGTAGGCATTGTACTGAATTAAGCTAATTTCTTTATATTTTTCATTCTTATGCTTTAAAGTAGTCAAGTCCAGTAAAATATCATATTTTTACCACTTTAAATGCTGTATTCCAAATTATTACACTTCATTACAAATATTAGCACACTATCTACACGTCTATGTTTCCAGTAAAACATTTTTCTAAATTAATTTTTGTATAACTTTGAATTGTTTCCATTTTTTTTTTTTTTTTCAGATATATTATACCACCAAGAATTTTATACTGTAGATTTATTTCCCCTGCTTTAATCCTGGCAACATAGCAAAAGAGTTAAAAACTTAATATACACGAAAGAACACCCTGTTGACTTATTTCGCTGTGTAAGATATAAATGTATGGAAACTCAGTATCATATATATATATATATATATATAATTTGATTCGTTCTGCTTTAAGGTGAAAAACACTTAATCGTAAGATTTGTTGTAAGGTAAAGTAATATCTTATGCTGTAAATGCAAGCTACTGATATGGCGAAGAAAAAAGATTTATTAAATATGGATTTATAAGTAACCGGTTAAATAAATCCCCTCTCGCTCATATCCACATGTTATACTTGTATTCTCTATATACACAAATAAACAAAAGTGAGAGCGCAAATAAGAGTAAAGATTGATATGCCGTAAAACCTAAACAACCAATCAACAACAAATAAGGTTATAAATTTTATGCAATTCATCGTCAGGAGAAAATATTTGCGGAAATATATAATCTTTTTTAATTTTTTTTTTTTTTTTAAGGACTTGATATCATGAATCAAAAACTATTTTTAAGATATTTAGTTGATATAGTATATCCATTAGTCTGAAGAAGACAGCATTCTTCAGACTAATGGATATGCTATAGCATCAATTGATTTTTATATTTAAAAAATATTTTGCTTTTTTAAGAACTTAGTCCTAAGCATTTGCATGTATATATAAATATTATTCACTTGTATATTACCTCACATGTGTTGTGATATCTAACCAAGGTAATGATACACTGTAAATTTTGAGATATTATTCTAAATTATGAGTCAATGTCTATGAAGATGAGGGTAAAATTTTGAAAATCGAAGGAAATAAAATGTGTCCCTTTCGACAAAAGCTATTTTTTTTATTGCTTGAAAATAAAGCTTGGAAGTCTCAGATTATTATTGTAATTTTGAAACTAAGATAGATTCGTACCATATAACTAGTACTCAGAAACTTTTAGCATTGCACCGGCAGATACCATATGTATGCATTTACCCAACCTCTCAGCCATGAATAGGATGCAACACATGGTCAACTTTTAAGTACATATTGTTTCAATGTAATGTTTTCCTTCCCTAAGACTGGTTACCGAAACAAAGCCGAAGAACCCAAACAGTTTTACTATTTACTTAAAGCAGGTGACGAACAAGGACACTGATATGAAGTGAAGCACAAACAGCCCCGTCCAGGGTTTGAAATTAGGTCGGTGAATCCCTTTCTCATAATGATAAGCGTTTCGTTAACCTTGTTTTAAATAGCGTATGTAGATCATCTTATTAATATCAGAAATATTGTTCTACATGAACTGTTGATTGATAAAAAGACAACCATATTTTCATATCTCGTCTTATCCAATTTCTCATATCACGTTGATAAACACAAAAAAACTTATATTTTTATTTCTATTACCATTTTTTTTTCTATTCTTTCTTAATACACACACGCTATCTCTCTCAACAGTAATAAACCAAACCAAAATCATTTTATATTCAAATATATATAGACGTAAAGTATTCGTAAATTTGGGTTTGGATTTACGTTTATTTCTATCATTGCACACCTCTTTGTTTTTCAAAGCAGACACATCGTTGGCATATTTTTAGTCTTACGGTTTACAATTATATAACTTTACCTTTATTTCTTTCCTTCATTTTCTTTTTCCTTATCTGGCTCATATTTTCTCTATCTATGAAGTAAAAATAGTGTAGTTTAAATTTTTACGCAGGCCATATTTTCTCAAATGCCATTGCAAAAAGTAAAAACTATTATATCTAATTGCCTTTGAATATCTAAGATTATTGTAGATCTTATTCATTTTCTCAGAGTATTTTTACACAATCTGAAATATTTACCCGCATTTTCCTTTATAAAGCCTTTAACACTAATTGAAACCGAATTGTTCATATAGAATTTTTGAGTATCAGATATTTTAAAACTGACTGCTGTCTTTTGTTTAGTGTACGTGTCGCTTCAGTTAAAATAGGTTACTGCCAATCTTTTTAGTACATTTGATCTGAGTTATAAAATATTTACCTATAAGCTATCTTCTGATGTCTAGTACTATCTTCTGCTAACTACTGATATAGTATGGATAAAGATATTGTGATGAAATATTTTTAAAAGTACATAGTAAATGCAAAATGTAATCTTTACATCTGAATGGAAAGTTTCAATGAATATTTACTTGCATGCAATTAATATTTTAAAATCTATATCGTTGAGAAATGCTCTCCATATGTCACGACGTTTAACTTACTCATCTCTGACATTAATTCACTTCTATAGCGAATTATACACGCCAACAATATATTGCTAAATAATGCTTAGTGTATATATATATATATATATATATATATATCTCAAAGTGTTTAAGTTAAATGAAATGATTTGTCATCAGTTTATTGCAGAGAATTACATTTATATTTGAATCTTTTTAATACGTTCTATTCTTCATAAAGACTTGTATATTTCCAGGGTTTCTTTCTGATTAATGTCTTCGTAGACAATTTGTTACTTCAAAGAAAAATTATTTGAACAGCATAAGCTGGATAAGAATTATCAATATAGAACATTTCATTCTCAATAAATGAAGCTGCTGCATACGGTATTTCCTTCCTTCTCCAACTTGCCCTGTCTTGTGACCAGAATTGTGTTCTCACTTCAAAAGAGTATTAAACAAAGCATGAAAACTTCAGTATCATCGCAGTGTTTATTGTGAATACAGAGCGCATCTTAGCTAAGAATCGGTCATATTTGAGGTCGCAATGCAGAGATAAAGAAACTCAGTTATTTTTTTTTCTCTGGATCAATAATTTTCTTTATCCTAAAGAATTAAAAAATATATACAAATTGATACAAGTACGTCTCTTTTTGCCAATACTTTATCATGCAAATGCATCGACTATTGTAGGATAACAGCATTTTTTTTTAAATTTAAATCTTTAAAGCATTTTTGGAAATAATAGTAATTAAAAGGCCATTTGGCACATGGTAATGCAAGTTGTGAGAAGAGTAGTATTTTGAAAGACCAAGAATAATCTTTTATCAACTATTTTAGGTCATTATATAATGTTATATAGAGCTGCTGTGTTTATAATTTTGTTTATTTTAATTATTGCTATCTTTTGATTGTTTCTATTTTGCATTCTTCTTTTAAAATAACAAGCCGTTATCATTTGAAAAATAGCTTTAAAAAAATAAAAAAAAGTAATCTAGAGTTATCTGGAAGAATACTTTTAAAAAGACTTACAAACCATATATTCTTTGAATAAAAAAACTCATCTTAAACAATACAAAATTTTATGAAACAAACATCTTTCAAAAAAAGAAATAGAACATTAACAAATCAGAAGTTCAGAAAAAAATATATCGAATCGCATTCGCTGTTTTTTTTTTTTTTTTTTTTTTTTTTTTCGACGGTTCAGAATTATTTAATGTGGAGACGAAATAGTTCTTTTTAGTGATATATACTAACATTACCTCCATATACAAGGTAAATCGAAATCTCTAAAATATTAAGTCTAAAACTTTTCCAGGTTAAATCTAGCATAATAGCAGACACTAACGTGACGATTTTTTAAACATAAGCAGAAAAGGACATTCACGGTAAACTAAAGAATATTATCTATGATATAGAGAATGTTAAATATTAATATTAACACTATTTTGTAATTTGCTTGTAGCATTGCTCAACTTTTTTTTTCATTTTATTGTATTGAATTAATTTAGAGAACTATTGCAATGCGAAATATTATTATTTTGCATTGCAATAACACTCTAAATTAATTCAATTCTATAAAATAAAATTAATATTTCCTGTTTAGCTCAGATAAATGAAATAAGTTGCGTTAATCTTAATATGAAATATTTTGACCAGAATAAAGTAGAGGATTTTCGCAATTGACTGTTTGGAAAGATAGCTGAATCTTGTTTGTTTTACATTCAATTAGTAATAATGATTGGTGAGATAATTTTCCTAAGCGTTATATTGCGACGAAATGTCTTGGAAGGTCGTTTGTCGTGACTGGACAAGATAGTAGAAAAAATATATATTGCAAACGATTAAATTCAAACGAGGAGCCATACATATACTTAATTTGGTATTAATCAAACTGGCGATTTTGAATTTTAACGGCACAATCCAATAATTTCTGTGCAGTCTTTTTTAATTGGAATTGAATGAGAGAAAGTGTTATTAAATATTCTTGTGTCACCTTTGCGTCAAAGTGTTGTATATTGACCAACGACCCGGCCTGGCTTTCAAAATAGGAAATGCATCTATGTAAATAACAGGTGCATCCGGTCGAGGAATATCGGAATAATGAACTTGACCGTCGATGGTTTGAATGAGTGAATTTGTGACGCCCACAAGAAGGGGGCGTTGAACTATTATATAACCCGGTGAAGACAGGAAGTCAGTTAGTTTGGAGACCAGACCAGTTGGACACGAGATGCAGTAGTGAAAGCCAGCGCCTAGCAGAGTGGGCCTTCAGCCCCTCGATTGAGCAGTTGCTGCTGGGGACCAGACCAGCTAGAGATAAGAGACAAGAATGAGAACATGTCCCAGAGAGGCTGGGCCCCCAGGCCCCCGGTTGAGCAGCCCAGGAAAACGGGAAAGAAACGCGGTTATGGCCAATAGAGTGGGGGTCAATATGCTGCAGTTCTGTTCGGTCTCCAACTCCCTCTCCCACACAACCTTTTCAAATAAAGTGAGAGGTATATTTTTCTTAGAACTGTGTCGCTCGTCTTTATTGTGTTGTCGTTATGATTCTGCATGCATCTGCATATGAGTATACAACAAAAGACAATAGAATATAACATTAATACCCAACAATATCTTGTCTTCAGTAATATATTTTATCATTTTTCTAAATAAATGAACATCTAACATCAAATATTGTTTTCATAATGTCTTTCTGAAAATGGCCCGCGGCTACTCTTAAGTAAGGCCCTGAAGCGTACTGTTCTGAGTTGACCTTTATTGCTTGCGAGGAAAATGTAACATAATTTTTAATTAATGCACAGCGCCTATCGTCAAACGTATACTAATCAATATTTTACTTGAACTATATTTAACAATGTCTTTCAAATCTCATGTAGATATGAGAGGAGCTTAGAATGCACTGCCTGTGTCCTCCGCAAAGGTGTAAGACTGCCACATCTATAAAAAAGTGGCATATTCTGATCATGAAATTAAACTCCTACTGATGCCGGGGCCCTGTTTCTGGAATTCGTTGAATGCAATGTACTCCTTCATTGCCATTATTTCAATGTCCACTCTGAACTGGAAGTGTAGTACCTGTTAAGGTTAATTAGAATTGTTTAACTATTATATTTGTGTGCCAAAAAATAGAAAAATGTAAATGCGGACGTGCACAAAACGGGATTCGATAAGAATTAGTCGTAAAATAACCCAATATATTTTGACATGTCGCAAAATTAACCAATCTAACCAATTTCATTTAATCTTAGGACACGTAGAAAATAGTCCGCTTCACTAATATTGAAATATCCACTGCCCCTGCAGTTGAACATATATCATTCTGACCTCTTCAACATCAGCGGTCGATGCCTAAGCTGAGAATAAATCTTTAATGAGATAAAATGTATTAGTGTTAAGAGATCTCCGATACCTTATCCTCAAGGGCCCTTCAAAGGGATAAATTTAGGACCTTCTTTTGACCCCAGTAATTCACAAATTGGGGGATAAGCCACAGATCAACATCATATAAATGTAGGCTTGGAAGCACAAATGACTTTGCCTAATATTTTAATCGCGTTTGCAAAGCGTACTAATCTGTTTATTGACGCTAAGAGGTATTTTTTCAGTTAATCCTATCTCCTTCTTATATATATATATATATATATATATATATAATGGGGCTTCTTTTAATCCGAAACAAATATTTGAAACATTTCTCTAAAGCCAGATAATATAAGCTATGTTAGTAAAGTTGGCAACCGCAGTAAAGAAGACTCGAAGGTTTCTTTTTTAATTGCTACTACACCGAGGTTTAGGGAGGATTCTACACCTTTGCCTGGGTTGTTCCCCTTTATCCTTGATACGTACCTTATAATGCTGAGTGTTAAGCAATTAGGTATCAAGTGCCATTTTTAAAGTCTTTGTTATAACCCGACCTCGAATTGAACCTAGGTCTCCCGGACCATTGGCGAACATTCTACCCACTAGGCCAATAAGCCGGTTGATCATGTGAAAAAATGTTTACTGATATATATTTCGATATAATGTTTAGATATTTGCACTGCTTCTTCTGAATAAATATTGTTTAGGAAAGGTTTTAAACTTCAAATTCTTTTAGTGTATATTAGATGAATGGTGTGATAAACACAGGATTAGCTTAGGAATACACATTTTTACATTATTTAGTTATATGGTGTCAAGGATTCTATATTTGTGTGCACCATATTTGGATTAGGAACTAATGCAAATATGGTGCACATAAATATGGGATTTCATGCATTCATATCCAACACTAATAATTTTGCCCGTGGTGTAATTGTTAGCGTCGGAGGAAATGGACCCGACGACGCGAGTTCAAATCCTTGACGATACTGATTGCATTTCACATAGCACTAATACCCTTGGGAAAGGTATGAATCCAGTTATTCTCCCTCCAGCTATGGGTAAATAGTAGGACAGACTAGGTTCTTCAGCCTTGGTAAGGCAACTAGTCTAGGAGAAGGAAAACTCTGAATTCAAACCTGTTAAACTCCGCTTAAAAATTGACTGTGTGTCATATCCAACCCGAGCGGAGGGGTTGGTAAATTGGGATAATTTTGAAAAATGTGGTTGTTCTCTTTATGGGACCTTAATAGTTACTTCCGATCTGAGCCCGAGTGAAGCTTGGAAAAATTGAAGTGAAAATGCATCTCCACATTTAACATATCTCAAGAAACATATTCTCAGTAGTGAAAGTTCTTTAGTGTCATATGAAGGATACGTCTCATGAGCAGTTTACTTACCTAACACACTTTTTTTGACACTGCAGGTACATGGGGGAGACGGTCCCAAGTAATTCATAGCTTTACTTAAAGTCAACAATAAAAATGAAAGACAATAAACTATAATAAATGCACATAAATACATGTAAATATTTTTTATGGACCCCTACACATGGCCGTGCAAAAGCAGGACGACCAGCACGAACATACATTCTGCAGCTATGTGAGGATACGGGATGTTGTCCTGAAGACCTGCCTAGTGCGATGAAGGATAGGGAGGAGTGGCGAGAGAGGGTCAGGGATATCCGTGCTACCAGCGTGACATGATGATGATATTAGCCGAAATATTTTCAACATAAGTGTAGTTGTAAATAGCTTTTGATTAAATCGTCGAATCATTCAGCTAGCACGGAGTTCCGTGACTATATCCATCGCCATACGTCCCTATCATCCATATTTTCCTGGTTGGTGTTCTAGACTGTATTTAGAGTGTGCTTAAAACTAATGAATATGTCTTTGCTGATGGGTCATCTCTAGCACATCCAACTGAGCCCAGCATGTCTTGTTTCTCTGAAATGGATGGTTTGTGAGATTAGGGGTCAGTGGCTGTTCAGCGGAGTGCTATTTCCGAGATTTATTCCAAACAGCAAGAAATATTCTTGCGTAGTTCTCATCTAGCGTTTCTTCACGCATTTCGTTTGCGGTAAGCAGAGCACCAATGCAGTAGTACGGTCACAGCTTGGGGAAAATCCCGTTTTATTTTCTCAGAGTGATCAGAATTACATATGATGAAAAATGTGTTAATAGTATTTCGGGCCTTTTTCTCAGTGTATACTGACATCGCTTTCAGTAGATGAGATATTGCTGTCGAGATATGGGAACTGGTCTCAGAAAATTGAGGATTTCTATTTCCGCAAAATATGATACATTATTGAACAATAATTCATCCAGTAATTGCATTTGTTACTTAGATGTTCACAATCATTTTTAACTTGTTTTGAGGGATTTAATCTTGCATATAGAACATACATCCCTTTATTTTTTGAGCAGTTACATGTATTTGACTTCGTTATTTAATGACATGTTTGTTATATAATGCCAAAGCAATTCCTGTTGAAGAAAAACAGTAATAATCTTTTAACCATAGCAGGAAAGAAAATGGGGTTCATCCCTTTTCCAATGGTATTAGTCTGAAATTGATAGTAATAACATACTTGCAATGCTTACATCCTTATATCGAGGCTGCTGTCTAGCGCTTTAAACATTATGCTCCCCAAAACGTACACGCACACACAAAGAAAGTTAGAGAAGTTTGTTCTAATAGAATATATAATTATTTTTGCTAAGAATTATGATTCCTAACTATACAGTGAGAAAGGACTATCAATTGAAATAATCATTTCTTAATTCAAAACGGAAGCTTTTCTGACGTTAAGGGATTATAAAGGCAAATAGTTTTTCAATCAGACTGTAATTTCGAAAATGACTCATGACCGAAACATTATTTTTCTTCCGATTAGTGCTTTCGGCACACTATTCGCTTATGTTGACAAGTATTTTTCTTTAGCCCCACATCCATCAGAAACTCTAATGATGATATGGTAGGAAGATGCTGTCGTATTTCTGTAAATGTTCTAATGTCCTCAAATCTTATCCTTGAGGTCTATAGTTATATTTTACGAGAAAGCAATAAAAATTGACATACCCCTTGGTCTCGCAACGATGAATGGTTCTGCACATTCCAAAAACATTTGTCCGAAGAAAGCAACTGGTAAAAAGTATTAACATTTAGCGACAAAATTCATCTAGACATCATTACTTAATTCTGTTATATATTGCATCTCAGAAAACAAAAAACAAGAACTCATTGCCACTGAGAATATTGACGTAATCTGATAGTCGAGGCTGACCCCACTTGAAGACGAACCCTTGATTTAGGACATGAGATACCCACTACAGGAAGCGCAGGTGTTTATGAGGCGAAGAGGTGTGATGAATTTACGTCATATGTTGACGAATAGTAGAAATGCGTGGACGATTCAATACGCATAAAAGAATACGAAAACCAAAGCAGTTATGCTGACATGTTTAGGATCACTTATTGCTGTCAACCCCCTTCTCTTTCTCACGCCCAGAGATAAAACTAGTGACAAATATTGAGCTACGTTAATATAAAAACGTGGTCAATTGAGAAATATCAAGAGCTTCAATGAATAAGATACCTCAATATTATTTGATAGCAAAGGGTGGTAAATTATGCCAAGCTTGCTTTTATATTTCTAATAATTAACATATTGTAACATAATCGTGTCTGGTAACTTCATGAAACATTTTCGGGCGGCATTTCTTAAACGTGACTGAGCAACTATTGATGGTACATATTGGGAAAAAACCCAGCTCTATTGATATAAAAAAATAAGTCTAAAAGCTCTTCCTTAATCCGGATATTGAGAATGGGCAGGTTTGATTAAGACTCGTATATAATAGGGACCACTTTTGTGGAAAATCGATTAAGTGGAGAAATATCTTCCTCTTCAGATAAAAAAAGATTCCAATTAGGGAACAATAAGCAGCAAATCTGGCAAATGCGTTTTGAAAGAGTGAATTGCAATCGTTTATTTCCAAATATAGAAGTTGATTTATTTGAACAGATCTTTCAATCAGACAGATAAACCCACTCGCGTACTGGTCCGTACTCGCACGTGCACACACACACACACACACACTTATATAGCAGGAACACATATACAAACACACACACACACACACATATATATATATATATATATATATATATATATAAGTCTCTTGGCATAATGCTTGAGAATGACTGTTTACATATAAAGTTGATTATATACAGATGTGTTTAACAGGAGATCTAATTACAAAAGAATCATTGCTCCATATTACACACACACACACACACACGCGTGTGTGTTCTTCATCACTCTGTCTAAAAACATTCATGCTTGAGATTTTCTTCGTTCGTCATGTACTTCAAAGAACATGTCATAGTTTCTGTACAAGTGCCTTTTTTAAACGTTGTCTCGCGAAAGCGTTTAGTACATATGGAAATGTACAATATATTTTTAGATTATATTGTCTTATATTTTATTCAATTTTGAAGAAATAATATACTTAACAGTGTTAGTAAAACCTATTTAAATTCTATAAACATTTTAAAAGTGAAACATATTCTGGTACAAGGCTTGGGTCATATTTAGTAATCACGAGAGATTATAATAGGTAGGGTAGAAATACATCACTCAGATACTCAAGTAAATTAACTTATATAGCCACAGGTAACTGGATCTTCACCATGCTGTCATCAAAACAATAGGCGAGAAACTCTCTCTGTAAACTGAGACCTTCGTATACTCTATCGACGATATTGAGCACTTCTTACTTATTGATATAGCAAACTATATAAATATCTTTAGTGGGCTTGGAATTTTACTACTAATACCTTGTATTTAAACCTGACATGAACAGAGTTAAGTAATATTATTTACGTCTATTAGCACAGAAAAAATCAATTATCAAATTACCCAGGTTGCTTGGGCTGTAGAATACACCGACTGGTTCTCTGCAGAGGGGTAAGACCCCCACACCACAACGAGAGTCTTGTATATGACACAAAACAATCTGATGCTGAGGTTCTAGTAATGCTGGAGCTTTGGGGAATGCTTCATTGCTGTCGTTCCAAGGTCCACTCTGGGCTGGAGTGTTAGTACCTGATAAGGGTCCTGTCTATGGATTAAATAGAACTAAACTGTGGTTGAGTTTACTGTTTTTTTTGCATTTAAACTGCGTATTTATTCTAAACTGTATCGTTTAAAATAAAACTGCTTTGACATTTAAACTGCGTACTTATGCTTTACTGAATTATCTGAAATAAAACTGTTTTGACATTACCTCTGTGTAGCTGGGGCTGTAGAATGCACCGACTACACCTCTTCTGAGGGAAAGACCCCGCCTCTAACGAGTGTCGTAGATATGACACTAAACAATCTGATAGTGAGGTTCCAGTGATGCTTGAGCTTTGGGGAATTCAGAGCACCTCTTCATTGTCATTGCTCCCAGGACCACTCCGGCCCGGAATGGTAGCATCTGATAGGGCCCTATCTCAGGGTTAAATAGAACTGATTGCATACTTATGCTAAACTGAATTGTTTAAAATGGAATTATTTTGACACTTAACTCTGTGTGAACAAAATCTGTATATATACTGAACTGAATTAACTGAATTTGAATCCTATGAAAAAACAAGGTCTCTTTGCTTTGGTGACATTTCTTTACAAGAGAAACTTTGACCTCCAGACAACACCGGCCAACCAACATAAGTTATTTATCGCAGGATTTAGGGAAAGCTTTAAACCTGAAGTAAAATGAGAAAAAGGCTTAGGATGACGCATTTGCTTATGTACTTTTCCTCTCTCTCATATATATATAAATCTATCTGCTGGGCATTTTCTATCGTTTTCTTCTGATATTCTGCTTGTAAATATGTGCATATTTAGCCTGATATATATGCAACGAAATGTGAATATTTATTATTAGGACCTTCAGATTCAAGAAAACTAATTTTGATTTATCAATTTACATACTAGATCTTAATGGGCTGCCTTTTCTTTCGTGGCTGCCTATGGGGTCACAGGACTAATATGTAATGTTTTTCAACTCATATTCGAAATGTCATAGTGTATTTGAAGACGCTGTTAACATCTGTAACGTTATCTATATGGACGTTTACGTAGCTGACCTATACAAATGACTTGTTGAATAGGTGTTTTTTTTTTATATCTTTTTTTTTAATTTTTCGTTAGATTATGGCAACAACGGCATTTAGTTTCACTACTTGCATTTTCAATCGCTGTTATTGGCATTATCTAGAATTTTACCACGTAATGATTTTCCTGGCTTTAACATTCTAACTAAAAATCTTTGAACTATATATATATATATATATATATATATATATATATATATATATATATATATATATTGCCGTAAAATTTAGATTAATCAAATTTCGTTTTTTATTGATAGTAAATTTTTGGAGAGTTTTCTAATATTTTTTTCTGTGATTCTGTCACATCTATCAAAAACAAAAATGTGTATTTTATTGTCTAATTATACTTCTGCAGTATTAGTTAAATAAAATAATTACATGAACACGGACCATTGGTTTAATGAGTAGTGTGTTCGCCAATGGTTCGGGAGACCGGGGTTCAATCCCATGTCAAGCCATACAAAAGACTCAAAAATGGTATTTGCCTTGCCTAGCCCTCAGCACAATAACTTAAGGATCAAGAGTAAAGTGCAGCAATCCAGGGAATCGAGTACTGCCCTCCCCTACTCATCGGTGTTGTAGCTATTGAAAAGGGAGCCTTCGGGTTACCCTCGACGAAGGTCTCTAACTTTACTTACTTATATCTAAAGTAATCGAAAGGCATCACAATGATAAATTTCGTTTTAAATTCGTTGCAGCTGCGGCAATTCATGACGACTCCAGTTAAAATTCTGCCCAATTTTTCCATTATCCGTCATCTGGTTTTGTAGTATACACTTACTGTATCTCTAAACAAAACCTTCTGATGGTGATGCTCCAGTCCTAGAATTCTGGGGTATGTGGAGTATATTTTTATTGCCACAATACCTGGGTCAACTCTAATTCGGAGTGGTAGTAATTGTTAGGGTCGTATCTATGGGTCAAATAGAACGGTTTAACAATTCAAATTATTTGTTTGCACTCAGTTAAATGGGTAGTGTTGCGTAGCAATATTTGAAACCATTTAACTATGTGCAAACAAAGGCTTAATACTAAATGGAATTATTTGATTTAGATAGGAATTCTTGAAACTATTCAGGACACAAATGAGTTTTGGATGGTTTTAAAATGTTACCTCTTAACTATTCGTTTCCGAATTATATATTTAAATATATAATTTATTAAAGGATTGAATAAACTACAAGGATTGCTATGCCGTAAAGCTCAAGTAGCTCATGGATTGGAAGTTATGGGCATATTTCAAGAGTTTGTGTTTTGAGTATTAATATCGAGAATTGGGGGCTAATGTCTTCCAAAGGAGGAACGTACTTTGTACTGGAAAGGTTTTGATAGCATAATGGTTCAATGCGATTAAGTTTTCCTGAATAAAGGTCTCCGAAGAAAAATGGCAAAAAATCGAAAAAATAGAATAATGTAAGAAAAAAAAAGACGAATTGGAATAAAGTATCAAATTAAGTAAGAATAATTGCTTTGCATGCATGAATAACAGAAGATGTGAAGAAAAGGTGGAAGAATTCACATATTGTCAGTCATAGCCAAGAGATAAATTACTGTAATTCAAACATCTACTAGATGCTTGACATGACACTTTCAAGAACATTTCAAGCAGAAGGCCTAGCTTTTATAAACTAACCCGATGTGTCCTGGCCATTGAGAGGAGACAGGTCAGAATGAAGAGAACTTCAAGTTTAAGATTCAACGGATTGCTCTGGGTGCAATTAATTGTAACGCAATGCCTCTCATTTGCAGTAAATAGCCCAAAGGAAATGTGAATTGTTATCAAAATACCAAGTCAAGTTTGTAGTCTGATAAAGAGGCAATTGGGTTCATACAATGATATATAATGCATTGAAAATATAGATTTCTTTGCAACGAAAACGATAAATAAAATGATACCCAATATACAAGTGCATTTTATTTATTCAGTTATATTTATAAATTGACTGTTAAACTGATGTTGAGATAAAGAGACAGGAAATGTATTTAGACAGCTGAAGATATATAAACACGCGTAAGAACATGAGTAGATGTATGTTTGAAATGAGTGATTATACATGAAGTAAAATTATCCACATATGTTTCTTGTAAAATACTTTAATGTTTCTCTTAAGGTGTATATTGAGAATTATACTTTTGATTTTATGTAGGGAAATTTTAATTTGGATGTTTGTTTTCTTTTTAATAGATATGTATTTTTTTATCAATGACATATTCATTATTGATCGTCAGATCACGTGAAACAAACTCAAACTAAATGAAACTATTCAAATTACAAATGACCAAAACCTCGTTGAAGTCAGGTAGGACATGCTATTTTTGAGGCTGATCCTTGCGATTGAAAAAACTGACAAAACGGTTGACTCTGCCTTCATTTTTCAGAAAATCATCTTTATAGTAGCCATGATACAGGAGAAAAATCTTCATTTTTTTTTCTAATTTGAAACAGAATTTCAAAGATTTAATTGTTCATTCAAAAAAGGTGTAATAAGAAAAAAACACTCATTAGTATATTACATTGCATGATGCAGAGTGTGCATGTATATATATATATATATTTAATATAAGAGTCTTCAAAACAATCCCCGTAATTTTGACTGTATATTATTTTTATAATTCATGCGTGAAAAAATTATCAGTGACATTATTTTAGACAATATTCGCCATTATTTTGAATCTCCCCTTTCCATTCATTAAGTAGTTAATTTCTCACAAATACAAACCTGAATGTTTTCAGCTTAAGAAATATGAACAAACATTGTACCTTATATTCTTGAGTCTTTTGTTTAACAGATCATTTAGCTTAAAACAAAATAAAAAAGATGATGGAAAATACTAGTTGCAAAGTTTCCTGTATATGGTAGAACAGATCAGCCTAAATCGAATATTTTTCTTTGATCGAATGTTGCATTATAATAGGAAAACACAGCATTTCTATTATTTAGAAAATAATCAAACAATTGTTTGCAGTGGTTAAAAGGATATCTACATTGAGTGTTTGATAACGGTTTAAAATCTCAAAATGCTTGATACCACGGTGATTCAATCATAAACATCAAAACTTTCGTAAAGCCTCGCCCATATAGTAGGGTAAAAAGAGGTATTCTTTTCAATTGTCATAAGACATTTTTCATCACCGGTAATATGCTTGAGAGATGGGTTATTTCTCCGCCTTGAAAGAAGACTTGTCGCCATGAATATGTGATCTTTAAGAAACGACCTACTAAGAATATGAGAAAGCTAAACACTCATCTTGCTCATGTTTTCCAGTCTTTATTTCATAGTGGCAGATTGTAAATTGGGATCCCAGTTCTCGAATGATTTTGCATGGATGCTTACCACCAATTTTCACGTAGGATCGTGATCAACGTCCGATGAGCGTCCTAGTTTTGATTTGGCAATTAGTAATGATATACTGGTAAGAAATTTCCTCAGCATTTTCTGTTGCGTTTTTGTTATTTTCACACTCCCACATCACTGCATATCTAATATGCACATTCAGTCCCATCATTTTGGGGGCATGAGATAACAAATTAAATTACGAAGCTCACTATTTCACTATTGAAAAAAAGAATTAACGATGAACACATTCTTTAATCGGGTAATTTCCGGTCGCGTTAAAACATTGGAAATTAGAACTTGCTTTTACGAAACGGATATTATTCATGACTCAACCTCCTCTTTGTCTCTCTCATATATATATATATATATATATATATATATTGTGTGTGTGTGTTTGTTTTCCTTCCGAGGTGATTCAATCTTTTCAAAAGGCGAATCATGTACCAACATTCTATTTTCATTAATAAAACATCTTTTATAGGATAATATAGCGGCAAATACGTAAAAATAGGCAGAATATATTTCACTACATATGCGATTTATAAATGCATCAATATCCATACAATTATTCATTCTCTGTTCCTTTCTGCATACATTACATTTTTATCTCAAAAATAGGGAAATACAATCCTTGAAAATGGATATAAACTCATGCTACAAAAAAAATGAACACGTATACTCAAGCCTGTATTGTTGGTTTCTTAATAAAAATGATTGTTGGAAGCAAGCTCTTGTTTCAATGTCGACGCTATCTCATGGGCACAAATGTCTGCGCGAATACAAAGCGATGTACTTATTCTTTATGAACGATTCAGAAAATACACCCATATGCCTTTTGAATTTTCATTATATATTTAATTTCTTTTTTGCATTTTCTTTGTAATGTTCACATACACATAATTTGTTGGTTTGTTTTTTCAATGCTTTATTGTATATTACATTTCAGGAATAATGAGTCCGACATTATATAATATCAGAATTACAGTTAAAAACATTGAAATTACAAAAAGAGAGAAATGAGTAATAATAAAATAAAGGAATTTACGGAATCATATAATCGATAAAATGTTTCTTTGGATTTGATCACGTTTTCAAATTTATCTGGTCAATGAGATCTCATGTTTTGAAATCACACATTCTCAAAAATGCATTCGATTTAATGAACAAATTTTGATCAACTGACAAGAACACATTCTGAAATGTAAATTCAAACAGATTCAAATCAAACACACACACACACACACACACACACACACACACACACACACACACACACACACACACACATATGTATATGTGAGAGAGAGTGTGTATATGCTTGTAGATTTGGTATAAAATTCAACAAAAATCATTAATATTCGGATAAGCGATGAGTAAATCGTAAAGAAAACTGGAATCTTTGTTTTTTATCAGTAAGGAGTTTTCGGGCTATTGTCTTCATTTTCATTTCTCAAGGTTTCGGTCGATGTGTCCTCCGACCTTCTTCAGGTGTTTGTCGAACTCGGGAACCTTCACGAACTTCTAACTACGTCCTTTATTGAACCCACAGGGGTCGCCTGTTCTGATTCCGTTAGCCTTAACTGGGTACAAATGTTATGTATTTCTGTATTGTTACTCACAAGCAGTCAGGATTGAACCTGCAACCTCCAGATGATTGTTTCCTAAGAAACTTAGAATATTAACGCCTATAACCGTTACGGTATATACAGCAGGACACATAGCGTAATGGTTGTAAGAATACTCAACACTTGTACCCGGTTATAGCTAACAGAATCAGAACAGGTGACCATCGTGGATTCAATAAAGAACGTAGTTCAAAGTTCCGTGAAGGTTCCCGAGTTCGACAAAAGCCTGAAGGCTGGGGGATATATCGGCCGAAACGTTGTGGAAATAACAATGAAGATCAAGACAATAGTCCGAGAACCCTTAATGATAAAAAATCAACAAGCTTCGTCTCAGAAATTTAGACAATGGAATCTTTGGCTTTGATAAAATTAATAGTCTGAAATAAATCATATCTGATTTACAATCAGATACTCAACGCCAAGAAAAAAACATTTGAGTTACATCCAGCTCATGGTGGCGATTCTGGATGAATATAAATTTACTTCATTTGTCATACACATAAAAAAGCATCATCCACTCTCATGGAAACGATGACATACACTCGCACTAATATATATATATATATATATATATATATATATATATATATATATATATATATATATATATTTAAAATTTGCACAACCCCTTCGCATAAAACAGGATCTTACACCAGAAAAGATTTTAGCGGAGATTAACAAACTTGAATTTAGTTTTCTTTCTTATCGGTGGGTTACCACCCCAAGTTTGTTGAGTCAGTCTGAACTGCTATTTTCTCAGTTTCTTTGGGGTTTTTTTATGAGAAAGAATAGTAGAGTAATTGGATATATACCTTTAGCGAGAGTATCTGCGTTCCGTAAAATGCAAGCATTTTCGTCCAGGATTTGAAATCAGATCATCGTGTCCACGTATGCCTTATATCTGTGTGTGTGAAAGAGGTTTGTATGTGAAAATGAGATTAGATGTGAGAGGGTGTTGATGAGAAAAGGAAGAGAGTGGATGTCTTTGAGAGTCAGGGAAAAGACAATTTTATAATCATGCAACATAACTAGTCGGTATGCGAAGATATTAAAACTGAGATGTAAAGAGATTAATGCTTAATTTCTGAACACGTAAACCAAAACCTATAACATTTGGCAATAAAGTTATGGTTTATTTAATTACTTTGTCGTTTCCAACGAGTCATTTGAAAATCAAAAGCATTTTGGAGGTCTGTTTTTCGGAAGAACTTTGAATCAAGTGTTTATGTCATCAGGCGACGCTGGTATTTAGCACAGGTGTTTCTTAACAAAGCATCGAAGAATGTGTGCTCGGAAAGTCTGAGCACAGGTGAAGAATTATTTGTCTACGTAAATGCCGTCTTCCTGGAATATTAGCACATCTGTGTTACTCTTATTCACAGAATATTTTGTAATTTCCCTAATATATTTTGTGGAATTTTAGCGTTTTTCGTTATATTAATTTTTTTTGTCAATATCACTAATACTTTACACTGAGAGAGGGTCACTGTATATAATGAATGTGTCAAACTTGAAAAATTTACTTACTCAAATAAGATATTATTTAAAAGCATGTCTGATATATTAGGCGATTACGTTTTATTTATTACATGTGTGTGTATATATATATATATATATATATATATATATATATATATAGTATACCTAGAAAAACAATGCAACTCTTAGGCATAAAATCATAATCTGCTTCCTTTCATTTTCTTTTGTTACGAAATAGTGGATTGAAGGAGAGAATCGAGGGCGCCTTAATTTGCATACACCTTAGGTGGGATACGAATCTTCAGTGAACAGCATTTTCGTTTTGCTTTCATGAGGCAGGTACAAGGCCAACTTAAAACATTTAATCATCTCCAACTTTAAAGCCTACTTAAAGCACCCGTCTTGTTTTTGTTTATTTTTTTTTCTATTTTTTATTCAACCCACTTTCGATTTTAGCGAGTGAGTTTCTTCACGTTTCTCTATTTTATGCGTCTGCGATTATCTCACGGCTTTTCTGTATCTTAAGTACTTCATTTTAGTAACTTTCGTACAGCTCGGGCCTTTATCAGACTCTTAACTCTCGGCAGTCTGGCACAAGGCTAGCGCCCCGAGCAACATGATATATTGTGACTATTTTATCGGGTCCTTTTTTTCTCGTCTCGTCAAAAACCTTTGTTATATCATTTTCTGGACTCCCATGCAATCTTCATCGTTATATTTCCTTCCTGAGTGCTACACACGCAGTCCATACGGCATTTCCTACCTGCTTCGTTTACCTTAAAATATAGGTGAACATCCAGTTACACCACCCATGGAACTTATGCGCACATCAAAAGATTACTCCTATTGCTATCCAATACTCATATTTTTATATGTATATGTCTGTGTGAGAGAGTGTGGCTCTTATTTCTCCAACTTTTTAATCAGTCATATGTATGCACAAGGGAATTAAGGCAAGTAGCAATGGTAGTTTCATCTAGCTAACAACTAGTTACGATCAAGATTTAGCTCAGTGTATACCATATGTTAGCTGTAGAAACATTTTGTTTTAAAACTAGTGAATTTGTAAGAACTTTTCGAGCTCAGTTCATGATGCTCGTCAAGATAAACAATGGATATAGATAGGGGTTCAAAATTTTACCAGGTTCAACATCTATATGTAACATTAAATTAGCACGAAAAGCTCTGAGTAGCAATTACAAATTCACGTTTAAAAACGTTTCAAGAGCGGTGGCTAATGAGCTGGACTGCGACATCCAATGAGCAAGTTCGAAATCCAGTCGCACTATTCCATTTTCTTTCAGACCAATACCCCTCGGAATTGTATTAGCCCGCTTATCTCCTCAGCTATGAATTATATAGTAGTACTATTATTCTTCTATATCGATCGCTTTGGCATAACATAACCAAAGAAATTTGATATGACATTAAACATAGAACCCAAAACAGCAAATACATGGTGCTCACCAGCCCAAGTAATATCTTTACATGAAAATAAGTCAATAGCAAGATAGAGCTACTGTTATCATTTGGCTTAGTTCACATCCGTAACAAAATAAGTTTAAAAAGCAATTGGTATTTTTAGAACAACCTGTCTTTATCGGTTTTACTGAAAACTTTTCCGGTGCTCTTCAGTAAATACTTTTTATTAATTTTGGTCCTTGAGTGAATATGATAAACTAAGAAATATATCGGGGGTTTCCTCGTGGTTTAATGGTTAAAGACTGCGGAATCGTAGTAAGCGAGTTCGTACTCCAGTCGCGCTATTACGTTCACTTTCGGGCAAATACCCTTGGGAAAGGTATGAACCCCCTTATCCTCCCAGCTATGGGTTAAATAGTACCACCACTGTTCTTCTGGGAGAGTGGCTTTGGCATTAAATAACCTACAAAGGTTGATATGCCATTAAACAAAGAAACCCAACCCTAAGAAATATATCGTAGTCTCAAGTTGCAATTCATGATTGAATATTTGCCAGAAAAGGGTAAATCATTTTTGTTTGGTCATCAATGCAGTCTAGTTTGTTTTTTCATTAGTTCTTCAGGTGCTTCTTTGATATCCGCGTTTTATATTCTTGTGGAAGCTTATGCCGGGCAGGGACCATATTTCAGCATTAAGTGCTTCTAAAGAAAATTGTTTTGCGTTTTGAAAATTCCGATACATCAGTTTCCTCCCAACGTATTTATTTTCATTCATCTTCTCTAACCAATACGCTACTCTTGCCAGAGATTTTTTTCTGTTAGCACCTTCCCTATTGGAGTTGTCTTTAAAATGAATTCCTTTAAAGAAAGAAGATAAATATAAGAAGACACTCAAGTTCTACTGGAACCAAAGCATGTTTAAAAATGCCAAATTAAATATTCGCTAAACCGTAATGAAAACTAAAAGAAAGTATACATTAGTTTTATATCACAAAATATGAATAATGAATTTCAAAAACAGAAAACATTTATACATTCCGATATTCAAGATGTTGACAAAGTGCTTGTTTATAAGAGTTTAATAAAATGCTTAGAATAGTTGAATGCAAAGAATAATTAGACGTATTTACGTATCTCAACTAAAAACATTTTATTAGATAAGCAAAATCCTACAATTTAAAATGGGCACAGATTTCTTCTCGGGGAAAATTTGGCTTCCTTTTACGCCGACTCTTGGAATTCTTTAGAAATGTAGGGAAAAGACGTTCCATCATCTCTGTCATTTCTTGTTCGTGGCGGAAGTGTTGCGTCGATATAAACTCTACGAAATGGATTTTAAAAGCGGAGTTCAGTTCATTTGAATTTAAAATTATTCTTGTAAACTCGTTGCCTTACCAAGTCAAAAGAATATAATCTGCTTTACGATTTATCAATAGTTTGAGAAAAACTAAGGATTCATACTCTTTTTGAAAAGCATCTGACTGAAGTGTACCTCAACAACATCGTCCTGAATTTGGACGTATGTATTGAAAGGGTAACCAGGCTAGGATAATAAAAACTCTGAATTAAGAAAAAAACAAAAATGTCAGCATTCAACGGCAAAAGTATAAGGAAAGGCTGGATTTTACTATTTAGGTAGGCAATAAGGTGAGAATAAAGTTAACTCTAGACTCATCCTCGTATTGATTACACCTCTAACAAGTAATAGCCCCACTTTTTCTTCCTTTGGACATAATCAGTTTGCTGGAGCTTCAAGGACAACTTCGTGTTTACCATAAAACCTTGCCCAGGCCTGTGCTTACACTCAAGTGCAGATTAATAGTCTCGCAGGACTGACTGATGCCAATGATAGCCTGAGATGTTAATCCTTTATCAAACGAATCATTTACGCAGAATGCAGCAATTTCATTTATAAGTAGCTCAATTTTACT
Organism: Sepioteuthis lessoniana; assembly: GCA_963585895.1. NCBI lineage: Eukaryota > Metazoa > Mollusca > Cephalopoda > Myopsida > Loliginidae > Sepioteuthis > Sepioteuthis lessoniana. Next base: position 52,833,350 of record OY757904.1, read on the forward strand.
GATAAACGATTTCGTGGATGAAACGTATTAAGTTTGTCCATTTTATTAAATGATTAGACCTGAAATCTGATCAGGCATTATCACTTTCCAATCAAATACGATCAATTTATTTTTTAAATTTACTTCGGAAGGTTCTGGTTGAAAGAGTACAAGTTGCTTCAGAAAGATGGATAAAATTTTGTAATCTGATAGATTAAACATTCTCGTTCATCAGCATGTTTTGAAGCAAGGTAAAAATGGGACTGCTCAAAATCAAGGATATAGCTTATGTAAACATCAATAGTCTGGACAATAGATATTAATGTTGAATGGTGACTCAGTTGTCTGTCCTTGGCAATTATTATGCCAAATTTCGAATTCTAGTTGAACTGAACATACACGCACACTCTGAAATTGATATAATTTCGTAATCTAATAACATGATCAATTGCCGTCTAAATTATTTTGAGTTTTAACAACAAGTGCCGAGACAACGCACAACTTTGTTTAATAATTATTTTTATATATATATATATATTTAGGTAGGGACATGCAATTCTCTGGAGAATAAAGAGTTTACACATTGACCTAAGCGTGTTGAGTTATTTCTACATATAATGTTAAGAGATTTGAGCATATGAACGATAATTAGTCAGTTTATTTGATTACGAATTGGTACAACTTTTTCTGAGACATCCATTACATCTCAGATAATATGAAATGTTTTGAACACTGTATAATGTGATGTATATGAACACTTTTGGTCTTCGATATTTGAACTCTGTTGTGTTAGAACAATATTGGTCTTGAATAACTTGAATATATATTTCGCCATAAACATATTCAACAAAAAGCAAGTGATTGCCCAGTCGGCTAGGGCTTTAGAATACACCGACTTCAATTCTACAGTGGGGTAAGACCCTCCCCCAATGTGTGTCCTGGATATGACACTATACAATCTGTTGGTGAGGTTCCAGTGATACTGGAGCTTTGGAGAATGCGGAGCATCCCTTCATGGCCATCGCTTCTTGGTCCACTCTGGCCCGGTGACATAGCACCTGATAGGACCCTATCTATGGGTTGAATAGAACTAAACTGCATATTTATGCTAAACTGAATAGGTTGAAATAGAAATGTTTTTTGACAATTAAACCGTACTTACATTTGAACTGCATGCTTATGTTAAACTGAATTGTTTGAAATGGAACTGTTTTTTGACATTGAAACTGTATTTACACAAGACTGATTTGTTTAATATAGAACTGTTTTGACATTTATCTTTGTGTAGACAAAGTCTGTTCTAATACTTAACTGAATTAGATGAATTAGAACTGCTTGACTAAACTACAGAGCTTGAAATAAAAATGATTTCACAATTTAACAGTACTGGCATTTAAACTGCGTGCCTATGCTAAACAGAATTGTTTGAAATAGAACTGATAATTCACATGAAAATGGATTCGGCGTTAAATAACCAACATAGGTTGACATGCCATAAAACCCAACCAATCAAAAAGCAAGTGAGTTTTTTATTATTGGCAGGTAAATTGTGTGGGGTGAAAAAACAAGTAAACTGGACGCTAGTATAGTAAGCAATTGTGGAACGTGTATAAAATGGTAAAATAAGTTAACACTGACATCTTGTTGACATAACATAACACGTTGGGGTGAAAAGAATAGAGAATTATGATGTCCAATTCACCTCGAGGAAGAATAAGAGGTAGAAAGTAAAGAGAAAAAAGTGAGACGAAGTGTTTAGGAATGGATTATTTCGTTGACTGATATTTGGGGAGGGATGCCTTGAGCAGAAATAGTGCATTTGTAGAAAGTCTAGAAAAATAACGATGGATTCTATGATACATTTAAGTCGACCCATACTCTCAAAAATGTGGTGGGTAATTTAAATGGCCAGTCTTAAGAGAAAGAAACAAGTGAAATTTCAAGGATAATAGATATTGTCTTGTTACTTATTTAATATCTTGTATTGTTTAGAGTAGTAATATTTCTCTCACCTTTATTCACTTGGTCAACTTAATTCACTCTTCTACTGACAAGAATTTCCTTCTTCGTTTACTGCTGGTTTTCTGTGTGTTTTCCTTTTTAAATATTATCAGTAAGATCTTCCTGTTCTCATTTATTTAATTTTCTCTACTTTTACTCCAGTTTACTCAACTCATGCATGGTTAAGACCTACTTTTTTATACTAGATTATAAAAACAAGAACGTATATTTTTCAGTTCCAAATCTAAAATGTTCAAAATCCTAGAGAGAAAAAGCCAGAGAAAGTTGTTGAAAGGCATAAAGAATCAAACACTCACACAAAATAATTAAGGCCTTGGATTAGCAAGTGAGGGCCTTTTTTATCATGATAATTTGTTGCAAATATGGCGTTTCGTCCAAAAATCTATTGGTTGTTTTGCATTTGCCATGTCTATTCTATCAAGGCATATAAAAGTTCAGATCCATACAGGATGGATCGTTGTTTGTTTATTTGCAGAGAAATTTCCAATATATTGACTGAGGACATATGCAAGCTTCGAAGAACGCTTGCATTTATGATTAGCGTTTCTATACCAAAGTATTTAGCTCAGTGTAAATAATCTAAGCATGTATACTTGAAAACCATAAGGCATTTCGAGATTGTTTCAGTATTAGAAAAAAATTAAATAGATTAAATAATCAAGAAATCTTATATATTTTAAGTCATAGATTAACATATATTCCAGTGTGTGCATATATATATATATATATATATTAAGAGAGAGGGAGCTTCTCTGCGTGCGTGTTATATAATATATATATATATATATATATCCTCTGTTTATGCATTAGAATTATATATATATATATATATATATATCCTCTGTTTATGCATTAGAATTATATATATATATATATCCTCTGTTTATGCATTAGAATTATTTATATTTATATATATATATATATATATATATATATATATCCTGTTTATGCATTAGAATTATATATATATATATATATATATATATCCTGTTTATGCATTAGAATTATATATATATATATATATATCCTGTTTATGCATTAGAATTATATATATATATATATATATCCTGTTTATGCATTAGAATTATATATATATATATATATATATATATCCTCTGTTTATGCATTAGAATTATATATATATATATATATATATATCCTCTGTTTATGCATTAGAATTATATATATATATATATATCCTCTGTTTATGCATTAGAATTATATATATATATATATATATATATATATCCTCAATTTATGCATTAGAATTATATATATAATATCGCACCCCAAGAAACAATGGATAATATACGGGTGGATTTGTCCTTAACATGTTTAAATTATCACCCCCTGGGTTTTCTACAATAAGTTTGTATATCCCTGTTCTTCATGAAATCTGCGCACACTTATATTCAAATATACATGCATTTGTGTGTATTTAGGAAAGTGTTTTTTTATGTTGTTATATGTTACGTCTCTCGTAATAGACATTAATGAACATATCCATTGAAATGCATCAATAGATATTTTTGTCATTCTAACATTTTTCTTTTACTTTTTATCATCTAATTTCTATCGAGACAAAATCTCTGTGAACTGTATCATTTTCTGTTTTTTCTTCATTGCTTGTGAGTCTAACTACTTGACTTCAGAACGAATTGAACACATTAACCTTCTCATGCAGAATAGTTCAGATATTTATAGTTTCGCTCGGTGTTAACAATACGTTGCAGAATACTACTACTTGTCATTGTGATAATGGCTGTTTTCGAGAGCGTATTATCCCTCGTAAATCTTGCATAAATATGAGATCTGCGTACAATGTTCACTGAATGATCTCCATTGGCTGAGATAATGACGAGCAATCAGTTTGTTAAATAATTCTTCAAAGGAAAATATTGACTGTTCGACAAAATATGTTGATAAAAAATAGAAAAAGAAATGATCGTTGAATCTTTAAAAAGTTGGACGTCTGCACTAGATTACAGGTCAGCAAGTATTCGCTAGCAATACAAATATTACACAGTCTAGAAAAATATAAGCACAATCTATCTATTTTAGAGAAGTTTTACTTTATCCTGTATGTGTGATTTAGGAGAAGCAGATGTATTACTCATCTTACACGAGAATGCTTAGTTTAATAATTTTCGTCGATAGAAATAAAACCAGGGGATATGATTCAAATCCTGAACAAGGCTATTTACGTTCGATTCAGGTTAGACACTTGAATAATACATGAATCCGTAAGTTTTCCCACACACAAAGCAGTTGTATTTCGCTTGAAAAGTAACCGTATGTCGTATCCAATGAAGTGCTTAGGTAAATACTAAGTCTGCCAATAGACATGTCGCAACATTAAAATTTATTTGATTCTAACGGCATCTCAATAGGGTAAAGAGTTTTCATACTCAGGAGTTTGAGTATTATGTTCATTGGAGATTTATTTTTTAAAATTTTCATCGTTTTTTATAAAGATTTTTTGCACTCTATTATATGAAGTTTCCCTAATAGAAATATGCTTTCTTATCTAAAACTAATATTTTTTAAGTAATTATTTTTAATTGATAATTCGTTTGTTACCTCATACGTATTTGGTTTCAAGTAATTATTGGTAATACTTACTCAACAAATCTGCTCAGATTGGCTCTAACGTGTAGAGTGTGCGCTAATGGTCCAGAAGACCGGAGTTCCATCCCAGGTCGAGTCATACCAAAGGCTCAAAAATGTTTCTTGATGTCCCCTTTCTTAACACTCAGCATTATAAGGAAAGGATCAAGAATAAAGTGGAGCAATCCAGGGAATGGAGTGGTTCCCTCCCCTACACCTCAATGTAGTAGCTATTGAAAAGGGTGCCTTCAGGTTACCCTCGACTATGGTCACCAACTTTATTTACTTATTTGTTAACTTTATTTACTTATTTTTTAACTGTATTCCTAATGCAAATATTTTTTAAACTGATTTAATTGGCTCAAACATAGGACTTTAACCGGTACTGCCACTTCGAGTCAGAGCAAACTTAGGAGAAATGGCAGTAAAATAATAATCCCCACACTCTAGATGTATTGAACAGGAGCCTCACCATCAGATGAAGTTTAATGTCATACTCAGGACACTTCGTTTTGTGTGTGGTTAACCCATCTTCAAAGTATTGTCAACGACTTCGTCGCAAAGTCAGCAGGTTAGATTTGAGTAATGGGGATTTTAGTTGGATGAAAATTCTTCAAATATAACATATAATTTGAAAGAGAACAGCTTCTTTTGTTGTTGTTTTTAAATCTACTGTCAAAATCGTATGAGATAATTTAGCACGAATATTAAAATTGTGACTTTATAAGCGGAAGGCAGAAAAACATTGTTTCGTGTTATTCCGTGCCTTGCGACTGACGGCTAAAAAATTCTCAACCCAACTCTGGATATTTTTGAAAGGCGAAAGAAAGTTGTTAGAAATTGTATCTTTTCTAATTTATTCCTTTTTAGAATATTTTAGCATACTCTAGTTCATTTCCATTGTCTAATGTCAATAAACAAGTTCATTGTGATATTTAGTTACGTTGTCTTCTACATAAAGAACACAATTGAAATATATTAATATAAGTGCAGAAGACAATAGTCAGGAAAACATGGAATAATAGCAATATTTAGTTCGAGAATTTCTGCAAAAAAAGCACTATGCTTACGCAAGTCAGTCCTATAATAGAAAAGAATAGCTTGAAAGAGAAGAGAATGATGAGAGAAAGTAAAAAAAAAAAAAAGGTCTGTGAAATGGAAAAGAAGACCAACACATTTAAAGAAAACTTATCAATGACAAATGTTCTGACATGCAGTGCAAAAAAAAAAAAAATACAAAAAGTAAAAGGAAAGAATTAATATGAAATGTAGAATGTATAAATGAAAGAAATAATGTTAAGAAATACGGGAGCTAGGGAGTAGTGTAGAGGACAATTCTCTTGCGAAAAAATGTAAACATAATTCTAAATTGATACGATAATGGAAAGTGGAAAACCTCTTCATTAAAATAACAAATTGAGTCGGGAATGAACGCACACAAATCGTGTATATATATATATATATATATATATATATATATATATATATATATATATATAGTGTTCGTCTTATTCGAGTGGCTTGTGAGATGTAACGTAAGAGACCTTACTTCCGTTTTCGGCTCCCAGGATTTTTAAAGAACAGCACGTAGCATTCTTGTGTAGATCACATATAACTCTTCTCCATTTGCTGTGTTTGTGTCCTGGTGAAGCATTCATTCAATTGTACTGAAATAGCCATCGCTTGGAAAAAACTCCGTTTTATTTTATGAGTGATCAGACTTTGTGGGAAAAATAAGGAATAATTCATAAACGACGTTTTGTAATGGATTCCTCTGCATGGACGCGCCAGTCTTATCCAAGTAGCTAAGATATACATACATCAGCTTTTTGCTGACAACAGATTGAGTATTGAAGTTCTACCTAGAGTGATGAACGACGAAAGGGATATATGTTGAAAAAGTATGGGAAGTCTGTGCTATCAGCGCCTATTATTGATATATATGTATCTACTCTTATAATTATATATATGTATCACTCGCTAAAATGAGTTAAGGATATCCCCAAGCTTAAAAATTTAAGCTAAGCCCGATTGTCCAAATTTTTTTTCGTAAATGATATCTGCATCTGAAGAATAAGATTAAAAAGTTCGGCTTCGAGATACCCTTACCGCTGTTTTAACACGGAGAAGAAATAAAGATTAGAAAGTCATAAATGAAATAAAAGCTAGGAAATAAAGGATTTACTGTTAAGAATGGAGTAAAAAATATTAAAATACTCAATTTGACAATGAAAACAAGTTTTGAATAAAACAGGAAGCAATAGAAAAAAGGGTGAACAAAAATCAATATTTTACCGATTGTGTTACATGAAAGAGATAAATAGAAATATCAAGATACTTTAAAAATATAATTACGATATTGATATTCACGACAAACTATTTTGAAGAGAAAGTTTTCCAGTATAATAAAACCTATAGCTGCTAAAGAGTAATTTTCTGAGCTTTAATTAAACATATATAATTACGTTACTGTCATTCGGTAGTATTTTAGAGAACGTTTCGGAAAATCACTAAGTGAGAATCCAAGCACGGTTAATACACAAAATATAAAAGCAAAGGGAATTCGTGTAGAGACAAGCGTTCTCTAATTTTCAGATGTAGATGTTCTCATAAAATATTTGGAGAGTGGTAATGCCCGTAATGCAGCCCAGAAATATCCTCAAGAAAAGATTGTCAAAACCTACAAATTTCCTTGCGGAAACAGTTTAAAATGCTTCCTTACAAGCTGCACATAATAGTAAAGACTAATTTACCAGAACAAAAACATGCCATGATTTCATAAATGTTGCTGAATCATTGTGAAAATAAAGATGTGATTATGGAATGTATAATTTTAGTAAGTTAATGCAATTACCGTCAGTGATTGATTTTTTTTTTTTTTAACTTCTAGGATTATTTCTTGCTTAGATGTTTGGAAATTGCGTTCATTGTCGTATATATTCTACAGTTTTAAGTAGTTATTTAATTTTTTGCTCACAGTTGTGATGTCAAGTCTTTTATCTATACAAATAATTTGAACGATATTGTATCACTTATCTGAAATTAATTATATGGATTCAAGTGACTAATAATAAACATTTTTATAGCTACAAGTAACTATACTTAATAAAATCAATGCAGTCATATGGTATAAAGTATTCCTATAAAATACGAAAAAATCGAAGACATACATATGATGTATAGATGGGACATTAATAGGTTCTACTACTTTCATCAGAAGATCTAGGAGTAATATAAATAAAGAGCTACTCCATATTGCCTGCTGCATCGACTGAGGTTGTAGAATAAGCCGACAGTATCTCTGCAGTGGTGTAAAACTCCCCAACGAATATCCTATATATGACACTAAACCATCTGATGGTGAAGCATCCAATCTGGATCTTTGGGGAATGCTGAGTACTCTTCATTGCTATAGCCTCCAGGTCCTCTCACCCAGAGTGGTGGTACCTGTTACGGTCTAAACCAGGAATCACAGAGAACTGTTTCAATATTCAACTATGTGCAAACAACACACTATTCTAAAATTGACTTGTTTAACATAGCAATAAATGAAACCATTTGTCTGCAATTATAACTATTGGTGTTCGATGGTAATACTTGAAGCTAATACGTGTGTACAAATAAAGAAGTAAAACTTAATCTAATCATATATGCTTCGCAAAGATTACTTGAAATCATTGAAATGTGAAAGAATTAAATTATTGGTACGTCATTTCAATGCTTAAAAGCATTTAACTGTTCACAAACAAATAACCAGTTGCCCGTTTAAAATGATATCTACAAACTATTCGTTTACAAATTATATATGGCATTAAATAAACTACAAAGAGTAATGTCATGAAACACTACCAATCTATCCATATTGCAAAGATGCGTAGAAATCAATCATCATCATTAAATGCAATTTAGTGTAATACCATGCCACCTCGTTATGTTTTTATTTACCTCTTTGCAGGTTTCGAACAGAATACCCTTCAAGTTTTTCTATACTACACTGCATATACTATGTAAATATTTTAAGTTTTTTTAGCATATTAAAAAACTGTATACGATTTTCTTGCTAACCCTGTTTAATAAGTACGATCAATAGTGATATATATGGTGAAATGTATGAAGTAAGACAAGCCATGAATCAATAATCACGTCAAACACATGGAAAATTGTATTATATTTACAATCATTTTCCTATGTAAAATCATAATAGGATAAAAATGAACAATTGAAATCAAATAATTAGATTTAGAAAATTAGTAAAACAAGAAGAAAAGAATGGTGAAAATTTTGTGTGAAAATTTAATTAAAATTTGGTTTTGACGAGATGCATATTTAGGTAAAAAATAACAGCAATGTCAGACGTAGTTTTAAAAAAAAATTCTCCTGAGCAGCTTTGCTTAAAAAGTCTGGATCCATAATTACAAGGCTCATTGTTCATCTTTAATTAGAATGTTTGTTTTTTTTTGTATTTTTTTGTAAAGATTGTTGGTCAAATGTACAGAAGAAAATATATAAATGTGCTGGTAAATTAATTCATATATTAATTTTTAATTTGCTTAAATGAAGCCAAATGAATTTAACCCTTTGCAAAAAAAATGTCCCAATAGGAATTGCTAAATGATTGAGAGTGGGTAAGAAGCAGAGTCGATGCTTTCTGAAAGACTATTTGAGTAAAATATTAACTGTTTTAAAAAGATAGATAAATATACACTCGAGTAAATGTCTCTTTAGCTTTAAAAGACATTTTTCTATTACGATAACCTCAAATGTCAAATCATAAAACCTTTTGTCTAAATGTCTTTTAGGCAAAACTGTCAATAGGACCGAGGGATTCCTCCTTGCATAATGGCTAACGTTTTGGATTGTGATATTTTAACAAAAGTGAAATTTGAACTTGGTTACAATTACGTAATTTTAGGAAATTACCGCTAGGAAATATATGAACCCATTATTCTCCAGCTACAGATTGAGCAGCAATCCTACTATTCTTCAAGGATGATTAATTTGGCTGTAAATAACATACAAAGGTTTAGAGGTCATTAAGCAAATAAACTGTACCAACCATCTTTTGACTATAGTTTAAGCAAGAATTAATGAACCGCTGTTGAGTTTAGTAAATGAAGGCTATTTAAAGTATTACTAAGAAATATTTAACACTGCTGCTAATATTGTTTCAGGGAAAACTACCAGTCGTCTTCATAAGTTTTTTATATTTCATATGGTTTCATTACAGTTTTTAGTACTCAAAGCCTGCAGCAATATTCAAAACTCTATTTCCACTTACTTTTATTTTATCTTTTTACAGAAAAGTAATATTAGCAATACATTCATCTTAGTTTGTTTTATTTATTGCTTTTAAATTTATATATATATATATATATATATATATATATATATGCTACGTTCAATAAATAGATATTGAACGGAAGGTGTTTTCGTCAGCCGTTTATCGTAAAGGCAAGGAAATGTATAGGCTAAAATAAGGCTCGTGTCTACAAGATTTTTTTCAATGAAGCGGTAGCAGTCTTGAGAAACAAAGATGGGAAATAAACAAAGGTAAAATAATATAGTTGAAAATAGAAGAACTGAAATGAACTCCTGAATAGGGTAAATGATGTAGATATGTCATAAAAAGAAACTCCATACATAAATAAATGGTAGCATGTAATAGTTGAACTGAGAAATATGCTGGATTCTTGCTCTTTTCTACAGAACATCATTGGTTAAGATATTTTTTTTAAAAAAATGTTTAAAAATGGAAGGCATAATTTTAGTTGTATCTGAATACAAAAGATAATAGAAAACGTAGATAAAATGTTGGTGCAAGGAAGATGCGAAGGAAATGAAAGAAAACGCTAGCTAAACGGAGAAGGAACAAAAATGATGACAAAAAATATTAAAAGGCGAAACCGCAAGTGCATTTTTCATCGTTTGTCTTCGTTTACTGAAAACGAACACATGCATGTTTCTAAAATAATCATAAAAAGGCGCGCACACACACGCCGGTGTCTTTATATAAGCATATGAATATATAAGTATGTGTTCATATGAACACGTTTCTGTGTGTGTATATATATATATATATATATACTCTCACTCATACACGCATGTGCTCAGGTGTGTTTATATATGCACAAAAGCTTATCTACATATGAGTATGTGTTATTCATTCACATGTTTCTCTGTGTGCGTGTGTATATATTTGTACATATGGTTAGTAAACGTGTGTACGTAATATCCAAGCAATGCATTGGTAAATCTTTATGATCAAAAGGTTTCCAGACAGTAGTAAATATTACATACAGTTATATGCCTTTCTTTTTGTGAGCTGAAACATCTCAAAACCATTTTTTAATCGGCTCTAGGATTTAAAAGTCATTCTCAGACGTAAAATCGGCTAAGGTTACAAAATTCTTTCTGCCATATGTCTGTCTATCTATTTATCTAATATATATATAAAGCTTGTCTATTATAGAAGTCCAACCACAAGGAAACATAATAATCAAGAAAGGAGATATTTGAAAACCAGTTTGCTAATTTTAACTTCAGTCCTTTCAAGTAACGCACACTGATTTTTTGCCATAAAATATCAACAGCTACAGCACTTTCAACTCCCAAGCCATAATGTATTGTTGATCTGTCAATGTAGATAGAAGGCAATAAACCGCTGAACATTTTTTCTATACACATTCTATAAAACTATAGAATACTACTTGTACAGTATTTAAGCATAATATACGTATTTTTCTTAGTCACAGACAAACTGTTTCATTGTATCACAACTCTTCAGTGTGGCTAGACGCGAAGGACGCTTCAAACAGGGATTGAAATTCGCTTAACATTACGCTACACTTGGCATATAACAGTTCAGCCATTTCGGTGACATAGGTCAGCTCAGGAATTATAACACATTTGTATTCGTTTGCATTTGTTTAAATTTTGCGCTATCGGATATCAGACTTCTCGATTTGTTAGAGCTTTGCATTACGCGGGTGGCAGCCTGTCCATTCGATCTTGACCTATGATAGTCCACCGCTTCAGTTCGAGAATTCAAACGAAGGCTTAGCTACAAAGGTGATTTGTTTATTCTGTTAACTTATGTTTACGACTAGCCATACTGTTGGATAAGCTAATTATAGATCAATGGTGCACAGATGTGACGCAGATTCTCTCGAAAAACGCACTTAAGCTTTCGAACTCGGACCATTTTTCTAGGCTGGTTGCCGTAACATAGTTAATATGACTATTTTATCCTTAGCAGGCGGGAGCAGAAATGGATGTATGCCTTTGCTAAGAACATTTGTGCGAAGTGAAATCTCAACAAAAAATTGAAGATTCAATTTCGACGAGATAACTGTAATGCATCACACACACACACATATGCAGTACCTGTATGCATAGGTCACAAAAAGGAAATACATTTGTGCATTTATGTGGTCGGTAACAGAAAATCATTAAGTATCTATCTGCTTGCGCGTTTGTGTGAATGATAAAGTACAGCATTTTGCAAAAAAATATATAAATTTATTAATGCCATAAGCTGCTGATTATCTTTACGCCACTCGGTTTGAGTTGCTGAATATCATGACTGTACCTTCACAGATCAAGAACTCCCACATAAACAAGAGTACAGGGTATCAAATTCAACAGCATCTGATTAGTATGCTACTATATACTCGTGCTTCGGGGGTGGTGGAAATACTTTTTTTCAAAGATCTCTTCGGACCTGGATTGGTAGTACCCGCTAGTGTACCATCTATGGGAGAAAAAAAGGACTATCCAATCATTTACTAAATATTAGGAGTTATTTGAAGCTACAAAGATGCATGCAAGTTATTTATATTGCGTAGTAATTCTTGATGTGTAGAATTACTAATGATTAACATCGATACGTGAAACAATTTAACGGTGAGCAAAAATGATTAATATTAGATATAATTATTGAATAATATTAATGCTACATTGCCTAGTCTGATGGGGTCGCAAAATACACCGACTGCTTCTCTACAGAGGGTAAAGACTCCTCACGTTAGTCTCATGGGTATGACACTAAACAATCTGATCATGATGTCTCAGTGTTGCTGGAGCTTTGGGGAATGCGGGGTACGCCTTCATTGCCATCGCTCCCAGGCCTACTCTGGTCCGGAGTGAGAGCATCTGATAGGGTCCAATCTATGGATCAAATAGAACTAAACTATGAATTTATGCTGAGCTGAATTACTTAAAATAGGATTGTTTTGATATTTAAACTACGTGCTTATGCTATACTGAATTGTTTGAAATATAACTTTTTGGCTAAACTGAATAGCTTGAAATAGAAATGTTTTTGACGATTAAACAGTATGCTTATGCTAAACTGAATTCTATGAAAAATAACTGCTTGTATAAAATGGATTCGGCTTCAAATAACCTGCTAAAGTTGATATGCCTTAAAATCCAAACAAACAAACAAACAAACTTAATGTTACACCTTATCTAATGATGTTTTCCGTGAATTGCTGTGTATAAGCCAGCAACATAACTACATGCGGAAGTCTATCGATATTTCAAAGATAATTTTCTTCCGTTAATATTCTTCATCACTAAGGCACAGTATAAATCCCTTAATCTCTAATGTAAGAGAAAATATATATCAAGTTTTATGGTAATATCATTTATAAAAACCGAATATAAATAATTTAGTAAAGTAAGAATTTTGTGTATATAACATTTGTTTGTGGTAATATTTATATACTGTTGAGTGTGTGGTTGATTGTATTTAGATATTTGAGTTTTTCATCTCTGCACGCAGTTTGCAAAAAGCCATAATCGTCAACCTGAGATTTCTCTATTTTCGAAGATCAGAGTCTGTGCGCACCATCTTCACACACACACTTACAGCTGTGTGGACACACATATACAAACAGAAATAAACAAGCAAGTGTGAGGATGAGTATTGATAATTTGTTGGCTATACAAAGATTATTTGCTTGTTCAAAGTAAATGTGTTATAACCAAGGAAGTACATATAGTACGCATACAAAAAATTAGAAAGCTGCGTAAACCATGCTATATTTTATTTTTAGGGTGTGAAGAAAAAACATTTTATATATTCTCATATTACGCATATATATATCGCTGTAGGAATGATTATTCAGTTAAATAATAAGTTCTCAATTCGGTAAAATCCTGATCTATATCTTAATATTTTGAAAGTAGAGAATATGATAAAGCTCTTGACTGAATTTTATGTTGGCGATTGTAAAATGAGCTTGTATCCTTCTTTATCCCATTATATACTTGAAAAATAAAGCAAATTCAACGATTAGTGCCTCGTTCTAACTGAAAACGATGATTATATTGTTACTTCTATTCCGTAAGGTAAGAAGAATGAACCTAATTACAATTTAATATTTGTAAATTGAAAATTAAGCCACCTAAAAATAAATTATTCAGTGCAAATAAGATTGTAAGTGTATTTATTCTGTGTTAGAACATCTTTCATTGTTCAAATACAAATGTTGATATCTCAGCCCTTTTTTTTGTGGTAAGTGTTGAATATACTTGACCCCAATGTTTGTGTTCATGCTATAACAATAAATGCTAATAATTTATAACACATGGTCGCAAAATTAATACTATCTACTTTTGTCAAACCTGAGATACTATGTATTTTCATATAGTCAGCTTGCCAATCTGTGTATGGTTTGCGGTCGAAGCCAGGTAATAAGATGCAAGCAGAAATATGAACACAAATACAGCTTCGTGATTCTTCCAATATGACGGCCGCAGTGGCAATTTCCTTTGAATAGTTAAGGAATCTTATCTTGCCAAGCATTTTTGTCTCTTTTCTGCTTTCGAATTTTCATTGTTACTGTTTCTATCTTATTAATTTTATTAATGATATTGTTAATATCCTAATCTATAGCCGGTAATAAAATGATTACAGATAGATGAGTATCTGTAAGGGGAAACTCTTTTGAAAAAATCAGTCTTGTTATTTTGGGTCGATTTGGTTCACTTTTATCTTTGAGTTTGTGTGTGTGTGTGTGTATATATGTATACATACAGACACGCAAACGAGGGTTTCATTTACATATAATATATGCGTGTTTTCCTTATATATATATATATATATATATATATATATATCACACACAGACAAAAGGTATACTTCAATAAGTCATACTCATGTCTGTATGTTATATCTGTGTATGAATATAAAAATTACTTACACACACACGTATATAGGTTTAGTGCGAAGCTGGAAGAGTTTTCTTTAAATATAAAAATGTAATTAATAACCTATCCTAATCCTAGAAAAGAAATTTGAATTTTTTTTTTTACGTAAACATATTTTACGTTTAAGAAATATAGGCAGGTAAACAGATTTAACGTTTTTGATATTTTTCAATATATATATATATATATATATATATATATATATATATATATATATATATACATACACAAGCAAGAAAGAGAGTATGGAAATGCCTCTATTTTCTAATATATATACATCATTAGGTATTTCAGAATTTTCGGGCATAAATGCAGCTAAAGTAATCGTTTATCTCAAGCATGTTTATATACACAACAAGAGCGACTTGGCTAATCTTAATGGGTCATGAAGTCAATAAACTTTGTATCCTAACTTTCTCTTGATATGCAAATGTCAACCGTCATTGGATGTTTAGCTCGGTTATTTCATTTCCAAGTTACCTTCCATAATGAGGCCAATTTTCTTTGTAACCTGTTGGTATGCAATTGAGTTACACTGTTCAGGGTTACAAAATAAACACAAATGACACGAAGAAACACCAGCGCGCGAACACAGACACACACACACACACACACACACATATATATATGATGAAAAATAACCCTTCGCACAAAGTTTCACAATCTCTTGATTATCCGGTACGTTTCGGGGAATTTTACCCCCACAACGTATATATATTTATAGACTTAAAAATGAGAGATGGCCGATACAATTATATTGAATATTATTATTTTAGAATTGGCATTGTATTATTCATTCTTTTCAGCGTTAATTTATTGCTACTATTAGTTTTAGTCTTGGAATAGTTTTTTCTTATTTAATTATGCGAAGTCTAAACTATTAGAGAGTGAGAGAGACCAACACATATTGTATTTCTGTCAGTCATTCTGTCATCAATGAGTACGTATTATCCGAAAAATTAACCGAAATTTTATCAAATTATTCAATAATGTGATTGATATTAGCGACTGATATGTTATATCCAGCGAATATTTCTTGTTGAAATACGCATATATTCCATCGTTTGAACTGATATTTGAACCTGTTTGAGTAAAGAGGAAACACAGTTTTAATGGGATTAGCAATGAAAAGATAATTTATAAAACCAGAGATTCTTTTCTCGAGGTGGTGATCGGCATTTTGGTACAAACCTCTCAAATGATTTTATATATATTTCAAATTTCTACATGAGAAAAGCTTAATCTATTCCTCAATCCAAGCTATTTATCTGTTGTTACTAAATTTAAACGTAACAATTCTTATTCACACGCATGTCAATAAAAGAAGTTGCACGCACTGTGGCATATACATGGAGAAACCTAACAACCCTCTCAAATATATTCATATATACATATGTAATTTATCATACGCAGACAAATATAACTGTGTTTTTTTTTTTTTTTTCGTATACTTTTTACAAAGCAAAACGACTAAATGCAAGAACACGGATGGAATATTTCTAAACTTAAAAAGAAAATAATTTGTAGATGTAAAATCTACCAATACACTATTTCCCCCATTGTTAGAATAAAAGTTCTATTTATAAATGCTGATATTGCTACATTGTCATTTTATTTATTTACTTATTTATTTATTTACTTATTTATTTATTTATTTACGTTTTACAACATAATCTTCGCCATTACGACTGAGTTAGTGCAAAAACAATCGATGTCTTCTTTACAGACTTTTTTCATGTCTTATTTCGACCTATTCTTACTTCTACTTCCGTCGTTACTCACTTCAGATTTGTCATATCATCGTTTACTTAGAAGTATTTTCCTTTTCTAAAACACCTGCGATGATAGCCCTGCCAGCAAATTTTCTTTGACTTCATTGATTTCTATTATTGTTTTGATTTCCCTATTTCTCACTCTTTCTCTCGGTATACTATACTTTGTAATATTTTCGAACATTCATCATTATCTCTAGGATCCACTTAGCTTATCATAACAAAACATGGTGCTTACCCAGTGCAGGGCTGAAAAATAAAGCCAGCAATTTGCAACTTCAAGGAAGTCAGATTTGTTTGCCAAGAAAATCTGTATCCTGACCTAGTTTTACCATGTTGTAAACACATTTTTTTCATGATACGTAAATAGAGAAATATTTGAGCTTAAAGGCTAACTTCATTTACTTCGTCTCTACAGGGGATACTCCTTTTTATGTCTATCATTTTTTCTCGTTCCCCACGTTTCTTTTTATCTTTCTTTTTAACTTCCTTTCAGCGTATTTACTTTATTTGCATCTTTAATTTGTACTTGATTTATTTTTATACTTTACATTGCATCATCTAAATATATGAATAGACAATTTCTTTGCTCGTATTTTTTCATGACAACTGTTTTAATACTAAGCTTTGATCGATTTATTCTTCTGTCTTTAAATAATTTTCACATCAAGTGACATTTGCAAGATTTACGTTTTTAGATATATTACCTTAGATATTTTTTTCATATATGATACTGTAAAAATCAGATTGTCCAGTTAGTATAAATACCATGAATTTCTATAGAGTTGGTCATATATTTTTAAATAAAACAAATATTAATAACAAGCCAAATGAGCACTGATAAAAAAAGAATACATCTATGAATATATTTTTAAATCAAATCAATTTTTAGTATTTTCTTACATGTTTAAAAGAAGTTAAATTTCTTTCGGAAAAAAAACTTTCAGATTTTCAGACGTCATCCATTTTGACGTCCATAAAACAATATTCAAAATGTCATCAACTGAAATATTTTTCCCTGTCCTAATTCATTCCTTTCTCGTTTCTTTTCCTCTCTCTCGCTCTCATATTCATAAAAGCGCAATCACATACCAACTATGTGAAGATAAATTTATTATATTTGTAAGTTAAATATATTTGATTATATTGCGCATATGCATGATTAGAGGAGTTTGTAGAAATTCATGAGGAACAAGCATGTGCTCAAAGATTTTAGTGTAAGATCTTAAGCAATTTATAGTGCAATATTTCCTCTTAATTCAACTAATATATCCAGGAACTGCAGATATCAATTGAATAATCAAAGAATTACTTATAACAGCTTAATATGACGTTAACACCATTATGTATTTGAAAAAACATTGACTCTGTCATATGTGGCCTATCAAACGCTAAAATCGTTGCGCCGGTCTTTTCATCCAGCCATTTTTAGTGCTGTCGATAACTGGCTTTTATTTCGATGGTGTTGCACAGAATGACCTTTATTACATGTCTCAATGTGGTTATCATCTAACGATCGTGAAGACCATGTATCTGAAAACGTGACAGTAATTCTTGAACCAGTTTCTTGAAAATTCTGCGCAATGTGGTCAGTGCATTATTTTGTTGAAAGAAATACTAAATAATCCCAAAATAAACGGGGCAAATGGTCGATAACAAGAAATATGCAAGGCTATTCAATAAATGAGATGAATTTTGCCTAAGTGGTTAAGAAAATCAAGAGTGACGTGTTCTTTAATGTCCATAAAGACTGCCGGATCACTTTCTCTACTGACTAATGTCCCTGGAATTTTTTTATTTATAGAACAGTCAGTATATTTTCACTCTAAAAACTGTCTTTTTGACCCAGTGTGTCGTCGCAACTCCAGTTTTATCTCATTTATAAACAGTTCTTTACTTAAAAATTCTAATCCATACACATGTCTCCTTTTGTCAATTTCCTCAAAGTTTGCATCTCTCAGCCACCAAAAATCTAGTGACAGACGTCCATTCAAGCCTGGAACTCTCAACTCAACTCGTGTCCATTTTGAATTGCCTCAAGACATATCTCTGTATGATTAAATAATTTCCTAATATGAACCACTTTCAAACGATGCGTAGTTTACATATATGAAAACATCTGATTTGTTTTCCAAAAAGTTTTCTGAGGAGAAATGACTAGAACGCACCCACCCATCATGAACTGGACTCTCTCATCTGGCAGTAGGGGTTGAATATTTCTGCCTGATTGTCTTTCTAACAACAAACGACTATAGTTGCTTATATTTGACGGCGAACTGTATTTTCCTCTGCAACCAAATATCTCTATCTTAAATCTGTGTTGACTCTTACAACTCACGACACAACATTCCCCAAAATAACTGACGTACCTCCGAATATATTGAACACCACGGCACTTAAATCTCACTGGGAGTCTTTGAAAACTCTAATAAACACTTCCAAAACGATTACAGAGCTTCCATTGACTTGAAAAATGCCCCACTGGCAACTTTAGACGGTCTCCTCCGCACGTAAACTCGATAATCATTCGGAAAGAAACTGCACTTGTCTCACCAGGAAACAATTCACCAATCTTCCACATCAAATTCACGATATTTACTGGCAAGGTAACCTCTGAAAATGATACGGTTGTTTTAATAAAAGTAGTATTGTTAGTCGTAAACTAAAACACTGTGTGTGTGTGTGTGTTAAGTTGGCAGTACTCGAGTTGAAATAAATTTCACTTATGCGTAGGATTTAATAAATATGTTCATCCTTTTTTTTTCTCGGCGTCAGTTGCCCGAACCCTCTATTTCATGGTTTAAGAAAGTCTTTTCCAAATTTTCTAAATTTTTATAAATTGAGAATAAGTAGAATTTGAACCCGTTTCAATACTACATATTTCTGGTCCAAACAATTAGTCCACATTCAAAAGATAATAGATCCTATTCTTATCCAGGTTTATCTGAAATATACTGATGCAAAAAGATAACTCATTCACATATTACGTTATCAATATGACATCAGGGTAAGTCAGTTTAAAAGAAGTTGGGGACATGTGAAAACATTGAAGAGGATTCTTTCTATCATATTGTGTAACAGTGGTTGATGTCATAACATGGTTTGATTAGAAGGAAGAAAAACTACCAA
Organism: Sepioteuthis lessoniana; assembly: GCA_963585895.1. Classification (NCBI taxonomy): domain Eukaryota; kingdom Metazoa; phylum Mollusca; class Cephalopoda; order Myopsida; family Loliginidae; genus Sepioteuthis; species Sepioteuthis lessoniana. Next base: position 52,853,074 of record OY757904.1, read on the forward strand.
AAAAGTGTTGGTGAGTTATTATTCATAACTATGGGTTCGTGTGACAACAAGCCTAATCATTCAATAAAACTATTTTAGCTTTATTTTTATCATAGGCACAATGTTCTCGCAGACTGAAATATTTTTTATGTAAAATACTTACATACAGCTGATTTATTGAAAGGTATGTGTGCACATGAGTCTAAATAAATACTTGCGATTTTGTAAATATATTTCTTGGAAGAGCTGAAGAACTGTCTTGATGCCCATCTTGGTCAAATAGTCTGAGTCAAGGATGGAGTTGTGGACTGGTGCATTTTTCTGGTGGAAATGCCGCTAACCCGATTTGAAGAGTGCTCGCCTCTTTCGACGGAATCTCTTCCTGAACTCTCTTAAAACCTCAACATAGTAACCCTAACCCTTTGGCCAATCAACTCTGGTGTATTGACTTCCTTACTCCTCCCACGCCTCTCATCATCCCTCACAGACTCCCTGCCTTCCTTGAATCTCTTATGCCACTCAAAAACTGATGCTCGATTAATGCAAGATGCTCCAAAAGCAGTCTGAAGCATTCCATACGTTTCTGTGGCATTTTTTCCAAGTTTGAAACAGAATTTTATAGCATATCGTTCTTAAGTGTCCTCACGTCCAGATTGCATTTTTTTAAATTCACCGCCTGTGACTATCAGGGTGTATTCCAATTGCTGCTGTAGCTGTTCATTTAAACCTGATATCATAAAAATTAGTCAGTCATCTCATAGCATGTATCTTAATAACTTACTGCATTTTCAAGTGTCTACGACAATTTTAAATGCCTGTACACAAAAATCTGGAAACTTATTGAAGGCACCACGTATATTTCTCATATTTGTGCGTAATGAAATAATATTACGATATAAGTTAAAGCAAAAACTGCTCTCTGCACTTAAGGTAGAGAAATATGCATTTTAAATTAGGATGTTAGAAACCTTCCAAAATATTCTAAACGAATATCACGTTATCGATCTTCAGGTAAACAATATAATAAAAAGAACGTCACTATTGGTATTTTATTGATTGACAGGTTTATTCATTTCTAAGTAAATTCGTGATTTCTTTTTTTTTTTTTAACATTATGAATATATTAATTTTGTTACAACGCGCTTGAGAGTATTATTTTTATTTCTACTGATGGAAGAATCTGTGGTAGCCCTCACTTTCTGGATGAATATTATCGTGTTAGAAATTGTACGCTATTCATAGGGCACGAATAGGAATCGAACCCCTATGTGTGATTGAAATTGTAATGTAACGATTTGAACATTAATTAATCCCTATCATAACTTTTGAAATTTTAGAGCAAGTTATCGGCTTACAATCTCTTTATTGTACATTGAAAAAAATATCACTCCGAACAAATTCAATTAAATTCATCTGACGAAATTGGTTTATTATCTTGGCAATAAACTATATTAAACACATGTTCGCAAATTTAAGTAAGCTAAAACACTCATTTATTTTTCATGTGCTATGTTTGTGTATATTTTTGTCTTCGTGATTGGTGTTTGTTCTGCTGTTGAATATAGCACAGACACTTAAAGAATATTACGCTGTGCACTTTAATTTCGTCAATCATAAATGTATAAATGGGATTTGGCACTAAACAACCATCAAATCTTAATATGTCATTAAAAGGATTAACCCAACCTACCTGTTCGATATCAGGGTATAGAAACCTTATTTTTGTTCTCTCATAATAATACCAAATAGAAAAGAAATCATAAGTTAAATATTGATAATTTGCTTCTTTATTAATATCAAGAGCAAATCTTTGTCCATGCGTCTCTTTGCTAGAATGCAAACAGATGTAATCATAATGCCTATCTGTACAGGACTAAATACTACGTATAGAAACGTGTAGCATATTAAAAAAAAATAGGACCAAGATATGAATATGTGTAATATACATAGGGAATCCCGAAATACGCGTAACACTGACGACTTTCTTTTAGTTCAGGTACGAAACTTTTATTGCCTTCTTGACTTTTAGATTTTCAACACGAGGAGAGACACACACACTTTTTACTATGCTGACCGTTCCATCTGATCCTACCACGCGTGGCGTATCTGGTAGACCAAACTGGCCTGGCCTGGCCTGGCCTGGCCTGGTCTGGCCTCTCCCAGTTTCGAAAATCAACTCGCTTCATCTAGGTTTAAATCTTAACTGCTTTTTTCAAAAATCACCCAAAATCCCCAGACCATCGCCTCTGGGAATGACGTCATTCATATTCCCAATCCCAAGCCGGGGTTTTTATTATGACATCTGTAATTGTCACATCCTCCCTGTGCGAGCGTGAACACCTGCGCTCAATGTGTGCCTCTACCCATGCACTAAGCCGAATAGTTCTAAGCCTAATTAAACCGAAAGATAAGATATAACCAACGAAAAATGATATAAAAAAAATCCTTCCGCAATTATATAACAAGCCTTCTGTATAATCTATGCCATGAATATAAGCCAAGGATAGGTTTCCTATAAGATAACTGAAAACCATGAACCAGGGTTCGAATTGAAATAAAAAAAAATTAGACAGGTTTCCTCTCCTCACTTGTATATTTATCTTCATGACATCTTAAATATGTAGGGAGGGTCTCCGTGATGTAGGGACTAATGTGCTGAGCAGCGACCCGTTAGTAAGCAATATCGAACTCAAGTTGCATTATCATATTTACTTTCAGGCTAAAAAATCTGGGAAAGTATGACCTCCCACCTTATACCCACTAGATCTGAGTTAATTTTTTTTTTCTACAAGAATTCATACAAGAAAGCAGCGAAGGCTGATATGCCATTAAAAAAGAAACCAAAACAAATCATCTTTATTGCATCTCATAATTTTCAAGTAATATTAGAGTAAAGCTAGGGGAAACACAAACTATTGCAATAAGATATTGTATATAAATTGTGTTTTACTTTAATAAAAGTAAGTTTACAGTATGAGAACTCTAGCAAAATATTCGATTTTAATAGAGAGGTTTTGCTTGAAATGTATATTCTCGAAGTAAGATGAAGAATAAAAACTATAGTTTTGACTGACTTTTCCGGTAATTATGATTCCGTGCTTAAACGAAAATGTTGCGTAGAGCGTGAAGGTTACTAGAGAAGAACTTTTATTCTTTAGCAAAGTGAGAAACGTAATTTACCGGTCCACATCTCAAACTCTGTAGCTGACCAACATACTTACAAGCCAGATGTTAAATAAAGAAAGTTTTCATGTTTAAGGCATCTTGTCCCCTTTAAATGTCTTGAATTTATTCAGACATTGTTCTTTTGAAACATATCAATAAGTTGCTAGCATTGATAATAGATATATGAAACTATTCGATTTATTGATTTATTTTGATAGCGTGTCAAACAATCTTCATTGTACGTTTATAATGCGACATTTTGTGTGGCTGTTTCTAAATAGGATTTGTTGCATAAGGTTCTATCAAATACATATCATGTTGAAAAAAATTACTTTAACCATAGATTGGAAACTGTAGGGTATTATCATTGCAGGGTTAAAATCAACATAAGCGTTATGACAATAAAGGGAACTCGACACCCTCCAGAACTGGAGGTACATCAACTTTTACAGTTAAGTACCCTACCAAAGACGCCTCTTTTTATTAGGGGTGTCTAGTAGCTATCGAAAAGGGAGCCTTCGGGTCACCCTCGACTATGGTCACTAACTTTACTTTACTTTACCTATTTGAAGGGGAGAGAGTTTATTAAGACCTGCCGATGCGGAGTTGTACAGTTATAAATATTAGCTTACTAAACGTTTTGATATCCATATGCAATGACTTGGTAAATATTCCTTCGCTTGAGTATATAACAGACAGACAATATTTTGACTTACGAACAGAATTTTTCAAGATCACCATAGATTCGAAAAGATGGCCTAATTTTTAACTGATGTATCAATAACTGCTGTGAAAATTTGGGGGGGGATATCAAGATTAATATTTATTCTATTAAGACTCTGCTTCTGTCTTATTTGTACAAGACATCAATATATAACTATAAATCAGTGGTAGATCATTAGAAGAGAAAGAATTAAACAAACTTACTGAAGATACTCTCCGAGTGGCATCTATGAACTCGAGTGTATATCTAGATAATAAAAATTAAGCGAATATTCATATTTCAATCTTTAAGCTTTTTATTGAGAATTAATTATTTTTCTTCAATAAAAATGGATTTTTCTTCTTTCCGATGATAAAAAAATACTTAAGTTTTTTTTTTTTTTTTTTTTTTTTTGTTTTTTGGGGAGGGGGGTCCAAATCGTGTGCGTAACATTGTTGAATGCTGAGGAGAATAACGAGACAAAGATGGTGCATTTAGTTCGCCAACGTTTATGTCAATAGGGCAGGAGCAATGGGAACCATTCGGAGAATAGAAGTCACGCCATCTAAATCCAACAAATCATAGCTGCTGGCTTTTTTTGTCTGAATTTACGACAAATTTTCACCCTAGAGGTTGAAAATCGATTTAATCATTTTTTTCTGTGCTGTATAATTTTTCTCGAGAAAGAAAAAAACAAAAACAGAAAAGAACTAGAAACCATATAAAGAATGATAAAATAATTCGCATACACAAAGGCGCATTGAGTGTAAAATTTGGTTTGAGTTTATTCCGGGTATTTGGACACAAATTTCAGAGCACTGAAGAGAAAAATAGTTATAGGAAATAAACAATTGTTCAAGGAAGACATTTTCCGCTGTAGAGAATGGGATTTTTTAAAAATCCGATTTTGTAATGGTTCATTAAACCCAGAATCATATATATCTACTTATACACACAGACAAACAAACTCACTCGCACGTGAATGTATGTGAGGGCGTTTGTAATAATTTGTATTGGGCGAATTTTTATTTTAAAGGAAGAGGATTTTTTTAATATATAAAACCTGACTTTCAAATCTATTAAATATTGTTATTTATAATTACTTGAATACAAGCTGCATTCAGACAAGCACGCGCGCACACATACGCACACGTATAATTTGTGTTTGAGTATAATGTCGTTTTTATATAGATATATATGTTTAGTTTGTAAATATATTCATAATTGTCCATTAACTGGGTTTATACACACACGTGTATAAACCTTTTCTAAGAATACCTTCTTGTTGAATGTAATCGTACAGATGTATTAAAAGTTGGATTGTTGTGTGTATTTTTGCATCACAAAATATATATTTGTCATCATTCTCCGGGGAATATATGAACTGCGTGTAGAGTGTATGATATACTCATCATTTTCGTATATTCATTTGGAAAGTAGGACATAATACATTAACAAATATTTGCTTAAATTACCACTAAGGGATGTGTATTATTATTCCAGCTCACCTAGTCATCAACTGGAATCTGAGATATGGAAATGTCATTCCTAACAGTAGGTTTCAAATTCGGTCCTTCTGTTGATTTGCCATATAATAAAATATGTAAATATCAACAGAATTATATTTCCTTAGAAATAATTTTTCCCTCGATGGTTGACTAATGTACATTTAGAATGTTCAGTGCAAATCCTACACCAGAAAATTGCTTAACTAACTTGAACTTGCAAATCATCATTCGGATACCCTACTTTGAAAACGAGGTTAAATACTCTGTGGAATGTATGCATCTATCTGAGCTTGATTGATCATTCCAAAGTATAACATTTAATAACACTGTTGGCTCTGAAATAGCAAGATTTTACAGAATAAGCAATCTTAGGTCAGTACTTATACTTGGGGCTGCTAAAAATTCAATTCCAAGGAAGTATACTTAAATTAATTTTGAAATATGACAAATTCTGTGGGAGACATTTTTTGTAAAAATGGTGAAGAGAAAGATGATATTGGAAAGAAATTGTCACTAAATTTTTCTATACGCTCAAATTATCAATTTTTAAAAAAATACATTTTTAGATAAATTGAATATCCCAATTATCTTGTTTGTTAGAAAATGTATTATACGAAAAGTGACACTTTTTGAGTCTGTGTTGTTAATATTGTCATAGAATTTGTGCCCGCACGCACACATTATATGCATGATATATACGTACGTACGTACGTACGTTGACGAGTAATTCCTTATGAAACTCTTGAAAGCCTTTACATAATTTCTTGTGGAATTTGATTAATATCGGCAAAGAGACATTTTTACTAAATACATTAATATTTTTTTTGCAAATAACTCAGTACATTAATGATAGTTTCCATCAAGTTATCTCTCTCTCCCCATTTTTTTAGGAAGAATCTGCGTCAGTTTTTTCTTCTTTTCTTCGCTAGTAGACAAGGCTTATGAGAGGTCATCAGAACATGACACAAAAGTTTCTGATGGAATTGCTTGCTTGATTAGAATACTCATTTTATTTTGCAACGGTTCCTCTTTTCTTTTTTCAATGTAAAGTTTATTTTCAAAGATGTAAGTGGCATTCCTGAAGTTTTGTCGTTTAGTCAAATTCAACCAACTTCACGTGATTTCATAAGAGTTGAGTGCGTTTTCAGAAATCTTTTTCCATCTCTTACGTGGTGGGCGTTGAACAAAATGAATAAAACATAAATAATCCTACTTATTTATTCGTCTAAATATGTACGAAAAATCGACAATCTATACAGAGGCACCATTTGTACTGCGCAACTAATAATCAGAAGTCCAATTACATCTAAAAGGCTATTTTCAGTTTCACTGAAGAATTAGTAGTTCAGCGCAGACATATATACGTCTATGAATTATTATAAAAGTAACCATTGCGTGTAGATATATTTAAACTTCAATTGAGAAGCAACGTGTTGTTTCCAATTGCGTAAATCCAACGAAAGGATTTTGAATGGATTTAAAAGTGTTTAAAATGTATCCATTTTGCTTTAAGAAAATGGTTAGTGCTGATAGTTAACTTACATATCTACCCGTGTGTATGTATATATATATATATATATATATATATATATATATATATATATATATATATATATAGAAGATATTTCAGTTCTTGACTGTTAGACGAATTATTTTATTCAGAGAAAACCACAATCCCCGAATAAATAAAACCGAGAAACACAAACTTCTTGAACATTATAAAAGATTGGATGTTTCACGAACTTTTCTACAAAGCGAAAATGGATAGGAATGAAAAAAAGATGATACATATGATCTTTTTTCTATCAATCCCTTTTCGTTTTGTATATATATATATATATATATATATATATATATATATTCAAAAAGCGTATTTTCTTCCTTGCTTTCACCTTTTCAATCCTATTACTTTTCTCGATTGCACAAGTTCGTCCAACGGCGTACACATAAAATGATCTAATGTATTTTTGCTTCTCAGTTTTCTTTGAGGTTTGAGAATTTAATTTGTTGAAATTCGAGTAACAGTTAAAGAGTAAAATATTTCCAGCGATTGCTATATATATGTATACTTTAACGTTTATACGTATCGTTGTAATACACTAAATGGATTGGGGCAATATGTATTTATGTGCACAAATACACACAAGCCCACACATAATTTGATGCTGGAAAATCTTGATAAAATTCCGTATTCTTCAATGGCCAAGCTTAATTGTGAGAGATGACATTTAATTTATACAGCATCTAATTTATTCCCATGAGCTTACCGGATGGAGGAATTTTGACTTTTAGTTGAATCTAAAACATTTTAGTTGCTTAGATTTAGTTGAATGATATGCACCATTAGCAGTATATATACAGCATAAGCAAATATTTAAGGGTGGGGGATTTCGAAGAGGATTCAATGACCATAACCTTCATGGTTACGTGGTTGCTTGCTCTCTCAGTATGTCCTCGTCTCTTTTTATTTCTTTACTTTGTATCGAACAGATTCCTTTTTTTTCTTTCTTTCTCTGGTCTTTTCGTCTTTCTTTCTTTTATTTTCCTTTTCTTCTTTCTTTCCCTTATATTCCTTTTCTTCTTTCTTTCTCTTACTTGCCTTTTCTTCCTTCTTTCTCTTACTTGCCTTTTCTTCCTTCTTTCTCTTACTTGCCTTTTCTTCCTTCTTTCTCTTACTTGCCTTTTCTTCCTTCTTTCTCTTACTTGCCTTTTCTTCCTTCTTTCTCTTACTTGCCTTTTCTTCCTTCTTTCTCTTACTTGCCTTTTCTTCCTTCTTTCTCTTATTTGCATTTCATTGTTTCTATCTACTTCCTTATCTCGATTCAAAAACTACGTCTCTCTTTCTCTCTCTTTTCGTAGTTGCTTTCATTCACTTTGCTCTTTTGTGAAACAGTTCTAATAGCTGAAATGGTTGCCGTTAAAAGTGTCCGATCAAAATGACCGATTTACATGCATCCCTCATTATGCCAATGCTCCATCTATTAAAACGGGTTCAAATTACGCTGTAAAAGGAGAGACATTGGGTGTCTTTGTTATATAAAAAAGCCAGTAGGACGTAATTACATATGGTTGCAGGAGGTGAAGTGTGGCGCTACGTCGATGACAATATCCGGCCCGTCATTAGTAATACATGTTCGTGGCCAGTAGCCTTGACAACGAACAACAGACTTGATTTAATATTATTTCTTTTCAATTCATCGAATATCGATATGGTTGTTACCATCAGAGAAATCACTCATCCTAGATGAATGTCGGTCGAGTAATTTCCTTGTCGACTTTCTGTAGAGTTTTTTCCCGCCCTTTTATGACTGCCTTTGGGATCTCATATTCAATGTATCGTCTCTTATAAATTCTTATTTTCTTTTTATCTACTTTGTGTGATAAGAGAATATCATAGAAGTCGTTTTGTATCTAGTTCCATGGTTGTGTTATTATTATTCAAAAACTAACAAACAATTCCTCCCTCGATTTTTAAAACTGTAAATGTGTTCTAAAAGTTAGCAGTTATTATTATAATTAATCAATTAGATATCATTGCCTGAAAGGATAAGCGGCATACTTTTTTGAGTTAACGAATCAGATGGAAATCAATAGATATTTTTAAAAAAATTTAACTATTGCTTTCAGCCGCCGAATTGTTTCTTTTTTTTATCATTATCTACATTGTATTAAATCTGCTATAGTCGATATCGTGACTTGATGACCTTCACTTCATTAGCGGAACGAAAGTTGCACTAAAATTAGAAAACGTGAGTCACTTTATATTTTACATTGTCGATGTTCACCGATTTTTCTGGACACTCACAAAATAAAAGCTACTTTGCTGGAGATTTGTACAATTGTTACATAGAATCTAAATGACTATACTGAAGGTAAATTATGAAATATGCATTTCGTATTTATTCATCGCTCTTTACGTGGCAAAGGGCAGCCTTTTAGAAATAAGTCAAATAATCGAGAAAATTGATATTTCAAGTAAACCTTTTTGTAAAACTATTTATTTTTTTACTGTACCTCTATGCCAACGCGACACAAAGACAGATGAAGCGGGATAAATCTGGTTTTGGTTCTTTTGCATGATGAGCTATTTTTCCAAATCGAGCTCGTCAAAGAGCTCTTTATTCAATTGAGCAATGTGAGGACAGGCATTAGCATGATCGACGATGGCTTCCTTTTTGTTGATGGATGGACGTTTTAGTCGAACGCTTTTTTTGTGACGACGAAGTTGATTGCAGTAGATATTAGAGGTGATTGTTTGATTAATGTCTAGCGGTTTGTAATGGACAATTCAACCATTCACTCGACACGATCTTCTTTCTATGAAGTCCCAGTCTCGTTTGCTGAGTAGTTCAGTTTCCTCAACTGATTCACCATCTTAGACTAACTGAAAAGGATTTGAAAGGCGTCAGTTGTTTGAAAATAGGTCTCACAGGATACGTGTAAGCAATGACTCACAATAAGTCATACTTTAATGAATTTCGTCAAAAATATTCATTGACAAAATCAAATATTACATTCGTTCCAACTTCAAATTAGTTTAAAAAATTTCTACTTAACGCTGAAGGAATTTAAATGAAAAGGCAATTTCTTTGAATGGATAGTATCGCGAATTCTCAAAAAGAAAAGCTCACTTGGCTGGGGCTGAAATATACACCATCTGCATCTTTGCAGAAGGGTAAGACACCCACATGAGAATCCTAGATATAATATTAAACAATCTGATGGCGAAGCACCAGTATTTCGGGAGTTTTGAGAAATGCAGAATATCCCTTTATTACCATTGCTCTCAGGTCCACTCTGACCGGAAAGGTACCACCTGTAAGGGTCATATCAGTAAATCAAATAGAACTGTTTGACGTTTCAACTGAATGCAAACAAATGACTTCTGCTAAATTCAATTATTAGAATTAGAACTGTTTGATCTTTTAAGTATGTGTAAGTAAATGACTGATGGTTAATTGAATTGTTGGTTGTACACCGCAATACATGAAACCATTTAACTTTGTTGACACTTAAAAGGAAAAACAAACTCGTGTCGATTACTAAAAGAAATAACTTTGAAAGGTATATTTCCTCATACTCTGAAGTTTTTATGGTAGTGGGAATAAAATTCCTCGTAATCATTTTTTACCATCTTTGGGTGTAAATAATGGTTATAAGGATGTGTCCATTTTCTCTCAAAGTAATCACTGACATATTGTGTAGGGTTCCATGCTACCAGAAGCAAGAAATCATTTCATACTAATTCTACTGGCTTCAATTTGGTGTTTTCCTTCGCCTACACCAGCTGCCCGACCAAGGTTATAGTATAAGGTTTACCCTACAATGATTACTTGATCGGATTTAAATTTTGCTTTAAAAAATTGTTTAATTCCACAATCAAGCAAGTGGTTTCGAATTATCCGTGCATAATGCAGTTCAGTAAATTAGCAGGGAATCTCTTTTGCTAAAAAACATGAGGTACTTCAATTTTGATTTCATGAAATCATCTCCAAGAACAAAACTAAAGCATAGCTTGTTTTATGCATCTTTTTTCTTTTTGTATTCAAGATCTCTCCAAAAGAATCATTAAGTGCCTTCAAAATGCCGTGTCCTTACACTCGAGAAATAAAAAAATTCTCCCCAAAAGACAGGAAATCTAAAATACAAATTCAACACCAATATACTTTTTTTTACCTTAGTTTCAAAATAAAGACGATGACGTCTTTGTGTTAGCAGTTATGTTTCCACAAAATTTGGAACTAAAATATCCAAATGGTTATGCCACCATTATACGCAAGTTTATTGCTTAACAATTGAAAAGGGATATACCATGATGTACATTAATCAATGAATGAAAATAATATCTAGACGTGTTGAAATCCTTTAAGATTGAGATTACTTTATTTTTGTCCTTAGGGCGATAAAACCGCTAAATGTTATACTCAATTCCATAGTCTACAAAATATTAAAAGAATAGTTAACTTTTCTTTTAAGCTTGCTTTTATTTGTTCTTTTTGGTATCTTTTCCTTTATTTAAGTGTTTTCTTACTGCTCAAATAATTTCATGATGGTTTAACTATTCTGGTTGGTGTGAGTAAGAATATAACACTGACAAAAAGGGAAAAAAAATCGATGTTTCAGAAAATCACCTGGAATCACTGATGTTAGATGTGTGTTGTAAAACTTGCAAAAATTATCCATGTTTGTACGTTGGCTTAAATATTCTTAAATGACAATGAATTTCGAAGATTGTCAATAGCAATATACTTTTCTGTATAACTTACTACCTTGCCATTCAGCTTCTCAAAATATAAGCGTACAACTGAATGAAAAGAAAGAAAAAAACTTTTTTTTACTAAATTATTTAGGGCTAAATGTAAAACATTAAAATTACCTCTTTTGACATATTTGAAAGGTGATAGAATACACTGACTGTTCCCAGTGCAGAGAGATCCCCCCCCCAAGGAGTGTTCTTAGTAAGACGACTCACTATAGCTGATGTTAAACTCCAGTTTTGGCTCTTGGGAAGCCAGTAGTACTCTTTCTTTGCCATTATTCTCCAATAAATAATGACTCGTAATCGTAGAACCTATCATATTCCTATCTATAGATCACATAGATTTGCACAATCATTTACTAAGTATTTTTAAAAAATATTATTTTACTCTTTTGAGAGTTTTTCATCCGGTTTAAGCTGATGGTTTTATACTGGAGTTTGAGCGACGGCAAGTCTCCTCAATTATTTTCTGTATTCTGGCCGATTTAAGAAATGCCGTAGAGTAGATGGTCTCTATTTGTCTTTTGATTTCTAAGAGTTCTAGTCCTTTTATCAGTCGGTTGGGGATCATTCAAAATGTGCAAATTACAATTGATATCACCGGCACTTTCACGTTCCATAGTTTTCTTTTAGTTCTCTTGCCTTCTTTACCCTTCTTTTCGCTTTCTTTCAATTTTACTCAGTGGTATGCCGTGATGGCAAAGTCCACTCTATTTTGTTGACTATTACTAGGCCTGGTCTTCTGGCCGAGATTAGGTGATCCCTTTGTATCTTCAAATTCCAGAGAAGTTTGTGCATATCATTTTCCCGAAAAAATACTAGGTTGTTAATATACCACTTTTTGTATGATCAAATTTCAATTTCTTGCTCAATTCCCAGGTGATAATCCCCTTCCCTTTCAATCGTGTCTAGATTTATACTCTTTTTGTGCTAATTTGCTGTATTACGTTATTATTTGATAGATCGTTTCATCTCAAAACCATAAAACTGTGTGCGAATTGTTTTTATTGGACAGGAATCCTTGATAACATATAACCATGTGTAAAAAAAGTTTTTGTGACAATACGCAAAATATGTATATACGAACATACAATGAAAGTATTTCCATGAACTCTTGACGTATAATAATCCTAGATGTTTCAGCATGACGTTAAAATCAATAATATATCAAACTAAAAATTTATTTAAGATATTGATACCAAATTATTCAAAGTTTACAGGCTATTCTAAACAAAGAAAAAAAAAAGTTTACAGAATCACTTAGGTGAGAATTGAATCCGAGTCAGAGTAAGCAATGTGTTTTCAGCAATATATTAGTATTCAGAATAACTAATAAATTTGGCTCCCTCTCAAATGTTTTGCAAAAGGATGCAGGTTTGAATGCATTATTTTGCTGAATTTAATTTGTACAAAATTTGGTATTCTTAGAAACTTTAGAAAAACTGCGTTCCAGGTTAGCTACACGTATAAATATTTTGCGTAAATTATTCTTTCCGGTATTTTGCATAAGTTTTGAATTGGAAAATGTGGAGAAAATAAATTAAAAAAAAGATTATAAGCAAGTTTTATAAAAGTAAAATTTGAGGCAGTGAATCACTGAGTGGAATAGTTCATCATTCATGTAACTGGTTCTTTTTATAAATCATTGAACTTATGTTGCAATTGAAACTACAAAGAGTATAACATTTAGTCTTCGTTTTAATGTAATGTATTTGTGAATGTATCGTCATATATTTAAAATGAATATAATGTCTTATTAGAAATAAAGATTAAAAAAATGCAGCCACTATTTTACATAATTTAGACTAAAAGGATTATTCATTTAAAAAAACTGTCAAAGAAACAGTAAAATTTAAAGTTTATATAATCGTATATATACATTTGAATATGTTAGATATATTTACGTGTTCATGAGTAGAATGTACATATACAATATGAGCAATAAATTCTTGAATACAAGCTAATTTTCTTCTACGCAAAATGATCAAGGTTTATCTTTATTTTTGTTGACGATCTTAGGCTCCCTTTTCAATAGCTACTACACCGAGGTGTATGGGAGGGCGCTACTCCTTTCCCTTGATGGATCCATTTAACTGGATCCGTACGTTATAATGCAGAGTGCTAAGAAAGGCGACATCAAGTACCATTTTTTGAGTCTTTGGTATGACTCGACCTGGGATTGAACCCCGGTCATCCGGACCATTAGCGGGAGACAGGGGTTCAATTCCAGGTTGAGTCTCTCACACCAAAACGGATATTGTTAAGTAATATTTATTACCACAGTATACATTATTGGAAATCTTTTAAAGTACACACACACATAATCATATTCCAAAAAATTCAGTGCTCAAGTCGAGGTTGTGAGTCTAAAGTAAATCTTTAAAAAATACTACTAGACGTATACAGCAAGGATAATATCCTAATCTTTATTACAAAATTGTAAATGAGTGATAAAGTTTTCGTTTCTAGCCCTCTTGTATATATCAACCCCTATTCTTCTAGAGGATTTTTTCATGCTTAACATGTCGATTACACGCCGCACACACACACACACACACACACACACACACACACACATATAGATATATATATATATATATGGGTGTGAGTGCATGTGTATTTGATAATACTCATTGTTTACATTGCCATTATATATTTTACTTGTGGCATATATGATAAACCTGGTTTAAATTTTACGCTTTTTTGACTCACAGAAAAATCAAACAGACCTCCATGACTTTTTCTATAGACGCGTCCTTCTTGCACTATGTCGGTTTGTAAGTATATTTTTTTGTAAAGACATAGACAAACGCATTGCTTGTGAGAGCAGCTCTCATTCTGTAAGAATAATAGCCACATGATTCGCTAAACGTATGTCTGCACACTGATTTTGCATTCTTATAAGACTTTTTCAACGAGATGTACTCATAAGTGAAACTTTAAAATTGGATTGTGGTAATGTTCTTTGGTTGTAAGAAGATTAAATCTTTGATAATCAAGTATCTATCTTTCCAGTAGATTATAAAATCTTGGATTAGACTTTGAAGCATTCCTTTACTTGTTCTGCTGATTTTCAAGCCCCAATAAAATATACCCAGTCATGTATTTTAGAAATTTTCAATTTTGAAATAAATTTAATGCAATTGATGTTTTATTTTATTGATTTTAGCGGTGATATGTGTACAAAATGTAAATGTACTGTGAGCAGTTTAATATACAAGATTGCTTTAAATTCATGTCATTGATTGATAAATAAAAATAAAATCTATTCTTGCATATTTTTCAAGAATTCTGTATAGCTTATATTTCAGTAAATTGTTAGCAGTGTATCACATAAACCTAGGTTAAACATTTAGTAACTAATTTTAGTAATTTGGACTAGACATCTTAACTAGAATATACAATCTCTCATTCATTGAAGATATCTTGACACAAATTCTACAAGAAAAATGAAGAATGACTGCATATTTATCACATTTATTTGCTATAATTTACAATATTGATAGTCGTACTTGCTATGAAAAGTTTTTAAAATGTCAAGAATTTCAAGTAATGTTATATGGTAGACAAAATTAACACATACAACATTATAGGATTTTAATTTAAGCAAATTACATAATGATATTATTTGTACTGAGTAAAAAATCGAACAAAAGTCGCAAGAATTCATTGATTTTTTATTCGATGTTTTTCTTTTCTTATTCAGGTTATTTACTTTTTATCTTATTCTCATTAATTTTTCCTTTCACCTCATGAGAACCTTTAAATTACCAATCGTTGTTGAATCCTGTATTCTACAAATGCAACATAACTTTAGGAAGATTTTAATTATAGTTTTAACAATATTCTCATTGTGCTATCCTATCTAATTTATAAAAACGAAACCGACATTAAAAGAATCCTTATGTAAGAAAACAAGGGAAGATTTTCTTTTGGGACGAAAAGAATATCTGTCTTAATCAGTTAAAACAAAAGTTAAATTTTAAATGACACACATTTGTGTAAGAAAAGATTTGATTGCAGCTAAAAAATTTTAAACTCCTTTATCTCTTGCTATTGTTTAAATAGTATTACTGCTGTTCTACAAGAATGACTTTGGCATTAGATAACCAATGAAAATTGATTTACCATTTAAACAAATTAACCAAAACAAAACAGAAGATATTGATTTTTCTCTCATTCTTTTAATGAAGTTCTTTGTTTCTATATTTTTCGTCCTTGAATTGAAGCTTTCTGAACTAAGTGCTCTTCTTTTGACACCAAATTATGGTTCTGTTAAGTATACAGTATGTCTACCTTTCAGTCAATTTTCTTACGGATGATCATAACCAATTCTACATGTTCTCAACTTGTTAACTACGCTTATGAGAAAAGAAAAAAGAATATAATGTACAATCATTTTTAAGAGATATTCATGAAGATCTACGATATCACCCATTTAACAGGGGTTTTTTTAATGAAAATTTCTTTTTTTTTTTTTTCAGAACCAAAGATACTAAGATTTTTATTTCTCATGGAAGATTAAATAATGTAAACGGATATAATAGTATTTGATGTAAGCCTAAAGCAGAAATGAATGACTCATATAGAAATTTAGAAAACTTTATGCTACCGTAACCTTGTACCAAATTGAAATTGCAAAAATCAGTATATAGCCATAATCCACCAGGTATGACTGTTCCACAGCTGGTTGTTCGTATCACAGACAATCACACTTGAATTACTGGTACCTTTGGCTTGTTCTTTTGGCATAAAACTCAAGATAACGGGGTAATTCAAATTCCCACATTCTGAATACAGGAATTTTGAATGTCATTTAGCAGAAGTTAAGTGGATATTCCTCTGAAGGTTGGGTTAAGAGTCTGTCAAATGCTTATTGTTGTGACACGTGGATGGCCTGCTCAGAGTTGATCGACCAAGTTATTGGTTTGGCGTCATTTTAGGATCTGGCAAACAACTTTGGCAGTGAGCCACATTTGTGTGGAAATTTGTTGTGTTGAGATTTCTATGAATACCAATATGGTGGCATACGACATTCAAATAAAAACGTATATCTGACATTTTCCAGGCGTGTGACCTTTGTTTATGCAGGTGGTCTCATTTTTACTAGCTTATATAGAACATGATAAATATGTTTTCAATATGGTCTGCACTGTAAACCTATCCCTATATTTCAATATTCAACACTTAAATTGCTTATAAAAACAGTTAACCAGAAATACCAATATTTTCCTAACTATTTATATAAGTGAATATTTTATATGTATACTAATGTTGTTGTTTTTTTTTTGCTTTTGTTATAAGTGTATAACTTATAATGTAATACAATTGATTGAAATGGCCCAGAGGTTAGGGAACTGCATACATTCTACTTTTATATTTACATTTTTATTTTGGTGATATCATAATTGGTGCAAAAGATCTCTTAAAAACCAAGTGTGGTTTCAAGTATTCTTATCTAATTATAATAATTATGTTTTCAGGTTATGATTAGTATTTTATCAGACACTTGCTTGCGCACAATTATACTGTTTCAAGTAACTAATAGCATTTTAAACAATGATTAAGGTTAACGTAATCATAATGTAAAAAAATTAGGGGTGTCCTCGTGTTGTAATGGTTAAAGCGATGGACTGCGGATCGTAGTTTGTGAGTTCGCACTCCAGTCACGCTATTACATGCACTTTCGGACAAATACCCTTGGGAAAGTTATGAACACCCTTATCCTCCCAGCTATGGGTTAAATAGTATCACTACTGTTCTTCTAGAAGAATGGCTTTGGCATTAAATAACCTACAAAGGTTCATATGCCATCAAACAAAGAAACCAAACCAAACCAAACTGTAAAAAAAATGTACACAGTAATATAAAATCAAGCATTCCAATTTAAAACAAATACTTTTTTTCCTGCAGATGCATTGATTCAGAAATGGGACACTAATAGGTAATACCGATCAATTCTTAAGTAGACGTAGGAGTAATGGCAATAAAGGAGTACTCACACTTCCCAGAGCTCCAGAACCGCAGCCTCACTCTCAGTTCTAGCTTAGTCTCATAGCCAGGACATCCCTTTTAGTGAAGTCCAACTCTTCTGTAAGGGATATGTTCAGAATATTCTAATCCCAACTGAAATTGCGGTAAAGTAATATTGATGTAGACTTTGATTGCGTAGATAATGTATCAATGTTTTTCTATTTAAGAAATAACAATATATCTATAATTAAACTGTATTATGCTGTATATAAAATAAATTGACGCTAGTATCTATTTCTGTTTCATGTATATTTCTTATACCTTCGCGCGTTCTTTTGTTAAATTAAGCATTACTATCATCAGAGATAATAATCTAATTATGCAACTTGTTTTAATTCGGTCACGTTTTTCTTATATTTTACAAAAATAAAGCAACATAAATCTCTGTTGGAAGATTTGTCATTGCACATAAAACAACAAATGTCGAATCAAATTCTCTCGAGAATTCATGTGCTCGTTCTCGTTTTTTTTTGTTTTGTTTTAATCTGTCTTTTTAGAATATATATTTTTTTGCAAATACGTATTTTGTTTTTAGTTTTTAAAAATCGCTTTTTGAATTTGAATCTTTTATATTATTATTTTGGGGTTCGTTTATTTAATTCTCTTTTCTGTAAATGTCACCTATTCTGTTTAAGGGTGTCGTGACTATTATAGCGGTGAATAGCGCATGCAAAGACCAATACGTATTACTTGTTTACAAAAAAAAGTCCCTTATACAAAGAACAACCTACCTTGTTTCGTGATGTGTTTTTTCATAAAATCTATATTATAACTTGATTCATCCAGTTATATAGGCAAAAAGAAAGGAGTGTCTCTGCAAATTATATTCGTTCACTTTTAACGGAGTTCGTGACTATGAAGATATTTAAATTTTGGAAATGAGTTATTGTGGATTTTTTTTCTCTGTTAAACATTATTCTTGACAGTGATTGGTGGACACTGCAAAAAATATTTTTTGGCTTGTTTTCGTTAATTTTTTGACGATATTCTCCTCTGGTTAGTGAGAAAACGACTGCAGACCCCCCCCCATATTGAGATGAAGTATGGTTAGGTAGTATCATGAATGTACCTGTGACATCGATTGGTTATTTTTACATTGTATGCCAACAAATATGAAGTAGAACATTACATTGGTATGTGAATAATAATTAGATAATCTCATGCTTATTCATTAAAGATGTCTCTCTATTGCATCCTATGTAACACAGAGAGAAATTAATTCATTAACGTGTGATTAAACAAAGAAACCAAACTATTAAATAGTTTTTATTGCTTTCCGAAATAGCAGCAGAAATAATTATCTGGAACAGTTTCTGTCATCGTTATTAAAAGGTATATTAAAATGCATGATAAATTCATGCAGGTTATCATGAATGTTAACATGCAATCATGAAATAGTATTGTTTTCCGTGGTTTTCGTTTAGTCTCATTCGACTAACCATTATTTTGTGTAGTCTGCTCCGTCTTATTGCAAAGCGGAACGTAAGTAGCATGTTAATTATCAAATATTAAAATTGCTAAAATAAAGTAAAGTTCTCTACATTTACAAATATCAATGCAACATATTGCGTTTACATAACTTTTTGAAACAGGATGGCGATGGGGGGATATCTGATCAAAATAACTCATATAGGCCAAATTTGTAAAGTTTAATTTCATTGTGTTTATATATAATCATGTCGTGCCGCTAGCACGGATATCCCTGGTCCTCTCTCGCCACTTCTCCCTATCGTCCATCGCCGCCGGCAGGTCTTCAGGACTACATCCCATATCCTCATATAGCTGCTGTATGTATGTTCGAGCTGGTCGTCCTGCTTTTGCTCGGCTATATGTGGGGGGGGGTCCATAGGAGTACATCACTTATGAGCTCGTCTACTTGTGGGCGCATGCACATATATGTATATAACGTAATGTACATATGAGTGTAAGTATAAATTCCTATATGTATTTTCTTACATAGTATAGTTGTGTATTCTTCTTGGGGTCATTTGAAATACCAGGAATTAATTGACAGTGACCTTTTCTTCAACAAATGACATGCAAAATACTTTATTTCCTTCTACGTTAGCAACAGAAGATATCTAATCATGAATTACGGTGAGGCATTCATCTCTTTCTTGTGAAACCAATTTTAGGGAGAATAAAGAAAAAACCTGGAATTTAAATTCCTTTTGTTGATATGTGAATAGATTTCGGAATTTCGTATTGTCATATTTTTTAATATTCCTAAATGGTATATATGTCAAGAGTTACCAAAAAATCTAAACGTAAGCTGGAATAAATACGGAAATACTTACCAGCACTTCATGAGATGTATTCTCTAGATTTTTAATTTGAAAAGGGAATAATAATAAGTTTACACTAATGAATTATGAAATTATATAAATAGACCTGAAAAATATCAAAATACAAGTGACTAAAATATATTTGTGAGATTTATTCTTCTTTAAGATGGTGAATTCTAGTTAAGCAACAACCACCACCGACATGACTGACCCCAAAATATATAAACATTGTTTCTCTCCTTTGTTTTCGTTGTTCACTGAAAAGGTTGTATTTCAAAAAAACATATTCCCCAAAGAGTCTATGACAGATGTTGAATAAGGTGTATTTTCTCGAGGAAGATTTGAGTCTAAGGAAGAAGATTATTGGCGACAAAAACCAGTCTGTTTGGCTTACTGGACATTAGAATAGACAGCCATTAGAGCCACTGGGGAAAAATGAAGTCAACACTCTTGTAAAAGAACGTATAATCCGTGGCAATATATTCGTTCTAATTAGCAAGCCATTTTTTATGCACTCCTAAAATATAAACAGACGTGCACTCATTTTTGTGTGTGTAATACGAATACTGGTAGTGTATTTAGAGAGCATAGATTTTTCTTGTAGGACTCCGTGTTTGATGAAGAGAAAGATTGCTGTGTCATTTTGACAATTTAGACGAAGTGACACCTTTGAAAATAAGTATCGAAATCTTAGCTCGATCGTCAATCATTGTTGGTGCTAAGAATATATTACAACTCTAGAAATACAGTCGGTGCATAAATATATACACTATGTTTGCTTGTTTGGGAAACATTAACCAAGTGAATCGCAGGCAAATGAAGCAAATATGAAATTTAACATGTGTACTCTCTCTCTCTCTCTTTCGCTCTCTCTGATTGGCTTCTTTAAAACCTAGAGTTATTTCATTCTTAGAAGTTAGAGCAAACTGTTTTTGTAGTATATGATTTTTTTTTCTTTTTCTTGCATGGTTCAATGTTTAAACATGTATTTCACTTAATGTTCGGATCCTAACAGGTACTAACAATCCCGGTCGGAGTCCATCTAGGAGTAATGGTATTGAAGATGTACTTGATGCCCACAAAGAACCCTCGTATATGGACCTTCACTCTCAGATACAGTTTAGTGTCATATCCTGGCTAAACATATTTTTTTGCTTAGGAGGGCACTATACTTCAATGAATGTAACGAGCCTAATCCAGAAGATTTGTAAAAGTTTAATCTTAAAAATACGAACTGATATTTTTCTTTCTTATATATGTATCAAATAAAGGAACATATTTGTTTTTATCATCAAATTTGTTTCTGAACCGATATTGCTAATGGGATTCAGTTTCCCTGAAGTCTCAAAAACGTAAGCGGGTAACTCCTCTTTCTGGGATAATGCCAAAGAACACCCACGTGATTTGAACATTGAAGAACCCAGTCTATTTTCTACGCACTTAGAAACAGGAAACAAGCCGGCAGGCGGCGAACATAATAGGGAAACAATAGCAAATTAACAGAAACGATTGAATAATTTAATAAACGAAACAAGTGATTTGCTCTAATACATTTTGTATTACCTGCAGAATTTATTAATTGGTCTGTGTGTTTCTGTAGTCGGCTAGCGTACATTAGTTACTTCCTTATACAATTGAATGCTGTATGCATCACTAGCCGCGAGTCGCCATACATCTTCCAGTCAACAGTTTCTGATTATAATTAAACACACAGTGACATTAACACCTTCGCTCACACCGCAGTTTTCTGGCATTAACGAGGAGAAATACACAGAAACATATTGCTGGGAGAAAAATATAACATGTCAGACATTAACACATATTCTTAGACATACTGCAAGAGTTCAAATATGTGAATAATTATGCCGAGAGAGGATTGCCTTTTTAAATAGATAAACACAACCAAAAATAGAAAAACTTTCATTCACGATATACGTTTAATGCTATATGGGGAACAATTGCGCAGTAACATGATTGTGTTTACCCAACTACATGTGGAATAAAACAAAAGGTCAAATTCTAAGTGAAGTACACCTGATTTCAATTCAGAACTTTCTATCTAGACTGATTTCCATATCAACATCAAAGATCCTAGCCTGCCTTTAAAAGTGTCCATAGTTTGAATGAACATATGGACACATGTCTTTCCCATGAGCTTTGGAGTGAAATGCAAACAGCTATGTACATTATTCAAATTTCAGTCTTCGAGTCTATTTTTGACGATATTTTAAAGTCAAGTGCAGCTTCTCTCAATTTAGAGATTTTGTTCTGTAATTTTTTTGCCAAAACTGATAGCAAAAAAACAAGTACGCCCATTATATGTCCGTGTTTTTTCGGGGTGAAGAGATGAATTCGGGCCTTTCTCACATTCTTTAACAAGAAGCAAAGCACAAAAAGTCTCGTTCAGGATTTGTTAACATGTTGATCAGAATAACTTTTTATTTGTTTTCACTACGAAAGACAAATGATGTAAATAATGTCTTTTTTCTAGTAAACCATCACTTTGTTTCTAAAAACTTAGAGAGTAAATATCAAATTAAAAAAAAAATTCTATGTTTACTTCAGAATTAGATCATGTGGTATAATTATGCAATCATTAGAAAAGTGTGGCAGAGTAAAGTTAACGAGGCGATATTTTAGATCCTTTTAGGTTACGAGAAAAAAAATCAAGTTTAGCAAAGTTACTTTTTAATTCTGAAAAATGGAGGCACAAAAATAAACAAATATATGAGTGTCAGAGCATTCATTCTAAGTTTGATGACGTCATGAAATGTGGATTCTGGCCAATAGGGTATTTTGAAATCAGCACTTCTGTATTAATTTCTGTTAGTTTTTCTCTTTACTGTTGACATTTGTCTTTATTTCTCTCTCATGTTCTTCGTATTCACACATGCATGTATATATATATATATATATATATATATATATATATATATATATAATTATGTGATTTTTTCAATACTAATAAGTAGAGTTCCACATGAGCCGTAAATCACATATCAATCAAAGATTATATAGTATAATACAAACAACAGCGCTTAATGATGATCATTTTTCTCGGCTATATTGCTTACAGAATTGTATAGGAGAGAAACTGTCAGAAGGTTTCTATTGTTACACACACACACACATATATATATATATATATATATATATATATATATATATATATATATATAGACAATTTAAATTAGATAAAGGCAAACATATATTACTCGTATGTTTGCAAGTAAACCTAACTTAAGATTGATTTACTAATTATACATATCTTGAAATTTTAAAAAAAATGCTGTTGGTAGTTTTGATCAATTTAATGAGTATTCTTTTGATTCATATGAATTCTAAATGGTGAACAAATGATTGCAACGACATTAATGACATCAACAATGAGTCTTGAGTGATTTGGGGTAATGTCTTCATGGGATCACAGTTGTTGTTCATTCTGCTTATAATTAATACACCTAGTAGTTAAGAGAAAGCATCTGCTGAAAATTTACTAATCCATATTTCCGCATTCTAAAACCATTGATATGTACCAACATAATTTGTAACTATTTAACTTTTTGTTAATTTACTCCAACAAATACAAGCAATTATGCACTTTAATTGGAAGTGAATTTAACTGCAGAGCAATTGCTAACAAGCTTATTCCTTACCTTATCAACTCAGGAACGTTATTGGATGATCCGTTATCTAGGTTCTGTAAAAAAGTTTGTAAATGGCTTTTGCGAAATTTATCAATAATTCTATTTCTATTCCAATTTGCTTTATATACTTAATGTTTTTAGATATACACTGACTTTTAATATTGATCAAATGGTACATCTATGCAGTAAATCCGCTGAGTTTTAGAGGCTTTTTGAAAAAAAGATTATATCCTTCGGATAAGCTGTGACACTATGGACCTTTGGTGTGCTAATACATAGAGCTGGATACGGGTGTTCATATGCATATTACGGTAGATATGTGTAACTGTGAGGAAATATAGGTAGGTAGGTCAGGCCTGGACATATTTGCACTGGTATATTGAGTGTGTGTATAGCAGTATGCATTTTGTGTGTGAACAACTAATACGACTCTTCCTGTCTAAGTAGAAATAGTCACATAAAGCTGAAACTGGAATTTAAAATAATCTTATCACACTTTTTAAAGTAATCTGGAAACATTGTCTGGTAATATTTTTATGCTAAGCTATTGGTGGCCAAGGCCCGTAAGTTAGATAATTTCACCGCTACCTACATGCAGGTGTAGTCAGAAATGCAAAAAAATAGTTCCTTAGAGGAATTCGTCGGAGTCAGTTGGTCAAAGAAAGCGGCTAGAGTCGAAGATGCCTTCAGTGTACTGACGCCCAAAATGCTCGGGTGATCTAGCAACGTGGAAATCGCACCGGACGCATAGAGTTGGGGGCAGTGCTTTTTTTCGATGTCTTTTGAGACTTCACCTCAGGCTCTGTGAAATAAAAACGGCATAGGGGTCACACAAACTGACGAGCAGGTACACTGCAGAGCCGAGGACTGCCATGACAAAGCTTCCTTTCAATTTGCTTTATGCTCAATCTTATTTTCTGTGAAATAAAAAGTATCAATTTTTCTAAGAGGAAGCATTATAAATATATGCATTCTCGCTCGCGAAAAAAAAAAAGTAGTGTAAACATATTCATATTTGCATCAAGTTCGATATCAAGTACTGTTTAAAAATTTTGCGTACCTTGTTTTTTTTTTTTTGTTTTGTTTTTTTATTATTTCAAAATCATTTGTTCTCGAAAATATAGCTTCAACAGTCTTATGCGAAAAGACATTTATTAACACAGAATTCTAAGAAAAAAATCTCTTAAAAAATCGCCGAGCAGAAATATTTATAAACTCTATGATAAAACAATAATCACCTCCTTGCTTTTATCTTCAAACAGAATCAATAAATATCTGAATAAAAGGCGGTTGTCGATCCATTGAAAAGTTTCCTCCTTAAAACAAAGAGCTATAATTAGAGTGGGCGATAGGAAAAATTCTATTATAGAGGTGGTAAGTGCATAAACATTCGCTTCTTTTCAACCTGTTTTCTATACCTGTTTGAAATATACGAGAAAGCAACGAAGATTATACCCTTCATCTTCTCCTGAGTCTACATCTCCTGTTTTTTCTTCGCCTTGAAATACATACTGGTGCCATTTCTCTTTGATCTGACTTTCAGGAAATATTCAACCATTCAATTCCAAAGTAAAAACAAGCGAGAAAATCATTTTAGGACCCGAAGCAGAATTCTTGTTAGCAATCTTTTTCTTCGCTACTAATTAAAATATATTCTGAAGAGATTTACTTAGTAGACATAATTCTTCATACCGAAAACTGTTCTGGGAAAAATCAAGTAATTACGCAAATGCAATCATGCTGGGTTATTATGAGGCATGAAACTTAACAAATGCAGTTATACGCAATAATTCCCTTTACAGAACATAGTTAGTAAAAATATATGTGTTATGAAATATGTTAGACGGTTCGAGATCAAATTGTGGTTTAATAATTACAAAACTCTTCCCTATTATCAATTACGACTGAATTATGAGTTTGGGCAAGTTTCCGTGGTCTAATGGATTAATTGAGGGACTTTAGCCTTGACACTGGCGAGTTCAAGCTCCACTCACCATATTACTTGCAGTTTCGGGTTGATACCCTTTGGAAAGGTATGGATCCCCTATCCTCCCTGCAATCAGTTTAATAGTATCGCTGCTGTTGTTCTATAAAGGTGGCTTTGGCATTAAATAACTCATGAAGGTTGATATTCATTAAAAAAACTAAATAGTGAGGATAATCCTCACTGAATTCGATATATTGCCGTCTTTTACTAAATTTAACAATTGTTTTAGAGCAGCTTGGGACAATTTCTAAAGAACTAGAATGAGTCGTCCAATTATCATTGAGGCCATCGTGGGTCTGGACTTAAAAATTTCTAAGTCATTGCTAAGATAAATTAATCATTGATGGGTAATTTTTAAAAGCCAACCATCAGAATAGACTAAGTGAGAAATCGAATCGGAAGTCTAAATGCGATAATATTCGACTTAACAACTTAACATTTACGATTAACTTAAATCTAAACATTGATCGAATACCTTCAGCTTAGAAGCTTACAATTAACTGAAGCGTTTGGGTATCACAATTTCTTTTTTAACATGTTTTATTTCCCAGAAGGGTTAATATTATTGCCCACGGCATCTATTATAATGGCTAAATTTTATGAATTAAATCTGCTTTCAATTTTGATTTAATCCGTATCATGTTTTTTTCTAACTGGCATTATTTATTTGCCGTCATTTCTGCACAAGCAGGATGTGACACAAGATCAATTCCAATGTGAAAATTAACAGGTTTTAATTTGTTTTTTTTCTTCTTCAAAACTGGTTGTCAAACCAGGATTAAAGACACGGGTATACGTTAGTATTTATCATAACTGAAGAATGAAAAATTCGATACATATCTATCTTAGTGCAATGTGAAATGCAAAGAGCTTCGTCCTGGTTTGAACTTGAATCACTATGTTCATTTCCAATGAAGATAATCATTGCTCTAGAAGCGTCTGGCATAACTACTATAATAAATGATATATACGAGACTATGCGTTTTTTCTTTGTAGGATTGTGTCGAGGGTCTTAGATTATCTTAGGCAACTGATCTCCTCTAATTATGCCTCTGACGTTGTCCAAGGATAATTAGAATTTGGTACAGTCTGTCATCAGTGTCCTCAACATTATTTTACAGCCTCGAATGTGTAATGCATTTACACTATCGATGCTGAAAACAATGTCGGGCTGCTTTAGGGGTCTCGTTTTGAATTGTTCTTTCTCTTGTGAAATGGCTAAAATCCATTACTTATGAGACTGCTTTACTATTTCACTCGTATCTATTTGATTTTCTGAATAAATAGAAAAAATCTTGTTTGCATTCCAACTCGTATCTCAGTTTCCATTTTGCTTGCTGATAAAAAATATATACATATTCATCACCTCTGCTCATATAAGGTACTTGTTTTAAAATATTGCTACGTTAATTAGATTAATTTTCCTCACTTTAAAACACATTAATCTCAGCCTGAAGATTAATACAAATATCAATATTAATTCAGATTATTCTCATGATTCACTTGCTCTGCAAATGAATAAAATTACTTAAAGAAAGATATTACCAAAAGGTCAGACATAACTCAAAATGAAAACACACACACATATATATATATATATATGTATATATATTAATCAACTAGTTGATTGCAGTATACCAGAATTGATGTATTATCTCATTTTTCTGTATAAAATTTCGTGACCCTTTTAACTCTGCATAAAATTTGAGCAATTACGAATATAACAGGTGCTGCTATCAGTTTACCTTTGAGAAGGCAATGGCTACAGCCTAAATTTTCTGATTGTATCTTCCCGGATTCATTAATACTAAGAGGCAATTTAATGCTGGTTGGGGTCGAACGGGGGTTCAAACACAGTGATTAGACAGTCACCCACCCGCAAGCAAGCACACACATCAATTTATCATCCTATTAAATTAAATATGGCCGATAATTATACGATGAACGATAGCTGAAATTGTCTTGCGATTCATCTGGACAGCTGAATCTCGTCCATTTTGTTTCCCTCTCCATCCTGTCATCGCCTTTGCGTTTCCAACAAATCGAGTCTGCTAATTTTACTGCAAGCGTCAATGTGGCCCCATTGCCCATGTTAATCAGATGTGTCACTTGCTGTGAGTGATTTCTACATGCATTGGACATTTTTCCCTAATTGTGTTTTTGCGATTATGTACTTTTTAAAAAGAAATATCTTTTCGGCTCCAAAGGTCTGATTTTTAATTTGATAATAGTCTCAAAGAACTTTTCTTTTATTCCTTAATGATGAATAAATGTAGAAAAACTCTGCATTTTACTTATAGAAAATAATCCTTTCATAATTAAAAAAAAAATGTTTTCAGCCAAGAATGATGATATATGAGTAGATAGCGTGAAAATACTTAACTGTAACTCTTGAAATAATGTGTATAACAATGGAAATTATAAGGAATTAGTCATGTAACACTTATGAATTTAGAAAAAAGAATTGGCAAAATAATGTCACATTCAAGTAAAGACTGTGCATTAATTCTGCTCTCATTTTGAAATTCTCCAATGTAACACATCTGGAAGAGGTTGTTTGTTATACATATGCTTTAAGTGATGATGTAGAAGATTAGACTTAATTAGCGTAAACTTCTTTTAAGCGGAAGTAGATTTTTACGACTATTTTCATCTTTGGTATAAACTGATCAAGCGAATTATATATAGGTGTTTTACTATTGTTTTACAATAAAATAGAAATCACTACCATAACAGGAAACACTCTTTTCCCTTTATATATCGTTCTGCTACTTAGTGTGAAAGCTCTTTTAAAATATATTTTATACATTTAAAGTATTCCGCCCATTTACCCCCTGCTCTCTCTCTCTCTCTCTCTCTCTTTCTATATATATATATATATATATATATATATATAGTTACGAGGATTATTAAATACACACATGGAACTCTTGTCCCGCTCTCTCTCTCTCTAACTCTTTCTCTGTGTGTGTGTGTATATATATATATATATATATATATATATATATATAGTTACGAGGATTATTTAATATTTTTCCAGACTTTTTTCTTATGAGCACTTTTATTGATAGTACACACATGAAACTCATGTCCCCTTCGAAGTATTCTCCTCCGGCTACAGTGCACTTGCTGTACCGTTCCAACGATTTATGGAAGGCCCCATGGAAGTCTTTTTGTGTGAGCGTGTCAATGACCTTCGTCACAGCCTCTTTCATCTTCTCAATTGTCTCCTAACGACAGCCTTTATCCTTTGGGAATAACCAAAAGTCACAGGGAGCAAGGTTTCGACTATAGGGAGGCTGAGGAACTTTCTTGATGCCCATCTTGGTCAAATAATCTGTGACAAGGATGGAGTTGTTGACTGGTGTATTGTCCTGGTGGAAATGCCACTGACCCGATTTGAAAAGTGCTGGCCTCAAACGACGGAATCTCTTCCTGAACTCCCTTAAAACCTCAGCATAGTAACCCTAACCCTTTGGCCAATCAACTCTGGTCTATTGATTTCCTTACTCCTTTCACACCTCTCATTATCTCTCACAGACTCCCTGCCTTCCTTGAATCTCCTATGCTACTCAAAAACTGATGCTCGATTCATGCAAAATGGTCGAAAAACAGTCTGAAGCATTCCATAAGTTTCTGTGGCCTTTTTTCCAAGTTTAAAACATAAATTTCTTGCATATCGTTCTCCTAAAGTGTCCTCACGTCCAGATTGCATTTTTGAAATTCACCAGCTGTGACAATCAGGCTTTAGTAGGGTGTATTCCAATTGCTGCTGTAGCTCTTCATTAGAACCTGAAATCATAAGAATTGGTCAGTCATCACATAAGATATATAGCAATAACATACTGGATTTTCAAAAGTCTACGACAATTTTAAAAACCTGTACAAAAATTTCTGGAAACTTATTTATAACAACATTTATTTTAATTTGAATTTGTAATAATTCCAAGAATATACCAGAAATGATCAAATATGAAACACTCATTGATAATTTAAGTTTGATGATTAGTAAATAAAATAAGATCGATCAAAATAATATCATGTGCTGTTATAAATTTATATTTATTTTATAATGAAAAAATAATCATGAACATTTTTTCGGTTTACCGAGAGTTGAACTATAGTAAACAAATATTGCAGAATTTACATAAAATGTTGAATTCGGCCCTGATATCTCAGCAAATGAAGAGGAAAAATTACAAAATAAAGAGTAACGCAAATATTCATTATTCCATTGGGTTAAAGAACAATCATTGATCAAGATATATAGGAGAATGTTGTCATATGAAACAATCTAGTCGATTTAGAACTCGTTGTTGAGATCTTCAAAAATATTACTTCAGACAATTGAGAAACTTATAGTCATTTAATGACCAAGGATTACTATCATAGATCTCAAGTGTGAATATTCACATTATAATTATAACAAGGACATTATTCAAGATAATCAATGACATAATGATTAAAGATAATGGATATGATTGATATAAAAAAGGAAAAAAGACAAAACATATGCCATTCATTTTCCCCGTTACTTCCGGTTTTGAATCCCAAATTTCCCAATTAATAAAAACCTTGGATTATTAGTCATATGGCGCATTTGAGTGTGATATCTAGCACATTTCCCATATAGAGAATTGATATTAATTATCTACCTTATAGAGCCAACAGGTAATTTCATACCCTTGAAGATGATTCACGTTTTATTCTTATTATGAACACTTATCTATTACTTTTTTTTCTAGCGTTAGTATTTGGTATCAGAACAACTGTTTCCATAATTCCTTCAATAGTTAATAAGTATGTCTTTATATGAATTGTTAACATAATGTGTAATCATTGTCGATCATTTCTTTATATGATTTTAAAATTCAACTCTAAAACTGTTTTATACCTAAAAACGTAACGTCGATAAAGGTGCAATATTACCGTGATACTATAGTATCACATTTTCGGAGAGTTCATTTATCAATCTTTGACAGATACAAAGACAAGGAATGACACAATCTATCCGGAATTTCTTCTGATTGTCGGGGTGATCCGTTGGAACAAAGTTGTCTGGGTGTTGAAAACTGAAAACCAAGAAGAACTATCCGTCAACTATTAACAATTGTTTATTCTACGATGTTCAGACTGCATACAGTAGCACGAGAGAGTGAGGGAGAATCTGTAGAGTCTATGAACAGACACTAGGAGATACCCACCCAGCCCGACAGAACTCTCTGAATCCAAACTCCTGAAAACTGAACGCCTCCCTAACTGATTACATTTTCAAAATTCGCAAATTTTCATATATTTAAATTCAAGATATCGCGGGGGGGGGTGATGACATCTTGCTGAATTATTGTGTCATGTCTATTGTGACCTGAATAAAACAATGGGTCTATACTGGTTCATCTGAGGAGTTTAAATAATGTCGTATTCTCTTAAATGAGTTTTTTCTGTTTTATATTCTATTTCGTACATGTAATACCTTAGGAAATGTATGAACACCACTTATTCCGGCAGGTATGGATTAAATAGAACTACTAGTGTTCTTTTACTAGGTGGGCTTTGGCATGAAATAATCCACGAAAATTGATATATTATACAAAGCTAAATCAAACTAAGGCTAGATTGGAATCTTTAACATTGGTATGGCAACAGATCTGGAAGGGAACATCGGAACTCCAACCTGTTCAACCCCGTTAACAAATTACATTGAGTAATATCTTATACGTGTGGAGAGATTTGGTAAATATTTAGTCGGTTTGTATGAGATATCTGAGAGAGGACGCTCGTTTTGATTAATTTGTAAAAATATTTATGTGTGTTCATTATATAGTGTAAGTATGCCTTTTCTTTGCATTCCTTTGAGAAAATTTGAAAATGATATTTTCGGTAACCGAAATTATAACTAGAAAAGAAAAAACATTCAGGATAAAGTTGGATATTCGTTTAACTTAATCGAGTGTTCTAGACATGGTTGACACATGCAAGAAATCCACGAAGTATTTTCGCTAGGATTTATATCTTAGGATTACCCATCGCCATGAAATTCAAACTATTTCCATTCTCTTTAATTTGTTTTTGTTTTCTTTCTGGACATTCTCAAGTACCCAATCAAGGAGAAAACAAGTAAAACAGAATCTTCACGTATTTATTTCATAAATTAAACAAGCTCTTAAAAGTACATAAGATTCTTCATTGGGTACGGAGAAAGAAAAAAAAAATCGCTGAATTTCACATATTCTGGTGTTAAAAACATGCATGGAATCTAAGTGAGACATTCTATACGTAAATCTACGCACACACACAAATATATTGAAATCATTTAATTTGAAAGATTTGCATACAAACTTCTTTTTAGTACCACTGCTAATATTTGAAAAGAAAATCTAGTAGTAAAAAATAAATGATTTAGATAGTTGGCACATAACTAGAGAGAAACATACAAAACCATTGTAATCAGATTAGTTATCGTCCTATTGACTCGGATTAGAATACGCTATATCCCCGGTAGAGAGGTAGTAATTTATGAAACTATTTGCTTTGATGTGGCACAAGGCCAAATGAAAGTGAAGCATCCAATTAGACTCAAACTCACTCATATAGGTTTGCTAATCTAGCTTGCTAACCCTTATACCAGCAGAGGTTCCCAATCCCCGACAGAGCGGTAAGATTCTCAGCAAAGAATTTTTTTTATGGTTTTGATACTAAACTGCATCTGATGAAGTGATTTCATTTCAAGGACTGTGGAGTACCACTTCATTCCCATTAGTTTTGCATCTACTTTGAACCTGAGTGGTAATATCCGTTAGTTTCCCAACTGTTATACAAATAGATATGCTTAAAAATTATTCCTATTCGGGTGGACCGTGTGCAAAAAGATTCCTGTCTTAGGAAACTACAACTCAAAAATATAGATATGAACGTATAATAAACATAATTATCTTCTAAACATAAAATAAAGTTAGATGGTATCATATAGCGCTAAAATCAATCAGTAATTGATACACAGTGTGTAACATTTCAGTTAAAAATTTTGGTGCTGCAGAAGTTTACCTGTAATGAAATGGTTCTAGATCATTTAATAGTCAAATACGAATTTCAGTAAACTTATAATTCTCTCACAAATTATTTCGGTACATAGCGAGACACATCTTTACTTGAATATGTATGCAGCCAGTCAAACGTAAAATAATCAAGTCCCATAAAACGTAAGCAGAAAAACTATGAATTAATTTATTTCACTATGAAAAAAAAAATAAATTTTAGATAAATGAAATTAAATATATTTAAACCTGTCTATTATATATTTGATGTGGAAAAATCTGAGACCAGTTGGTTACTAATCATTATTCATATTTCACTGATGCAAAGGAAAAATGTATGACATTCTAATGTCTTATATCAGGTTTAATGTAATATCCATATTTTGGGTACATATTGTAAATGTGAAAAAAAAAACAACTTCTGACTGTAAAAATATTTGATCGATAACAGAACCTTCATAGCTCCCTAGAAATTCCTTCTATATGTTAGAAAACAATTAGATGCCACACTAGTAACATTCTTTGGGGTTTTATAAAAAATAGGTGACAAAATCGTGTACAATCTATTTACTGAATGCTAACTTAATACCATCTAAATGATTTTGTAATCCCCTTAAATAAATTATGAGGAGAAACAATGTTAGAAGAATACGGATGATGAAGCAATGTTTCCCAATCGAGTTCCGCTTAGTAATCATTAGTCACTTGAGCTGTGTTTGTACTGATATTATCGTAGTGGATGATGACTCCTATTCTGTAGACTCAGATGGGTCATTCTTTTCCAAAGCTGTTTACAGACGATATTAGTTATGATTATCTCCTTGGTCGTTTTGGACTATTCTTCGAATATACCATCATACACTTAAGATGGACTTCTTTGGATGAACTTCACCTCACCGTAGCTGTTTTCTTCTGTAATATACTGTCGTACTCAAAATGAAAGGGTTTTGAAAGTTTTGTGGCTGGAAAATGGGCTCCTTCACTGCATGTCCAATAAGGTACGACTCACAAAAAGTGACTCTTTAATAAATGTCCAAGAAAATCGAATATCATATTTGTTCCAACCTAAAATAATCAAAATGAAAGCTTCATTTCAATGAATGGATAGTATCACAAACTGTAAAATAGATCAACAATAAAAAACAAAAGAGAACATCAACTGTATATTTCTACATCCTCATACTCTTGTTTGGGTACAATGCCAAGTAATAATTTTAGAGAATCCTCGAGAACAAAGAAAGCTTATCCACCGTTGCCAATCTTTTCTTAGGCAATTTGCGACAGGTTTTACTGGATTAGCTGGTACTAGTAATAAGCCACAATTCCTGACCCGGAAGAATCCCCCAAAAGTAATACTTAAAGTGCTGGACTGCGTCCTCGAAGTAAGGGATTTTTAAATGCATTCGCGCTATTACGTTCACTTTAGGACTAATATCCATGGGAAATGCATGAGCTCCGTTATCATACCCACTTTTAGTTTTAATAGGACCCCTAATGCTTTCCTTAGATAGGTTTGACTTTAAGGAACTCTCGAAAGTTGATATGACATTTAAGAAAGAAACCTAACCCAGTTCCTGCACTGAATAATGCTACTGGATTCAATTCAGTTTTCCTTTAGAACTGTTGCCTTACGAAGGCTAAAATTACAAATGTGTCCGGCTATTTAGCTGTAACTGAGAAGTGGAAATAGATTATAAGCGCGAATTGAATGCATGCAACCGTGTTCCAGATTTGAACTTGGCACGCTGATTCCAATTCTTTTACGGTTCCGAAATGTGCACCTCCTCTTCGTTTATCTCCGAAGAAAAAAAAATGCTGATTGCCTTCCAGTCGGCCTGAAAACTGTGCTTTCGGCTACAGGCCGTTAAAAATAAGTGGTCACACATATGGCGGGAAACGAACAAGCAAATGAATACGAAATTGCCTCTTCAGCGAATCATGCAAAAGAAAATAGCGTATTGATGATGTTGGGAGAACATGGTCTAATAGACGTGATCAGAGCGCATTCACCCAGAGGCCCGAACTGATGACATCATTCGGCATCTCCTTGCAGACTTTGGAGACGGCAATCGAATGGCAAGATTCACTGGCGTGGTCAGTCTAGTGAGTGCTTCATCATTCACATTTTTCGAACAAAGAGAAAAGTAATGATCTACCCTGTGGGAAATTTCACAAGAATGTACAAAACCTTGCGCCTTTTGTGATGTGATGCATTTGAGCGCAAGTTAATTTTTGCAATGTTAACTGCAGAGAACATTTGGACATTTATATGATACATACATATATATATATATATATATATATATATATAAACCTGGGGAGACAATGATTAAGATTTCGGATTGAAAAAAGTGAGAGAAAAGAGAGCGTGAAAAAATATTGCGTGAATATGACTGGGGAATTATACTGAGTTTTATTTCAGGTGAATGTTTTTTCTTCTAAAGCAGTGAAACCGAGGAAGAGTAAATATGCGGAGAAAGTTTGAATTCCAAGTAAAAGATAAAAAAAAACAACTGGACAGAAAATTAAGATATTATTAAGCAAAGCGGAAAAAAGAGCAGAAGCATATATATATATGCTGCTTCTGCTCCTTTTTTCGCTTTGCTTAATAATATATATTAAGACGTTTGTAATCGGTCGGTAGAATTTGGTCGCGTTTCCTGTGTTAAGTTTTTTCTCTAAACAGTAAAAGTTATTTTATAAGTGTCATCAGAAGGTAAATTCCCATTCATTGTTTTCTTTCAATAAGGAACCTATTTCACAACATTTTTGTGCAGCAACTGCTATATCTGTGCATAATTCCCCACCGCTTTGGCATAACAGGATGGGACAAAGCCATTTTTTACTGCAGTTTAACTGGCTTGAATTTAATTTTTATTCTAATTGAGATATTACTATACCACGTTTAAATAGCTCATTCGGACTTACTGTTAATCATCAAGTAAAAAATTGTTTGATTTATACCTTTACCCAAAATATTCATTCTATCTAAAATCAAAACCCCCTCATCCAAGATTTGAACGCAATTCGAGTTGCACATTGTATAAGACAATGATTACCATTCCACCTCAAATGCTTCACGATATATATATATATATATATATATATATATATATATATATATAATTGTATTACCTGGAATATTGTAAACGTTAAAGTTTCAAAGAAACATTTCCCTCAAAGTAAAAATGCTTCATGTCTAAACTGCTGGTTCTATTTAGAAATTGCTTATGGCTTACGTAATACATCACTTCGTTGTCTTACTCCATTGAATGTATCATTGAATGTTATTCATTTATTTTTATTAACTGGAAACAGAATATGAGACACCCTTTTTTATTTTTAGCATTTGAACACTGAATGCAAAGATTTATCGTAAAACTTGAACCTAATTTGTGAGCTTGCAAAATCATCTCATTAGCATGCTCTTAAAAATTCTTTTAATTTGAACAAACACAACGAATTTGTTACAAAAAGTATCTACAATAAAGCTTTTATCATAACCGAAACGAAAATTTAATTTTCTTGTCAATAGTTTATTTGGAAATCAGTGCCATTATTCTGTCGTAGTTTTCATTTGTCGAGGAACCTCTGAAATTACGATTTTTGAACTACGCTTTCGTAATTTTTAAGATCATTGAGATATTCAATTTTTGCCTTGAGAGAAATTGTTAGTTTCGAACGAAAGATTTTGTCACAAATTCTGTGTCTGATGGGGTATGGGTAGTGTTTCACTTTCCTGTGTTTCACAAGTATTGTGAATCAAAAGTGAAAGGCTTTTCCACTGACTCTACGGAGCAGTCTAGACGGCTAAATTACATTACTATATAATTTTCCCTGCGGCGTTCACGTTTGCCTTTAAAGTGTAAAAAATAAGATTCTTTAAGGACATTTTTCCTCATACATTATATATTGCAAAACGCAAACACACTAATATATATAGCGTGTTTGTTTGCGAGATAATATATACGAATGACACTGGTCCAGGAATGAAATAACATAAATAGTTTTGCTTTGGGAATAACTTGAGTAATTATTTGTTCCCAAGGTGGCAGTCTCATCTAGTGGCTCTAATTTATCATTCACACCGTTTTGGGGATATCAGCTTTTTGTGTCGTTTTAGTTACTATTATTTTAGCTTAGAAAAGGAAAATTGTCAAAAGCAATTCTTATTAAAATTCTGTCTTGATATGTCCGTTCTTTTTTCTTTTTTGTCATTGGCACATCTTTGTGACTTTTCTGATAATCATTCTTACAACAACACTTTCTGTCGAGTCATTATGTTTTTTTATGTGACTGTATGTCCATTTAAAATGTTTGCCTCCTCTTTCTACCCATTTTTATCTTTCGCTTCATACACCAATTCTTTAGCTTTCACACCATCACGTCATTATTTTCTTTTTATTCACTTCTTTCCGTTCTTTCTTAGCTTTTTACACTTTAATTGGCTTTGTTCTTTTCAATTCTGTCATATATATTTGTTATTCTTATCCATTTCATTTTGACACTTTCACTTTAGCTATCCTAATAGTTTGTATACTTCCATAAACATATATATATGCTTGTTGTTATTGCTCTGTCTTTCTCTCTCTCTCTCATACATATATAATGTGTGTCTCTTTTTAACTTTGTTCTTTCCTTCTCTCAGAAAATTTGTGTCGAGATACATAATAAAAAGATCGTTTTTCATTACCCAATGAAACTCTGTTAGAAGCAAGAGAATTGCTTCAACGTTTTCTTTTTCTTTTCATTCTCAACATTCATTAGCGCAAAAAATCAACTTACAAAGAAACACTTATTTTGAAGGTAGTCTAAATTAGATGATTATCGAGGGAGCTATTGATCATGCGTATAAAAACCATGAATTTATGTCTTCTTCCGGTGTATTCATACTTGACCAGCTTTCCGTGGCACAAGGACATAATGGTGATTGATATGTCGGTTTTGGTCGATTGAAGACTGATATCAAATTTCGTTTGCCCCCTCTCCATCTGTTTAGCTTAACCGACATAGAGCAAAGTACAATTGTTTTAAATCAATATGAGTATGAAACAACATTGTATTAACTAGATTATTTTAATAAATGTAGCAGTAAACTTGTGTTTTAAATTGCAATTCAAGAAAAAAACGGTTTGTTGTAGTTTCTGCAAAATATGTTGATCGTAAAAAAAAAGGACTGTATTTCGAAAGTGTAGATTTATCAGTAGTTTATGAAGCGTTTACACATATAAAATGGTTTAATTTAAAAATGAATATAAAAGAAGGTAGGAAATTTCATTTCCTCTATCTTTTTTCGATGGAAAGAGCTACTTCACCTCGAAAGAAAACATATTACGGTTTCATACATCTTGCGATGATTTAGAAAACACAGAAATATATTTAATTCAGCGATATAATTTTATATATATTTAGGGAAAAAGTTTTGCTATGTTCATAAATAAAGACAGCAAAATGTTTGTCATCGGGCATGTATAGTTCGAATCTTAGAAATTATAAACTGCCAGGAAACGCACTTGTCTGTGCCTATGATATCTTGACTAATGTTTTCGTGTATGAATATATATGAAGATATATATATTTTTTTATCAAAGAAATTTTTGAGTGCTTTATATCATTGTCTAGAGTTATATTTTTTTGTATACAGTATTACACTATATTCACTGATTCGACTTATGACAGTCTGTTTCACGCCGTTTACTTTACTAGAAGACGACCCCCAAAAGTGGTAACGTGTTTGCATATAATCCATATCAAACTTATCATTGCATCAGTAAGCCTTATTATTGCATAGAAGCTTGTAATCTTTTTTACGGATGAGTAAATTCTCGTTAAGTCTGTAGAATTCCCTTTACTCCACGATGCAATTTTTTTTTTTTTTAGAATATGTAAAAAAATACTTTTGTAAGCCAATTATTTATCTATTATGCATCAGTATGCAATCTTGCTAATAAATATTTTTAACGGTACGATTCCATTGTATCAAGAATAATATATTTGTCGACTGAAAATTGGCTGAGAGTGGCTAATCCACAGCATTTAAAGGAATGTACTCAAGTAATGCCAGAAAATTTACTGTCCTATTTTAAGCTCTGACAGATTATAGTCAATGGAAGATATCAGTAAACAATATATCAGTGAAGAGATATTTGAGATAATCTTTAGTCTTGACTTAACATGATATTTACTTTTTCCAGATGAACGGATGTCTTTAGGCTGCTTTTCATATTTCTTCAATTTGGTCTCTGTTATTAATCTTGGATCTGAGCTTACTTATGACAAGATTTTTCCGGCCAAGTAAAGATAGCGTTCTAAAAGTAGGCAAACTAAATAAAGATGATTTTTTTTTTCATTTTAACTATAGGAAAAAGACAGATAAATGATGAAAATAGACTGCGTTTACAGTACTGATCTCTTGTTAGCAGGTCACTTCAATGCTCTGTAAATTTACATATTGCGAATATTTTTTTTGGTTATATCTAAATTGTAAAACAATATAGTTATTTTGTGCACTAATATGTACAAACTGTGTATCGGTTTTCTATTAATTGGATTGAACTGCTAATACTTACTAGGTTTGTTTTATTATAATGGTGTAAACTTGAATACACTTGCAGCTCAGTCGGTGTATTCTACACGTCAGCCAACTATCTCTGTGAATGTGTAGACTCTCTTAAAGTGTGTCCTGGATATAACATTAAACAATCAGATGGTGAGGCTCCAGTTATGCTGGAGCTTTGGGGAATGTGAACTGCATCTTCATTGCCATTGCTCCCAGATTCACAGTGGCCTAGAATGGTAGCACCAGTAAGGTTCCAATCTATGAGTTAAATAAAACTGTTGGACATTTAAACTGAGAGAAAAATAGCTTATGCTT
Source organism: Sepioteuthis lessoniana (assembly GCA_963585895.1). Classification (NCBI taxonomy): domain Eukaryota; kingdom Metazoa; phylum Mollusca; class Cephalopoda; order Myopsida; family Loliginidae; genus Sepioteuthis; species Sepioteuthis lessoniana. The sequence continues at coordinate 52,892,548 of OY757904.1, forward strand.
AATTGAATTGTTTAAAAAAGAACGGTTTAATCATTTAACTGTGTGTAAACAAATGACTAATGTTTAATATAATATTAATGATACTTAACAATACTTGGAACCATTTAACTTTGTAGACTTAAGCTAAATTGAATAGTTAGAAATAGAACTTTTTAATTATTTATCTGCGTCTATCTACAAAATGAGTTTACAAATCATATATTTGATTAATATGTAAACACATGATTTGGAATCAAATAACCAACAATGATTGATGTGCCATAAAATCAAATCTAACAAAACTTATTCTATCAATTAAAAAGTCATAGACAACGGAGTGCGTGCACGTGTGACCAGTTGATAGTTTTGCCAGGTTCCGGGCAATATATATCAGTGCCATGAATAAGTTTCATGTAATAATCCCGATGGTCATTTGATGGGTGTGATTGCCTGCTGGAATCCATGATAGGCTTTTTATCTAACATTCTATTTAAGAACAATAGCAAAGGTTCTTTGGTTTCATTTTTTAGGATGAAACCTAACTTAATATCAAGACTAGATTTGGTTTAATTTAACTCAGTATGTAAGTAGTCGGATCCTCCGATTATGGAATAGCAAAACCTCCCAAATCACAACTGGATATAATTTTGTGTCTAATGCATGTAAATATGCCTGAGTAAGAATTTGTTCTGGTGTCTAAATTTTGCTGGTAGATCGTTTTTTTTCTTTCGACAATTCGTTTCTTATAGATGTTTTTTAAATATACAATGTTTTTCCACAATAAATTGACTACATTTCGTTAAGATCTGATTTTGGTATTAACTTTGTTTTTGTTTTTTTCTTATCCATTCTATCATTAAACTTTAGATTTAGCTTTCCTTTTCTTTCAATTTCAAAATACATTTTTGAAAGTAATATTTTTGTGATTTAGCCTCGTTAGATGATTATCTTATTTCATTTTAAAATCCTCTGTGACTCTAAAATATATTATTTCTAATTTTGGTTGTTCACTTTGATTGATGAACTATGTTTATTTTCCTTCTGTTTTCTTTTAATGAAAGTTTTTATCTACTGTCTAAAGTTTCATTTTTCAGTTGGGTGTCTTTTCATAATTTTCTATTAATTATGTTGCATCTAAAAAAAAAATCAGTAAAATTGCAGGATATTTATTTATTTCTTTTAAAATATTTCTGTGGAATACTGAAAAAAATGAAATCATTATTTTTTTTTATATTTTTCAATGATATTTTGTGCTTTGCTGAATCAAAAAATTCTTTATATTTTCCATTTTTATGTTTGGTTGCAAGAGTGAATTCACAATGCAATTTCCAATGGGTATTTTGTTTTTAGAATGTAGCTATACTCCAAGAGGTATTTCTTTGTCGTCCACATATTATCATGAGTGTGTTTTCATTGAGTATAAAGATGCCCTATGTTAATTGAGAATGGATCAGATTTGTTTTGATGGGTTTTCCGATATATATATATATATATATATATATATATATATATATATAGTAGGTATCATACAATAACTGATGTTAGTACAGCAGCATTACTTCCAACATAGCCTTCATCCGATGATGACTGTGTTCAGGCATGATTTCGGGACCGAAACATCATTACTACAAGCCCAGAGTGCCCCAGCAGTATCTCACGACACCACCAGACCTATATATCCCTTTACTTCTCTTGTTCATTACTCATTTTAAGGATTCTTATTTGCATGGAGATACCATGTAGTTCAAACACTAAAAACGGTGAACTTTCTTATATATTTTGAATAGCAATGGCAATTTATTACTTTTTGTTTCTATCATCACTCTGAAATTCCATTCTTCTATATATCCTACGATTTCCTTCATATTTATTTGTCCATAATTTCACTGATACCACCAAATACCTTTGTCTTCTCATATTTTATTTTCTTTCTTTTTGTATTTCTTTTTAATAATTTCCGAAGTTTTCCGCATCACTCTTTTAAAATTTATATTCTTATAGTATTTCTAATATTTTCTCAGATAATTCATTCTATGAGCAACTGAAATTCATCAAATACGTCAAATTCATTTTTGTATTTTACATTTGGAATATATTTATCATAATTTGGTTGACGCTTTTTTGACGTAATGATGAATTTCCATATATATGTCATTTAATATAGATGACTGTCATAAAAAATGTCTATATATACACTTTCTGAACTCTGACAAGAATACGAACGGATTGGAAATAACTGAATTATTTATCGATTAAACCTTTCTCTTTTCATCTGATATCAGAAGCATTTACTGAAAGACGGATATTAGCTCTCTCTTTTTTTGTATATCTTTGTTCTGATATATATATATAGGCAAGTTTTAGGTCTCTATATTTTCTTAGCCTTTCTACTATAGGCTTTTACATGGAGTTATTTTTAATATTTGATTCATGCGATTGTAAATGTTTAGGGAATTTTCATATCGCACAAAAAGGGAGATAATTAGATTAATCCCGTCTAGCTATTGATTTAAAATTTCCAGGAATCCACGCAGTATCGAAAATATTATCTGCAATTATATATATATATATATATATATATATAGTTTGACAGCCAAAATTGATAAGTTTGCTTTTCTACTAAAGTGATAGATAAGTATCTGAAACAGCTGTATATGAGAAATAGATTGACTTGTATCAGCAATTTAGTACGGCTTTTTACTTGTGGTGAAACTAATTCAAATCCTTTTTAACGAAGAAAACTCCCAGGGGACACTATACTGGTCAATAACTGTTGCTATTTACAAACCGATCGTTGGGCAAATTTTTGGCAAACTATTAGCTTGGTAGACTATATCTCCTGGTTTCAATTTCACTAAGTAGCGCATGAATGTTGTCTTGAGTTATAAATCAGTTTAGTAAATAATTACATTGGGTGACTCGTGGTACGTGCCATTCCTTCCGTTCCACGCACATCATCTCTGAAATAGGTTTCATGCATCAACTGTTAATAGATAAAAAATGAAAATAGACAAACCATCAGATTTTACTGTTTTCAAAGCTTAATGCAGTTGTTTGTATTTCTTTTTCTTGTATTTTCTTCTTTTAAATTTATGTACGCTTTCTTTTACTATTCTTTTTATTTCGTTAGGAGTAAGTAGATAAAAAATGATAGCGTGCAAATGTCAGTATAAAATTATTTCGAATAAATGTTTTTGAATTACGCGATATATATATATATATATATATATATATACACACACACACATTCGGGCACCCACTGTGTTATATGCGTAAACATAAACACATGCACGTGTGTGTGTGCGCAATTAGTCTATTTTCAGCAAAAAACACCAGAATAAAAAATAATAGTACATAACTATTAAGATCAGCGAGGTAAATATATGCAAGGACATACATTTATCTTTTGCAAATATAAAAAAGACTAGTAATCATACACAAAAAAAGGAAGATTCTATAATCCTATTATTAACATTAATTTACGGTAAAAAAAAAATCTTACGTTCAAAGCTTGCTTATATCATTTCCTCGTTTTTGAGAAGCTCAAAACTGAATTTTCTCTATTGGACAAGCATTAACCAAGATATTCGGTATTCTTTTTTTTTTCTGATCAAAGTAGAATGAGGATTAATATCAATAAACATATACAATTGCCCTTACATTGCAGATAAAAGTAAATCATAAACCTTTAGAAAATTAATTGTAATTTCAAGATTTAAATTTTGGGTGTACTAATAAAATCCATAAAAATATCTCAGTACGTCTTTATTTTTGTAAAGAGAGATTTTAAATGCTTTTAACAACTGATATTTACAATTACCTCCGGATTTAAAACTCATTAACCTGCCTCTTTGAGAATAACATCAGTATAAACTGCAATAGGTAAAAGATAACATTAAATGCATGTTGAAAATATCAAGCACAAGAATTATCCAAACATTTTTTCCCGATCATAATTTGTTAGTAGTATATATTTAACTAATCCCTCCACCACGAGCCAGGTATGACAAAACGTTCATTTTTTATTTAAGCAGATCTCACCTCCTTTGGATTCAGTTTTTCATCTCTTAGATTGGTTTCCTAACCTAAAGAACCCCGAGTGACCTACAATTTGCTCATAGTTGGAGTGGGAATACATTGATTCGTTTCTTTCCCAATAGCATCAGAGCGAAGTAAAACACTCTCTCGGTGGAGGATTTGAACTCGCCTCACAGATACCATTTTCACCGGCATTCACTAGATCCAAATATACTTAATCTTGTTCAAAAACATAACTTATTTTTTAAATGTCAGCTATAACTAATCATTTTTTTCAATTAAAGTCGATAGCTATCTTTTTAATGATGATTTAATATTTCAACGCATCTCTGACATTGCTGTGATGTTTAAGCTATGCTTTAAAAATGCAATCAGGAAACCGTCGATCGTAACTGTAATCTTATTAGCTCAAGCGAACGTACATAACTGGTTTTGACAAAGCGAGGCTCTGTGAACGATTTTTAGTCAAAAATAGATTAACTATACGAAATAGGCTAGTTTTGTCAGGTGACCAGTGATAGTCTCTTTTATGCATCACTGGACATATTGACAAAATGAAAATTCAGCAGACTAAGAGATGTAACACAACCAAACATTTATACCCTAGCCACCGGCAATTTATGAAGTATTTTTTTGCGTGGTGAATTAAAACGAATGTTAACTTCTATTACAAAAGCAGACATTATTCTGACTCGTCAAGAGAGTGAACTAAGAAGAGCTTTGATTGTATGAATAACTTACCGAGTAATGAAATGCTATCTTACATTTTACACACACGCACGCACTCACAGGAATAAATGAAAAGAAATGTTAGATTATCGGAGTTACATTTTCGGTTTGTGAATGTTCATAAATTAAATAAAAGACATTATCTGCGGTAAAGCTTTTGTTTAATAGATTTTTATTTAATGACCTGCCTATTGGTTTAGTGGTAGAGTGTTCGCCAATGGCTTGGGAGACTGGAGTCCAATCTCAAGTCGAGTCATGCCAAAGACTCAAAAGTGGTACTCCTTGCTTAACATTCAGCATTATAAGGTATGTTTCAAAGGTAAAGTGGAGCAATCCAGGGAAAGGGGTATCGCCCTCCCCTACACGTTGGTGTCGTAAGTAGAAGCTTTCGAGTAGCCCTCGACTACAGTTACCAACTTTACATTTTTCATCCTATAATATTTTTTAGCCCTTATGCTTAATTCTATAACGATTGATAATATATTCACATGTAAATAATTAATGTGAAGCATCCTGTAAGCATCACCCCATTAAACGATTGTACGGCAACTTGGCTCCTATCTCACAACCATCCAATTAAGACAAACAAAACGTGGGGGAAACTGCCGGAGAAGTAGAGACAAGTTTATAAGTGACGTTTTTCAGTTGACCCTACACAAGAACGTGCCAGTGTTGGCCGACCAGCAAGAAATTATTCGTATCAGTTCTATGCTGACTCAGGATGTAGTTTAGAAGACCTGTTACGAGTGATGGCTATTAATGACGAAGAGGTGGCTGGAGAGAGAGAGAGAGTCAGGGAAATCTGTGCTATTTGCACGACTTGATTATGATGATTAGTTAAAATAAATGCATCCGAAAAATGAATATGATACGAAGGTTTCAAACATGTCGCTTTGATTGTTTACATGCATGCAACATTAGGATCAAGTGCATATGAATATGGTTAAATACAAATTATTTTACTTGTTTATAAGATATATTTAGAGATCAAGTACACGTTGATTCATACAGCAAATTATAAGATTACATGATACAGCGAGTTCGCATAAATAATTACTATTGTAACATAGCCAGATACGGATATGTGAAACGTACATGGAGTGTTCATAACATATATTCATAGAACATAGGGATCTCGAAATACGAAAAACACTTGACGACTTCTTAGTTCTGGTACGAAATTTTTTATTATCTTTGAGTTTAAAGGTTATTCGACATAAGGAGAGAGATGAAATACACATTCTTTCTATTCTGGCTTTTTCATCTGCCCCCACCCCACCCCCCACCCACGTCGCAAGACCTCCGCGTGCAAGCGAAAGTCAACTGTCTTCTCCCGAGGCAGACCTCAACTAACTGACTTTTTCAAAATCCCCCAAATCCTCCGCGCGCTTCCGGTGCGTGACGTCACCCGCTCTCTGTAGCCCCGTTTCCCATCTGGGCTATTGTGACATCTCTGAGTGACACGTCCGTTCCGCCCGCGTGCGTGAACACCTGAATTAATGTTGCACCTAAGTAACCCATGCACTGAGCCGAAAGGTTCTCAGCCAAACTAAACCCAAAGGCATAAAACGAAATCCCTCGGCTATTATATTACACTATTGGTGTTTTCAGTCAGCGATCGACATAATCGATAAATATCCTTTCAATTTATATTCTAGAATGACTGTTTGTATAATTAACGTTTTACTAATATTCTAGACAATTCCTTGCACTGCATGAGTTTCATTGTAACGACTGGATACAAATACTTTTAGTAGAAAGAAATAAATGATTCTAATGAACATTTCATAGTAATCTTAGTTATTGCAAAATTTCCCTGTTTGACATTCAGGAAAATTGGCTTGTATTAAAACCTAGAGAGATTTTATTTAGTATTTTATTGTACACATAAACTTATTGATATATATCTTTCAAGATTTAATATTTTTGTATATTGTTCTAATCATAGAATATTGAATTTCCAATTTATTTCTGATATTATTTTAATATTTCTGTGTGTTTGTAATTTTATCGGTGTTTCGCCGCCTGAATATAGCTAAAATAGCTTCTGATTATCTCTAGCTCGATATACAGTGTGTTAGGTTTGTAAATGAAAATACTTGGATGAGTCTATATTAAATATGCGTAAGAATTAGGGTTATTCTAATGAAGAAGTTTAATTTTAAATACAAGTTGAATTACTTCATTAACTATTTTCTTGAATTACATTTAAATGATTCCAGTCGAAACTGCTGAACTTCATACATTAGGAAGTAATCATTCCTCTTTTACGTTGTCATTTGTGTTAGATTATGTCGATATTGTCCTCTAAAGAACATTTGATACATTTACTGTTCTGACGACTTCTCGCGTATTACATTAGTATAGTGCAGTGTCAATGCCAGAAGAAAATCTCTCGCACACCATGGGTGAATTGCAACATCAATTCCAGAAAAAATCTCTCGTATGCTCTGTGTGCATTGCAACATCAATGCCGGAACATCTCTCGCACTACTTGTGTACATTGCAACGTCAATGCTAGAGAATATTTTCCCAATTTAGAATTAATATGTGCCAAACATGGCAGCAAATCTAACTTTTTTGGTTTTTTTTTTTAGATATTTTAGAGATTGTTTTTGAGCTTTTTAGGAAAACACCAGTTTCTGCAGATTATTGGTATAATTGACATGGTTATGTATACATTTACAAGCAACACCAGTAATTCCTATCGCTTTTAAATTCTGCTGCCATAAACATTTTTTTTTTTCATTTTCATGTCCAGAAAAATCAAAGCCCTTTAATTCTATAGTGCAGAATTTAACAAATAATTAAAAAAAAACAATTCTGCAATCTATGCAGAAACTCTTTGGTTTCTGAATTATCAAAAATATTGCAAAACGAAGCATCATTTAAAAGTTGGATGTTTTAAATACTTGCTTTTTTTTTAACACATACACATATCTGATATATACAACTATCAATTTGAAATGTAAGTAAACGCGAAGGTTTATCAATGTATCCGTACAAAATCGGATATTCATTAAAATTTTCACGTCATAAATAACTTTTGCAAGTTTTTCCTACCTGATCGAACTGATGATTTTTACAGGAGTCTGAGTAACACCAAGTCTCATCCGGTCTAAGAATTCTTTTAAGCATCCGAGCCGTTCTTGCTTTGATGGTTTATATTCAGTATTCCTCTTCATCGGATCCCTTTTCTATGTTCTTGGGATCCGTTTCAAAGGCATTTACTACAATTGATCTCATTGTAACATTATTATTTTACTCCTATAAGTTTTTCACACTAAAGTTACCAAGTGATTTTTTAGGAGGCTTAGTGAGAGCTGGTCTCCTCGTGTATCCAGGGCTCTCCTGAATATTGTAGCATATCTATACAATGATTCATCCTCTGAATTACATTTCCTCCAGTCGTTTTCCCAAGCTTTTAGAGAACATTTCAAGCATACCAATTACAATTGGTATTACCAATACACTCATGCTCCACTGCTTTTAAACCCCATCGTCAAGGTTCAAGTACTTTACAATCATTTCGCTTCACTCGCAGCACCGGTAAAATCAAAAATATTCCGAGTGTTTTTATTTAATTTAATTTATTTTTATTAATAATTAGGTCCACTCTTCTGTGATCTGTTTATATATCAAAATACCTGAGAATTTTATGCATCTTATTTTCCAAGATGAATTCTAATTTATGTATATACCGTTTGATAGTACGATCAAATTTTAATTTCTTTCACAATTCCCAATGGATGATTTTCCTCTTAAAATTTTATTTTGTGCTAGTTTACTGCATTTGTTTATATGTTTAAGTGTTAGATATGTCTCCGCATAGCCTAAAGTTGCTATTTTATTGTACATTATCAATGTTTGCTTTCATATATTTTGACCTAATGGTATAAGTTTGTGTTTCTATTCATAGATGGTTTCTCCCGAAAGATTTTCCTATCGTAACCCATTCTTGGCCAACTATTGTGATGTCCTGACAGATTGTCACTTGAAATGTCCATGACGTTGTTGATTTTTACATTTCTGTTTTTATTTATTGTTATTCTGAATTTACTTTTGTTCTAACTGCCTATTTTAATTAATCTTTCTTTGCTTTTTTTAATGTATTTTTGAGTACTTGAAGAGATGCATCATTGCTTCCGAGTCCTACTCCACCTTACTTTCTTAGCGTACTTAATCTCTGTCCTCTCTCAGGTGTAAGACTTGGTGCATCGTCAGTATTAATTTTCTCTTTCTTCTGAGGTACTTTTTTCTTATTTTCTCACGGAGTTGATGGTAGAATTTTCTTATTTTTAAGATCCCGTTTTGTTTGTATTGGTTGGTTCGATCCAATTATCTATTGAGTCTCCCTTCTTTCGCCAATATATTTTTATTGTGATAGACTATTAAGCTGTAGAAACTTGAAACTGCACCTAAATAAAGAGCTCTGATTAGTAAAGTATTATATTAGTATTTTATGTTGTTTCAGAAAATATTTCCCCAGTTAATAATTATGAAGCATTGTCAAAAAAAATATAATGCCTCCTATTTATTTCCTTGGAAACACCAATAAATACAGGGAGGAAACAATTAGTTAGAATAAGCTTCCAGACACTAAGAACCATAATTGATTCTTAAACTGGTTTATAGAAATTTTAAATATTTCTTTAGTACTCTCAATAAGTATTAAAGGTTTTAAATATGTTCATTTCAATGTTTTTTAAACAGTACCCAATATATCTACCAAAGCATTTTTTAGATTTATATGTTGAATATTTTCGGAGATCTCTGTAGGTCGTAAAATATCCTGGTAATTATCAATGTTACTGACATACCTGTTTATATGCATACATGTATGCATTTATATGCACAGCGAATATACTATTTGGGTATGAGATTATTTATAACAGAATTTTATGATCGATTTTTTTTAACCTTGCGTCGTAAAGTTCATCTTTTACCGTTTATAGTTTCACATAGTATTTTTTTTTCTGTATCGCAGCTGACTTCATCCAGAAAGCCACTAATCAAGTTATAGGGCAAGTACGTTTTACACCTGAACAACATATTATAGCTTTTTAAGTTGATTACAGTTGCACTAAAGCGCATTTCGTCCGGCCCAGTCTCTCAAATTCCATAAACATCTTCAGCCATATGACTCGGTTTTAGACAATGTTTTCTCACTCTCATTGCCCTCTCTCTACTACATTTTCCTATCAACGTAACTCTCAAGTGTTAACAACATTTTACATGTCTTTTCACCTTTCTAGAAAGATGGGCCTTTTGCTCTTTTGTTTTTCCTAGACTTGTCAGTAACTTAGCGTATCGTTTGTTTTTTTTTGTTTAGCTTTTTTTTTTCTTTCTGTCTATTTAATATAGACTTTAACGCACCTTCACATATGTATGATGTTTCATTACAGTTATATGCTACTTTCGTCTCTCCTCTCTCACTCTCCCTCTCTCTCTCTCTCTCTCTCTCTCTCTCTCTCTCTATATATATATATATATATATATATATATATATAATCTGGCATAATTATCATGTATTTAGTAACCTGCAGTATATATCAGTAATAATACAAACCTCATCTACTCCACAATTGTAAATTGTTCAATTATTCTGAGTCTCTTTAAATTAATGCTGCTAATTGTTTCATGATATACACTTGTCCTGTTTGTGATTGTTATAATACGTGTGGCTCTATCTGCATCCTACCTGTAAGACCCTCTACTAAAGTAGTGTCGTTCGTATAACACTAAGCTGCACCTGGGGGTGAAGCTACGGTTCTAAACATCTAGAGAGCATGGAATATCACTACCTTGACACTTTGGTTTTAATCTATGGATCAAATTAGTTTCTTTGAAAATTTTCTACATTAAATACGTATAATTTATGTTATATAACTGCGAAAAAATATTGAATATTTGCGTAAAACAGCTAAATTTACAATAATACAATTCCCTAACATCAAGGCATGAAATAACTCCATGCCGGTAAAATGAATCAATAATAATATATACATTAGAACATTTCTTTATAGGTTATCTTTACTCCCTGTTTTGGCACTACATGACAATAGCATATAACCTCTCTAAGAGTAAGGATTCTATTCTTCTTTTCTTATCAGCCATTACCGTTTTTTTTTTTCATTTTCCTTTTAAAAAACGTTTGTCTTCCCCCCCATTTGTGTCATGAGTTTCACGTGGATGCTTTACACATGGATTTCCTTCTTATAATCACTCCGTGTAGATTTTCTCCTTTTTTAATCAACAATAGTCGTCTTCTATCTGTTTTCACCTTTTTCACTTGGCACAGATTATCCAACATTCATACTTGAGTGTTCCATTTCGGATCATTGTGCTAAATATACATTTTAATCTCTCTCTCTCTCTCTCATATAAATATATACATACTGTGTATGTGGGTGATAAACAGGTTATCATTAAGTAGAATGTCATTGCACAATGCAGTAATTTCGATGCTTCTTAGCTCAGTGGACTGTAAAATAACATTACCCAAATGCGCTTCATATTACTTTTAAGATTAAATGTATATGCTAATCAAGGTTTCTTCATAAAACGGATTAAAAAGAATGAATGAAATACCATTATCAAACATTATTCTTATATATACATCAGAAGCGCGTAGCACAATAAAGTAGGCTGATAACTGCACTGCGAGGATTATCTGCTTTGTCTTGGAAACCAGCTTTCGTTTCTCTAGCAAGTCTTATATTGATATTCTGTTTTCATTCCATGTTTGTGTACATTGTATAAAAATCAGCCAGTAGTATTTCAGATACTATGTATTCCAATATGACAATTATATTAATATTTATATACTTACTTATAACAGCAAACACTGAGCATATATATATATATATGTGTGTGTGCTTGTGTATTTTTGTATATAGTGTAGGTATACATTAGGTTTGTTTTGGTTTGATGGCATATCAAACATTGTAGGTTATTTAATGCCAAATCTATTTTATAAAAATTAACTGTTCTATTTCAAACAATACAGTTTAATTGTCAAAAACATTTCTCTTTCAAGCTATTCACTTTAGTGAAATAGTTCTATTTAAAACGATACCTTTTAGCGTAAGTACAGTTTAAATATCAAGACAGTTCTATTTTAAACAATTAAGTTTAACACATACGTAGTTTAAATTAAGTACACAATTTAAATGTCAAAACAGTTCTATTTCAAGCAATTGAGTTGAGAATAAGTACTCAGTTACGTTCTATTGGACCTATAGATAGGACCCAGTTAGGTGCTACCAATCCGAGCCAAAGTAGACCTGGAAGCGATAGCAATGAAGGTGTATTCCGTATTACCCAAGGCTCCAATCTCCCCATCAGATTGTTTAGAGTCATATCCAGTCGACTGGGCAATATACATTTGGTGTGCATGACCAAAATACATACACAATTGTATAGAAATATACATATTTAAAACACTTTTCTTTATCTGCACACACTCATATATATATATATATATATATATATATATATATATCAATTGCAGTGTCCAGACCAACGGAAACTTCCATATGACCTGAAAACTAAAAGATCCTACATTGGTGTATGAAATCATCGCAGCGGGGTTTGAACTTAGATTTATCCCACTCGAAGTTCAAGTTACAAAGTCTACAGTAGCTAGTCTGATTTTTTAAATCGTTGCTAGTTGAAGGAGAAGAAATTGTTGTTTTTTGTTAACCCTGGCATTTGTGCTTTTATGAAGTAAAACCATCACAAGCGTGATCATAGTTTGAATTTGGTCTCATGATTGGAATTACTGTGCTGTTAAACGTTTCTCCTCTAACTGGAAAATTTGATATCTCTGAAGCATCCTTTTCAGCGTAACGGTTATCTTCGTAGCAAATGAAATCGGCGAACTGATTTCAAATGCTGAACAAACGATTTGAGTTTCATTTCATACTAATGCCCTAGAGAAAGACATGAGTTAATGTTTTCCCCATTCCGCCCGGGTATGGATAAATAGATGGGCCAAACTGGGTTATCTTGATTTGGCTACTTATGAAGAGTAAGAAAACTCACATTTGAAATCCGCCGTGCCGCACCTAAAATTAAACTCTATCACATTCTGCTTTTTTTTGCTTTCCTCCCTGATATTGATTAGAAATTAGGAAAAAATTAAAAATTCTCACACTTAGTAATATTCTTATGTTGAATCCGTTTTAGCAACGGACTCATTTCAGATAACTCTTGCTTACTTGATGTACCATTAAATTTCGCTTAATTGATAGGATGTGTATATAGTAAACGGTGGTCTCTCAGCAAGAGTAAAATTAAATAAGTTTCCGCTGAATCGTGTACAGACCTGAGATTATGTGTGTATATGATATAAATATTCTCTAAGCTGCTTTATAACTTTTTCTTGACCTTTATCAACTTATAGTACAGATCCGACAATAACTGTCACTAATACTAGTCTTTAAGCAAAGTACTTTTTCGTGCACACTTTGGGTGTACTTCATATACTCCTAGGATATTACTGATATTACCGTCTTTTAATATGCATTTATTTATTCCATTTGCTTCGATATCGTCTCTAATATCCAGTATTAGGTAGAATTACCCACGAAGAGTCTCATTGAAGATGGTTTAACCTTTTAATCGTTCGTCTCTTTTGTATTTTACTTAAGCTTGGCTCATATGATTTACTGCACATTATATATAAGATTTTCCCTTGGAGAAGAAGGGATTAGAACCGAGGGGAATAAGCTGAGTACAAATGTAAAAGATCTGTATTGTCCAGTCGGCTTAAATATCAATTTCAAATGAACAGAGTTAAGGTAGTTAAACTTTTTTTTCTAGAAAAGATTATCTTCATCTCCGTGCATGGAAGAAGAGTGTAGGAGATATTTTAATATCGTTCATACTTCTTTGGCAATAGACATGTGACTGAAAGTAAATATTTCTTTCGTTTTTCTAAGGTATTCTCTCTTTCCTTCATTTATCTATCTATCTATCTCTCTCTCTCTCTCTCTCTCTATATATATATATATATATATATATATATATTGTGTGTGTGCGTGCGTGTGTGTGTTTTATTTATGATAAAGCTCAGAATGTTGAATAAAAATCCTTGCCATTATGAAATACTTTTTTATTCATTTATTTATATAATTTAATATTAGCATTAGGTAATTTAAAAAAAAATTCAATTGGGCCTTTGCACTAGTGTGCGTATATATATATATATATATATATGAGAGAGAGAGAGAATCCAAAAGCTTACGCTTATTCCACGTCGTGGATTATCTAGTAAGGTAGTATGCAACGTATATTTGCATCTTCATGCAGAAACCACTGTAAAAAATGGTTTAAAAACGGATTTATTGTTAAAGTGTTATATATACATATACGAGGTGCATACGATAAGTTTCCAGACATTTTTTCGTATGGGCACTTTTATTGATAGTACACTCATGAAACTCTTGTCCCCTTTGAAGTTATCTCCTCCGGCTGCAATGCACTTCTTGTAACGTTCCAACAACTTCTGGAAGGCCCCATGTAAGTCCTCTAGTTTGAGCGTGTCAATGACCTTCGTCAAAGCTTCTTTCATCTCCTCATTTGTCTCATAACGACAGCATCTGAGGTTAGGGAATAAGCAAAAGTCACAGGGGACAAGATCTCGACTATAGGGAGGATGAGGAACTGTGTTGATGCCAATCTTGGTCAAATAGTCTGTGAGTGACAAGGATGGAGTTGTGGAGTGGTGTATTGTCCTGGTGGAAAAGCCACTGGCCCGATTTGAAAGGTGCTGGCCTCAAACGACGGAATCTCTCCCTGAACTCCCTTAAAACCTCAACATAGTAACCCTAACCATAATCTTTTGGCCAATCAACTCTGGTGTATAGACTTTATTACTCCTCCCACACCTCTCATCATCCCTCACAGTCTTCCTGCCTTCCTTGAATCTCTTATGCCACTAAAAAACTGATGCTCGATTCAAGCAAGATGATCGAAAAACAGTCTGAAGCATTCCATACGTTTCTGTGGCATTTTTTCAAAGTTTAAAACATAATTTTATTGCATATCGGTCTTCTAAAGCCCAGATTGAATTTTTGAAATTCGCCACGTATGACAATCAAGCTTTAGTAGGGTGTATTCTAATTACTGCTGTAGCTGTTCATTAGTACCTGAAATCATAAAAATCAGTCAGTTGTCTTATAAGATGTACAGCAATAAGATACTGGATTTTCATGGGTCTACTACAATTTTAAATGCCCATACGAAAAAAGTCTGGAAACTTATCTTATGCACCTCGTGTATGTGTATGTATATATATATATATATATATATATATATATATATATATATATATATATATATGTGTGTGTGTGTCTTGATGAAATAAGTTACAGATATCAATATATTGACCAGAGTTAAAAAGTAGTGAAAGTTACAGACATAAATTAAGTTTATGTATGTTGTCAATCAATGAATACTGTTAGGGATGTCTCAACTAGAATATTTGCTACTTTAAAAGCATGGAAAAAACAGTGCATCTTGGTCGGAGTATTTTTCTTTTTTTTTTTTTGCTAGCGAAGGGAAAAACTCCTGCTTTAAATCACTGTTAATGTGTTGCTGCTTACGGTGAAGTTATAATAGGCAGAGGGCTGGTGTCGCTCTGCAGCAGTGCGTACACAACAGGAAGTCAATCTTCGTGTTGGGCGTTTACGTTCATTAACAGCAGAACATAACATTGCACGCGTTTAATATTTAATTCGAGATTTCAGACTATGAAAACCACAGGAAATGGCGACGGAATTTGATCTTTCTGATGTAGGTGGCCCTACGTATATCATTCCATTGGACTCTGAAGTAATTGTTTGGAGAAAACCCATTCCAAGTTAGCGATGATTTACCTAACTCTGATTATCATCTTTTGGGGCTCCTCTAAAAGAGCCTTCTCAGGAAACCAGTTCAAAAGTAGTGATATTGTCTTGAAGATGTACAAGGTTTTCTCCAGTTGCCAAAAAAATAGTTATTTAATTCGAGCATTTATACGCACCTGTTGCGATGAGATAAGTGTTGATGATATCTATGTGACATAGATGTTCTAGTAACATAAGTAATCAAGTAAGAGATAGCAGTGAATCCTTTAACATACTCAAACTATTCGTCTTTATCTTTCTTCACTCTTTGCAGGTCATCTAGACGGCAACGTGTGTACGCACAGCAGATAGTCTCCGCTGATCGGCCAGAATTAGTTTGATATTGTATAAATTCGTTCATAAGTTGTTCTATGCTTCCCTACCAGTGTCCATGTTCTGAATACACAGTTTAATGTGTTGGCGTAGTTATTGACACCACGGTACCAGTTATCTTCCCTGAATCAGATAACAGCAACATTGAGCAGTGGGCGACCGATTTCGGGTCACCTGATCAAAAGATCACGTCTGCATCTTTTTAGGTCAAACTCTTCACTTAGCGTTACGAGGAAAAAACGACTATCCACGATGTGGTTCAGTGCTTAGTAATGCAACTGTAAATATTTGGAGAGGGTTCTGATTGGCTGAGCAAAGACAGTTAATGATTTGATATGGGGCTTATAAAGGTTATATTTGTGAATGGTCTCTATTCTCTTTATACTCTTCATGTTTTCTGGAGGAAGGGTTTGTTTCAGTAAACCGGGACATTGGCCTAGCGGTTAGAGTGTTCGCCAATGGCCCGGGAGACCTGGGTTCAATCCCAGGTCGAGTCATACCAAAGACTTTAAAAATGGTACTTGATACCACCTTGTTTAACACTCAGCATTATAAGGTACGGTTCAAGGGTAAAGTGGAGCAATCCTGGGAATGGAGTAGCGCCCTCCCCTACACCTTGGTGTAGTAGCTATCGAAAAGGGAGCCTTCTGGTCACCCTCGACTATGGTCGCTAACTTTACTTTACTTATAGCTTACTTGTATGTGCTTAAGTGGAAAAAGCATTAATATACTCTTTCTCCTCCGGTTTATAGTTGTATTTAACACTGGAAAAGCAACCAGTCTCCAAGGAAAAATCTGACTAGCAGCCGGCTGTACTTTTGATGAATTTGACCCCGATCCATTCCCTGTGTATATAAAATCACGCTCAAATCTTTTACTTTCGTTTAAAAAGCAACTAACGAAAACACCTCAATCTTGACTTGTTTTTAGCAAGACCCATTACTTTTGAATGTAATAAAATTAGCGTTACACTGTCAATGATGTATCAACATAATCTCTTGAGTGCTCCTATTCACGTAAAATTGCTGTCTTTTATCGAACTCAATAAGTGTAAGTACTATCAATATAAAAATGTTGCATATTTTTATGGCTGTCAGTAGCACCAGTAAACGCTGTTAATTATGAATGGAATCGAGTGTTTATGTCTACGCCAGATAACTGGCCGTCAACGAAAATTGCACTGCTCTCTTGGCTCAGATTAACACGCCAAGGCTATTTTTATCACTCATTAAATCGATTTATGAGTGCTTACATTGCTTATGCACTTTTATATTTATAAAAAATGTAAAAATGTTTGCACAAAGTGCATTAGAGATGAACCATTTATTTTAGTCAAATATGCTGCACTTTTGCCAGTTGTGCCCGTTTGCCGACATTTTTAATGTGCTCTAGTTTTAACTATATTTAGGACTAAGATTAGTAATTAAAAATCAAGTACATATTACAATAAACAATATGACTTTTAGAATTTACCGTGTTTATGTACACATACACAAAAGGAGTGAACAACATTTTAAAACTAATTCTCCACTATCAAAACAATGGGTCATTCGATATACAAAATATTTTTTGGACACGTCGAAGCTAATCAACATTCATAACAAACAACGCATAATCAACATTTTTTGTGACTAAAAATTGGGTGTTGTTTATTAAACGAAGTCAGTAATTACTCTGTTATATGCGGTAAATCTTTACTAACCCAGAGCCCTTACCTATTATTGCCTTCTAACTTTCAAAAGCTTTTCAACTTTGGCTGACTTAAATATAGATTTAAAATATCGCAGAGCATTGCTTAGAAATATGCAGAGGCGTTTATTTGGTTGTTCAGAATATGATTCTTAATGGCTATTTATTTTGATGGTCATTTGCACTGGGTTCAATCCCAGGTCGAGTCATACCAAAGACTTTAAAAATAGTACTTGATACCACCTTGCTTAACACTCAGCATTATAAGGTACGGTTCAAGGGTAAAGTGGAGCAATCCTGGGAATGGAGTAGCGCCCTCCCCTACACCTTGGTGTAGTAGCTATCGAAAAGGGAGCCTTCGGGTCACCCTCGACTATGGTCGCTAACTTTTGCAAGAATAAACAGAACTAAATGAATGTTTTTTAAGTAACCTTTTAATGTAGTTCTATTTTTACAACTTCATCTGTTAAAGAATTTTATTGACTGTGTTTATTTCTATGAGCTACTTTTTACTATGCGAATGAGCCAGCAATAAAAATGTGAGTTGGATTGTAGCCTTGTAGGGGGAGAACATGTTTAGATGAAAAGTTCACAAAATGAATAGGAAAATATTCAAACTCATGGTTAGAGGAATACCCACTCACTTTATCATTAAAGTGTTGTACATAACCAAAGTTGACGTCGTTTTTGTAACTCAGCCAGTTACTAGATAACGGACTCTTTTTAAAAATCTCTTGGGCTCGCACCTACACCATACGAGGGGCATAGAGTTTCCAGACTTTTTTCGTATGGGCACTTTTGTTGATAGTACACACATGAAAATCTAGTCACCTACGAAGTAATCTACTCCGGCTGAAATGTACTTGTACCGTTCCAACAACTTCTGGAAGGCACCATGGAAGTCCTCTTGTGTGAGCGTGTCAATGACCTTCGTCACAGCCTCTTTCATCTCCTCAATTATCTCATAACGACAGCCTCTGAGCTTAGGGAATAACCAAAAGTCACAGGGAGAAAGGTCTCGACTATAGGGAGGCTGATGCCCATCTTGGTCAAACAGTCTGGCCACTTCCGATGGAATTTCTCCCTGAACTCACTTAAAACATCAAAATAATAACCCTAACCCTCACCCTTTGGCCAATCAACCTTGGTGTATTGACTTCCTTACTCCTCCCACACCTCTCATCACCCCTCACATACTCCGTGTCTTCCTTGAATCTCTTATGACACGTAAAAACTGATGCTCGATTCATGCAATATGGTCAAAAAACAGTCTGAAGCATTTCATACGTTTCAGGGACATTTTTTCAAAGTTCTAAACAGAATTTTATTGCATATCGTTCTTCTAAATTCCAGATTGCATCTTTGAAATTCACCACGTATGACAATCAGGCTTTGGTAGGGTCTATTCCAAATGCTGCTGTAGCTGTTCATTTAAACATGAAATCATAAAAATTGGTCAGTCATCTCAAAACATGTATAGCAATAAAATACTTAATTTTAAATGCCCATACGAAAAAAAGTCTGGAAACTTATCGTATGCCCCTTGTAAGTTCTCCTCGTTGACAATCGCTGTCGGTCACATGGACTTATTCAGAAGTTTTTGCTTTTATATCATTATATTTTTAACAAATATTTCCATTTTTATGAAAATGAACGTAAGGGAGATGTTTCTCAAGCTTAGTGTGGTATTGCAATTGGCTGGAAGAAGTTGAATTACGTACCTTTTAAATCAGCATTGCCAACTCACTCATTTATAGAATCGATCTGCACTAAGACCCGAAAGCACACAACAATATTACCCATAAAAGAAGTTCATCAAAATGAAGTAAGATTTTCGCAAATTTAATATATAAAGATATGCTTAGGCTGACACAAATAGGAATTCAACTCTAAAATGTAGCTTACTATAATAAAAATAAAACATATAGATTGGCAATGTAAATGAATTAGATTTATATCTTGATCACTGCAAGTTATTACCTCGATAACATAAATCAATGTTTTCCCTTTTATATATATCCCACTATGTCTTCAATCATAATGGACGTTCATAAATATTGAAAAAAAAAGGATGGTTATCGATAATTCTCATTGTCCTTGTTACTTCCTACTTACTTCACCAAATTTTTGTAGAAATACAGCCATTAATGATATATATGTATAACAATTAGGACGTTTAATGAAGCAAGTCTAAATTTTAAGTAGATTAAACGTTGATATATATCAATTCACAGGTCATTTGTTTTAATTCTGTTGTACTGAAAAAGGTGTGGATTAAAATGGGTGGAGCAATATATATAAATATATATGTATAATGAAGTACAAATTTGTTTTTACAACATAGAAAAGAAAAAAAAATCTTATCGAAGGAAATATGAAATTGACATTCTATATGTCTTTGTTAGATATCATCATAGCGGAAATTTTAAAGACACAAATAGATCTGTGAGTGTATATATATATATATATATATATATATATAGTGTTTGGACTTATTCCTGAATATATCTTTTCTGAACGCCTAAGGCAAGAGTATGCACATAATTTAAAATGTTTGGAGAATTCATCTTATGATTAATTGCAAACAATAAGTAATTACAGGGTGTATTCTATAAGTATCATTTACTCGTTAACTCTTTCCCAGTCGGATTTGGCTGTAAAATACACCAACTGCTTCTCTGCAATGGGTTAAGACTCACAAAAAGGAATTTTCTGGGTATGAAACTAAACAATCTGATTGTGAGGTTCCAGTAATGCTGGAGCTTTGGGGAATGCGAAGTACTCCTTCATTTTCATCGCTCCCAGGTCCACTCTGGCCCAAAGTGAGAGCACCTGATAGGCTCCTGTCTATGGATCAAATATAACTAAACCCTGTACTTATGCTAAACTGAATTTCTTAAAATAGAACTGTTTTGACATTTAAAATGCGTACTTTGCTAACCTGAATTGCTCGAAATAAGACAGTAAAAGCTATGTTTTAAATAGATTTAAACTGTACTTATGTTAAACGCAATAGTTTGAAATGGAACTTTTTTTTTTTTACATTAGAACTGTTTACTTATACGAAACTGACTTTTTTTTAAAAATTGAACTGTTTTGATATTCAACTCTTTGTAAACAAAGATTATACTTATATGAAAGTGAATTCTAAATTGAATGGTGTACAATGAAACTTTTTTCTAAGCTAAGCAGAATTGTTTGAAATAAATTAAACTGTTTTTTGACATTGAAACCGTGTAATTATGCTAAACTGAATTGTTTGAAATAAAACAGTTTTGACACTTACCTGAGTGTAAACAAAAATATACAAAACTAAATTGTTTGAAATAGAACTGTTTATATGGATAAAAAATGTATTTGACATTGATAACCTACAATTTTTTAAATGCCACCAAATTCATTATCACTTTTAAATTATTTTAATCGAAGTGAGATCAAACGCAGACAACCCATTGTTATTATTGTTTTTTTGTTTATCATTATCATTAATTTGGACTTTAGGTTGATTGTCGTTTCAGTCTGTACTTAAGAGCATTTTTACTTTATTAATGATAACCTATGATGTATCATGTCTCGCTCTCTCTCTCTCACCATATATATGCATGTGTATGTTTCCATATTTAGATTAAAATCTTTTAGTCTGGTTTAATTCGAGAAAATTTGACCACACCATCCTGTAGCTTTTAGTTTATACCTGTTGTTAAACCTGTCATGTCCAGTTTCAAAACAAATGAAAGGAACGTAACAAGAGAGACAAATCTTCAGGGTAAAAAGAGAAAGTAGATATGTAGGTATATGTTTATATCATAATTTTAAATAAATGATTTAATTAAACGCTGCAATATATATATATATATATAACAATCTGCAGATTCAGTCAAAGCCTTCATTTATATACGAGATGATGAACAATAGGAATAAAATGTTGTAAACAGAAGCCCCAGTAATTAAGAATAGTCTACTTGATAACATTCAGCTTTGAACATCTAATTACTGGCGTTTCCATGTCATTATAGAAATGATGAAGTTGTATTTATATATACATGGTCAATGAGGAATAACTCTTTCGCTTGAAGAGGATGGTGAGTATCTAGAAAACAGGTAATTATTTGGGGGTTTCTATCGTATCAACCCCCCTTCCCCCGATGAAATTTGCTTTATTGTATTACAACGATCCATCAATATTGAACAACGAAGGGATATTTGCGAGATTCAGATCCTTTGAAACGAGCCATAAGTAGAATGCGATATAAGGTCAGTTTTTTTCTAAGTTAATTATAGCAAAAAGCATGTGGATTTTTTTTTCTTTTACTTTATTGGTTGCCTTACTAAGGTTAAAGAAACCAGTCTGACCTGGTATTATACAATACTTTGGTGAGGTAGAACAGGGATCTTCCGGGTTTTTTTTTCTCAATGTATTCCGATAACATAGAAATAACAATATTTAATATTTCCGGTGAAAATAAAACTGTTAGGTTATCTATCTATCTATCTATCAATCTGTCTTTGTATCCATCTCAATAACTTATATAGAATTTGATTGGTAGATATACAATATCACGAAAAGCTGCTGTATAGATAGAAAATATGTAATTTCGGATTTTCCTAAAACAACTGACATATTCTGTCTACACACATCAATATTTAAGCTAATGTTATGATATTGAAAAGAAGAAAATAGGCAGATGTAGAAAAGCCGTTGTTGTTATATTTCATGACCAAAATATATCTGGATGAAACTGGTTACGATTATGTCTATTCTTCTTTTTCTTGCACATATCAGGATGTATTCCGGGGAAATATGTTTACGCAGCTCAAGAGCAAAATAACATTTGTATCGGATTTGCAAAAACCTCTGGAATAACTCCCAAATACAATGCCGAACTCATAATATATTGGGATGTTTATGTCTGGTTATAATTAATCTTCTTTTTTTTTTTCGCTGTTCTCAGCAAAAACAAAATAAGATGGCAAGTTAAAATTGTTGATTATGCCAAGTTCACTAAGGTGATAAATGAAGCATTTTTCTTTGTATTTTTTTCTTTTTTGTGGCTGTAAAGTTAGCTTGAACAACTGAAAGGAATCTTTTCCCGCGAAAATGTTCACCGTTTCACTGTAAGTCCTATCGACTACATTTTGTCTCTTCTATAAAGATTTGGCTCACTATAAGACATTGATATGCTTTTTTTTAATGATTATCTTGTTTGTAATAAGAGTTAGAGCACAGCGTGTGGGCTGTTCGCTTATAGTAATGTTTGGCTAGTAATTTTCCTTTGCTGTTTTCTCTAAATATCTTGAAAAATACGAGGTGTATGAAAAGGTATTCACTGAGCTTTGAATAATTTACAAGATACTACCACGAAAAAAAACAAATTGATTAAACACAAAAACATATATGTATATATATATATATATATATATATATATATATAATTAATCGTGATGTGATAGAATTTTGTTTTTTTTTCTTGAGAGATATTTTATTTACATTGAGCTCTTTACCACGAATTTTTAAATATTCGGATTTTGAATAATTTAATTGTCTTGGGGAAATTGTTCCCTACTCCAGATTTACTGGATTGAATAACATCTATATATCTATCCCTCTATCTATCTATCTTTGTGCATTTAGCGTCGAGCAAAACATTGCTAGTGAGCACAATGCTCACTGGGTGACTAATATCTCCTGATATCTACTCCAAGCAAGACAAAACTTCTAAACAACTATTCCAAGAGACAATTACAGAAATGTCACACACACACACACACACACACACACACACACACACATATATATATATGCAGAGAGAGAGAAAGAAAAATGAATTTCGTATATTTTCAAGTTCTATGATGCATTGTTATTTTGTTCGAAGCGTACAGCTAATATACCGACAGGGTATGACACTCACTATTCAATAAATAATTTCGATTTAACTTGTCTTTCTGACTTTTGGATCAATAATTTGTTCATGATCGACCGCGCAACGTATGGAAGAATTTTAGGCAATAGAAACGTATCGACCCATCTGTCTATGACGAAGACTCGATACCTATCAAAATCACCCACTCAAAAATGCACTGGGAAAAAGGATGAGAAAAGTAAAGCAGGCGAAGTAAGATACATGTCGATGGACACATTTTTGTTTCTCAGCCTTTCACTTTCTGTCTCTGCAACCATCTGTGTCTGTTTACTCCCTCTCTGATAGTAGTGTTCTTGATTGATCTCTAATCGAAAATTACTAAACAAATATCAGTGCACAAGAGTGAGCTCCCCTGTCAATCTTTGTTCAACGCAACTTTACTTTTCCGATTGTATGACCGAGTGAAATCGGCGGAGAATCAGCTAACTTTTTTTTATTGATTTTTTTTTATTATTTCTTCGTATGTATGCGTCTAATGAACCCCGTTTCCTTTCTACGACGCCTGCTCCCACCTCCCTTTGTCATCGATACAAATGCTGTGTCGGGGATCACAAAATGCACTATCTTTTCGGCGTATTTCATTTATCATTCTGAAGAGCAAACGATGTGTAGAGTGGGAAGTGCCAAAAGTTGACCTTGACAGATATCGGTAATTAATAACGAATGGGCTACCTTAAAGGCGAGAAACCGGAAATGCAATTTGGTAGAGAGAAAGAAATTGAACCAAAGGACGAAAGATTTGATACGAAGGTAATTATGCAGAGTGGGTAGAGCTGATTTTGCAAGTACATAATATGATTGCTTCAGAGAAATAAAGTAGATAGTTGGACTCGTTTCTAGAATCGTGCTGGCAATAATGGCTGGCTTTCAAAATTGCTTTTACACAGCTGTAAATAGGTTCAATTTTAGCTAAATGAATGCATGGTTTTAATTTGCACTTAGATGCATGACGGAAGCTGTGGTGTAAACTAGAGTAATTAGTGGTGGGAGAATAAGAGAAGACCGAATTTTGTATATATGCATGTCATTTGATCCATATAGATGAAAACGGTCCACTATGATGAAGCCTATATATCTTTTGAAAGAGAAAAGACAATTGTTGCATAACATACATATAGAATCTCACAGATAAACACACATGTGCATACACAATCTTTTTGTGTATATCTATGTATATATCTTATTTCTCTCTCTCTCTCACTCACACACACACTATTTTGTAGTCTTCCTGTATGTTTATCTGACGATTTTTTTCCACAATTTAGAAGTATGGATTTTATAGTTTAAACAGGTCAAATAAGTAAACATATGAGTGTGTACGTATGAATTAGTGAATATATATATACATATATATATATATATATATATATATACGCGTTTGTGTAAGTATAAATGAATATATGTAGGTATGTATATATGTTTTATATATATATATATATATATATATATATATATATTACTGTGAGTGCATATACAAATATAATGTTTGGTGTGAGATAGGAAAGGTTACAGAAAATCAAATTGACATGTTTCTTTATAACAGATACTTTATAATGACGTCATCTTTATAGAGAAATGTGTCAATATGATTGTGCATATTACTATTTTCATTGGTATATCTTCAGTATCCAGCTAATTTCGACAAAGGAAATTTAAAGATGGCACGGGTGAGAGATGTGTCTATCTTGTTTAAAAAATTACTTTTCTTATTCAAATATTTTAGTCTCTAACATTTTTGACTATATATCTGTTTAGAACAGAAGAATTATGTAGATACCGAGTCCTAAACTGATGGTATAATTGCATGGAAAAGTGTACTCTATAAACATCTCTAGAGTGTAAAATTATATTTTCTTTTATAAAAGACAAGTTACAAAAATCAAAGTACTAGTCCAATAATATCTCTTGAGCACTATGGCATCGACCATATTTCTTTCACACCCATTTTGAAGTTCATCAATTAATTTCTTTAATCTTCTGTTTGTTTCACTGCGCCTTTTCTTCCAAGCAATTTTCGCCGTATATTTAGTTACATTCTGTTGTGAATTTAGAATTTTTTTTATTTGCTGTTGACAATTTCATGTTCTGGAGTTGTTTGTTTAACTATATTTATATTGATAAGATTTACGTTTTTTGTTTATCTTGACTTTTATTCATAGTGTTTCTTAATATTATTCCTTCTGATATTTTTATGTTTGTTTTTATTTAGGCGCTATTTATTTTGTATTTTTTTCTTTTTACCTGGAGCCCTCATATACTTCATTATAAAACGATCACTCTCATTAATTATATTTTATTCCTAACCATTTCTGTTATTAGGTATACATAATTATGTGTTTACAACGGTAGGGTCAGCTTCTCAATTTGCTTCTTTGTTAATATTTCTCTCATTCGATACTGATCTGTATCGTCTCAGAGAACCAATGCAGATTGGATTTAGAAATGTGATAGTTAAATTTCCTAATCAGTCAGAAGACGCTAGTTACACAAAGATACTTGTCTAAACCTATGTGAGCTTTGGAATACACTTAGCATATATACTCTCAATGTCTAATTTTATTAAATTTTTGCGAAGTTTCGTTTTCTCACGTGGTTTTCTTGAAAGTTAAATACAATTATAATCATTAAAACCACCTGTATTTCTTCAGTAATCTAACTTTCGAAACAATCGTAATTTGCATTCACGTTTAAATACCAATGTTATGATTCTATGACACACAGGTCTTTTAATGCAATAAGTATGTAGATATTTTTTTAATATACTATAAGGTGACTGCAGCTATATTGTTTGTGGGAAACACTTAAGTCATTTGCCAGGTTACGATGGTCCAAGTTTGACTGCAATGTTGTTCGTGCTAGTACTTTTTCGAAAAGGCGACAAACAAGGTTTTTCTTTGTTCTCGTTATCGTTTCCAAATGTTGAACCTTTACCCTGGTCCTTTCTTTTCTCATCCTTAATGTTGGTCTACGCCCTGCCAGGAATGCCTATTGGACTATTGTTCACATTGAGTAATAACTATTCGCTACGCATGGCAAAACGGAAACAAGTTTCGGATTCACATTTTATGTGGACACTGACTGAATGGTTCGGATTTTCTTGTATGCAAAGAATGCTCTCAAGCAAGGCATCTATCAGACACAATAAAATATGTGCAAATCAGAGACTGAGAGAGTAAGAGGGTGACATTGAGTGAAAGAAAATGAAAGAAAGGCCTCTAAAAGAAGCTTGCTGTATTTCTTTCTTACTGTTACTGTGAAGGGTTATGCATTGTTCGAATGTCTAGCCGTCAGCCATCTCCGTCATGACAGCCACGTTTCCTTAAGAATACTCGCTAACAACGGCGAGCGAATAAAAGATAATCTTTCAACATGGTGGACACACAACTTTGGATCAATACAAGTATTAGATAAAGCAGGATAAATGAATAAAAATGTCAAATATGTTCAACTATCTCTACACCCAAAAGAAAGAAAAATACACACATAAGAATATCCTTATCAACACACAATCGCACACGCAAAACACATGCACACAGATACATAGAGAAAGAGTAATAGATGTTCGAGACGAGCACACATGCGTATGAATACTTAAATGTAACAACCTAAGCGCATGCGCGTTTTTGTTTTTATTGATCAGTGGAAAAAAATGCATTAATAACACAATCATTCAGCATTCTTTTAATTTAAACGTTTTCCGTTTGGAACATTCATTTTTTTGTCGATTTCCTCTATTTTTAAGAAACAGATCATCTTGGGACGTATTATTTATATGAATATTTTTCTATTTTATTTGCATCTTAGAAAGTTGATTTGGATTTCTTGCATTGCATTGTTTGTGATGAACGAGATAATAAATCTGGTGTTAAAATGAACACTGATAAAGAAAATGGTGTAACGTAAAAAAAGCATAAATCACTTTCTCTTTTTTATGAGCTTGACTTTAGTCCCACGCCATCGTTGTAATTTTGCAGATACACATATCCAAATAGAAACAACAGTTAGATATGTTCAACTTAGGTAGGTGAACATTATCAGGCAACATGCAACTACGCACATACAGAAAAAAATCAGCAGAAGTATATGATTGCAAAACTGTTTAAAATTTCATAGGAATATCTAGAATTTTACAAATACCCAATATATTTAAAATTATGAATAGAGTATCAATACGTATTTGTGAAAAAAATGCAATGTTTAGTATCGAGTTCATATCTGCATGAATTTTGCCTTTTTTTAAATTTTTTATATAATTGATACGGTGTTTTGATAATTTTTTCCATATTTTCTCTTAGAGTGAATTTAGTGTCCCTGTTAAAGGTATAGCCTGTTTGGTGGAAATATTTGATTGGATTCTTTGTTTAATGGCATTTTAACCTTCGTGGGTTATTTAATGCCAAAGCTATTCTCCTAGAAGAACAGTAGTGGTAATATTTAACCCATAGCTGGGAGTATAAGGGGGTTCATACCTTTACCAAGGGTATTTGTCCGAAAGTAAACCTAATAGCGCGACTGGAGTACGAACTCGCTTACTACGATTCCGCAGTCTATTGCTTTAACCATTACACCACGAGGACACACCCGGAAATATTTGAGGTTGAATATGATAGATATAAATAAGAAATCGAATTGAAGCTGTATATACCCGAGCAGAAATAAACAAGGAAAATATTCTCCAAATGACAGGCTGTCTGTAGTTTGTTTTTTTGGTCCACTGGTATATCAATCCTCGTGGGTTATTTACTGTTAAAATCATATATGGATCCAAATGAGGATAAATTCAAAAATGAATGTAATGCCTCAATTGAAGTTTGAACTCGCTTACTACGATGTCGCAGTACACCAATTTAGCCTGTGCATCAGGGAGTCTCAACAGTATATTTTTTTGGTAGTGACCAAATGCATATCAACCCCAGAGTATCTCTTAGTACCGCAAAAAAGGCACCTAAAGTCTTATGGTATTTCTTTACGGAGACTTTGCCAAAAAACAGATCCTCATTTCAATAAACATGCAAGAATGTTTGAAAATATTCAGCAGATTGTTCGGAAAATCAAAATTTCAGTAAAGTGTGAACTGGCCGTATGAGGATTGATTTCTTAGAGCTGTGACTGATTGCAGACGTTGAATAGGATTTGCTAGCGGAAAAGCATATAATCTAATCAGCACTGCTTGCCGTTATATATATATATATATATATATATATATATATATATATATATATATATATATATATATATATTGGTTATTTGCTGTTAATTTATAGATTACTGCCATGAAGTCGTCTAAATTTCCTAAACGATTATGGCGAATGTATTTGCTTTCCTTTCTTGAAGTATGAATAAATAATATCCGACAAATTAAAATTGCTTACCCGGTCACTGATGAAGAAGATACAATGATTAGGCTACAACTGCAAACAAGAAGACGTTATTATAACTGTCATATAAATAGAATTTCGCTCAATACAACTTTTATTTATAAGTAGATAATTTCGTATTAATGATTAATTCACGTTTTTGGACAGACGCTGAATTTGAAAAAAAAATGTTATTCTAATTAACAGCAACCAAATGCAAAGAAAAACACTATAATTATATGATTCATATAGTCATACGTATATATATATATATATATATATATATATATATATATATATATATATATATATAGTGTGTATTATACTTATCTTAATCCTTTGATTCCCAAAATGGTAAATAAACATTGTTATTTTCCAACTCATTTGAGGTTCTATTTCTGCTTTCTTATGAAGAGAAAAGGGATTTATTAATCATCCCTTTAAAAAATATAACACTGTGTGTATGATTTTCTTATTATTTTTATCAATTACATGTTTATCACTTTTTAGGAGACACCTGTAAGCATAACGGTTTTCATCATAGGAAATGAAAACAGTGGTCCGAGTTCAAATCCTCGACACAGCTGATTACTTTCTTTGACTCTCTAATCCCCCCCCCCTGGGAAAGACATGAATTCAACTCTTTACCGAGCTATAGGTAAAAAACAAAGTGTACTTAGCTCTGTTTGTTCGCATGGTTACCAGACTAGGAGAAGGAAATATGTGAATTGAAACCAGCTTTACTCCGCTTAAAAATTGACTTTGTATAACGTTCTGCTTGTGGCGGGGCGTTTGGATGAATGCATATAGATTTCTTACTTGTATTAATGAAACCAAGACACTTACAATTCCTATGTATATTTCAGCTTTTGTTCAAATTAAAATTAGCACACCACTTTGGAAAAAACTGGTTTATTTCCCAGAAGAGCAAATCTGGAAATAAATTAATCGACTGGTTGATTATTTAACGGAATGTCACTCCATTAAGAGTTGATTTATGCTAAGAGGTTAGGCAGTAGTGTTCATTTTCGTTTGTATTTATAATTTTTTGTGGAGTTGTTTCTAATTTTTCTTTTCATATGTTCCAATTAATTTTTACATAATTTCCTTCTCTTTAATGACGAATCCACACATTCAACATTAAATCCCAACCCTTAAGAGACTGGAATTAAACTGTTTAACTTGTATATTGTTTTAGTTATATCAATGATTCTTCTTTGGTCTTCTATATTTGCTTCCAAACTATTTTCGTAAAAGGTATTTAACTGAAAACTCTTTCTGCTTGTAAAATAGTAGAGTATCTTATTTTCATAAAACAAACTCTGAGGTGATTTGTTTTCAAAGAACGTTTATCCTTTGGGTTTCTGTACGCAAATTTTCTTGTTAGATTTAATGTGTAACTTTAATCGATAGAAGATATTTATGAATCCTGTATATTTTAAGATAGGTAAGAAATTAGCTAAAATGGAATCTACAGTGAAATTTTATATACCAATAAACACAAATCTAATTCATGACTACTTAAAAAAAAGGAATTTGGCTTATCTTAGGTTACAGCAGTGGGTTTTATTTTTTCATGGATCAAAGAGAAGCCGTTACATAAAACAGAGAGAGCACTCAAGATCAGTTGCAATCAAAACAATTTTGAAGCGTTTATAACGTGTGTAGTAAAGTATGACATTCCTCAAACCAATGCAATGAATATAGTTTGTCGAAAGTTATCGAATTTAAGGCAACAGAAGATAATTGAATCTTTAATTTACAAAGATAATCAACGAATCACCATTAATTCTAGTATATAAGCCAGCGCTTATTTTGATTTGGTTTTTAAATTATATAGCACGTGATTATTTATGTCAATAAAATAAACATTTTAACTTTCCTTCGCTTAAATGATTACGTATTCAAGCGGAACGAGCTAATGTTATGGAAAACTCAAACAATTGTTAACTTTTTACCATATAAACAAGATATGAAACGACTAGGCATAGGTTTTTATCGTTTCAAATTGTTATACCTCGGGTTAATTACTCCTTCAATTTGATATATTTATTTAGGGATGCCTAAATAAGGATGAAATTAGGTTCTGTGGACAGTTCTTAAACTGCCTATAACCACATTTACAACATCTCATTCACAATAAAGAAAAGTTAAATAAAAAGCTAAGCACTAAATCCTTGTTTGTCATCTTTGAAAAGACATGCCTACAAAAAATCAATTGCCTATTGGAAAAAACGAGATGCAAACTAAAAAGCAATTTTACCAAAAATAACAACTCGAAAGCACTCCAAGTTACCTCATTAGAATAAAAATACAGACAATCGCATTTAACATGTTAGACAGTAAATTTACTAAATGGAAGAAAAAGCACCATGAGATGAAAATTAAAACTTCCAGCCAGGAAGGACCTCTGAAGTGGAAGGAACATTTACCTATCATTTTGGAAACCCTTCTAAAAACACAAATAAAACTACGGAAAAAATTTGATAGTGAACTACATATAAAACTAGGTCAGTTCAGAGGAATAAATTGACTTAATACATAAGAAAGGAATTCCTATTGAAGTAGAGAAGACAAGAAAATGTAACAACATAATTTGATTATACAACCTTGTGTATAAACAAAACAGAACAAAGAAATGAACGATATGCTGCATCCACCTTGTCCCCAAGAAAGGCGAACAAACAGTCAATAAGTGAGGCGTAACTCTTGCTGAGATAGGGGCTAAAGTTTATAATACTCAGCTTCTCAATAGTATCTGACTCAAAGCCGAGAAAATTCTTTGGAAAAAAGGAACGGCTTTAAGAAAAGTTAATCCACACTACCTCTGATTCAATCCATCGAACTCTTCAAACAACATATGCAGAAGTTCTTGAATCAATATAACTGTAGTATCCAAGGTGTAATGGGTATCGTCATAGGAAATGGACTCCGGGACACAAGTTCGAATCCTGGACAAGATATTACATTTCACATAGCACTAATACTCATGGGAAAAGTATGAATCCAATTATTCCCTCTCCAGATATGGGTAAGTAGTAGAGCAAACTGGGCAGTTAACTTTAGTTAGGCAACTAGTCTAGAAAAAAGAAAACTCTGAATTCAAACCTGGTAATCTCTGGTTAAAAATTCAACTTGTCTCGTCCTGCGCGTGTGGAGAGGTAGGTAAATACAAATATTATTGTTAGTAGATTTCATTAAGGGCTTTGGTTCCATACCCAGAGGACAATTAGAGTAAATGCAACTAAATAAACTTCTACTGATTAAATGATGCTTCACAAAAACATGAAAGCAAAGTTTGCTCACCTGATGGCTGAACAGACTTCTCCGACTTTGTCACAGGAGACATTAACGCCATGTGTGCTAAGAATCTGACTAGATTAAGTACCACGAACATCAATAGATGCAATAAAAGAAAATGATTCCACACATAAGAATATATCACGCAGGTCTTATGTGACACGAAAACAACTTAAAAAGTGCAGCATTTCTGACAAACACATCGAATCCCAACTGCATGGTGTGTTGCAGGCAGCAAGATACATATCTCATCTACTGAAAGCGATCTCAATATGCACTTGGCACATATTTAGATCATACTGAAATCTCTCTTATCTGATAAAATGAAATGGGGTTTCTTCTAAGCAGTGTCGGTTCAGTGATATTAAATGGGTGTTCCACATAGATACATAAGCAATCCATAGAGAAAAAGCTCTATAGAAACCACATAAGAATTATGCCTGCGTTTTTGAACAACTTATGGTAGCAGGATCTCATAAAACAGTATCTGTACGGTCACTTCTCTCCCGTCTCACAAGCCATCCAAGTAAGACACACAATACATGCGAAGTACTTCTGGAGAAATGAGGCCGTAGTCATAAGCGTTGTTTTCATGGACTCCAACACAGTCGTACCACTTGGGGTTGATCATCAAGAATATACATAGATCCTCTCTCTCTCTCTCTCTCTCTCTCCGTACACAGGATACTCTCTAGAGAATCTGCCAAGAATGATGGACGAATCGTGAGAGAGAAAGTGAGAGTTCAGAATTCTCAGGCCCTCCATCGGCATGAGTTGATGATCTATATGGTTGGTTGGTTTTTTTATTTAATGGCAGTCATTATTCTTTTAGGAGAACGGCAATGATACTATTTAACCCATAGCTGGGGAATAAGAGGGCTCATACCTTCCACAATAGTAGTATTCTGAAAGTGAACGTAACAGAGAAACGGGATTTTGGACTCGCTTACTTTGAGACTTCAGTCCAAAACTTTTAGCCACTACGCCACGGAAAATTAAATATTTTCATTCGTTCGTGGTTGACTATGATTTGATTATTAAACTTGAAAACATTAATCTCAAAAAATTTTATTTTAAAGATATTTCAGAAATGGATCTGTATGTTGAGCATCGGAATTCATTGGAAGAGAAGCAATAAACAATGGACTGTGTTAGATAATATATATATTTTTTAATGAATTTCTTACATCAATATTTTTTAAATGTTTGCATCTTGATTTCCTTCTTGTCCAACTCTCCGTTGTTTTGGAAAAATATTCATTAAGAATGCATTTATTTCTAAGATATACGGTTGTTTATCATATTTACCAACCCCTCTGGTCGGGCAGGAAATGACACAAGGTCAATTTTTAAGCGGAGTTTAACAGGTTTGAATTCAGAGTTTTCCTTCTCCTAAACTAGTTGCCTCACCAAGGCTGAAGAAATTTGTCTACCCTACGATTTACCCATAGCTGAAGGGAAAATATTTGGATTCATACCTTTCCCAAGGGTATTATACGGTTGTTTATTCTAGTAAAAAAGAACAAACTTCTTCCAGACAATAGCATTTAAGCTATTTTAAAAACCTTTTATCGCTGAAGTACATTTATATAAATGCTATCAATGTTAATTTATTCTATATCTTCTATTTCTTCCTATAATCCATTGTATCAAGCAACACTTCGATCGTTACAGCAAAAATTAGAAAATGTTTCTAGCGAAGTCCATGAAAGACGGGATGTAAGTTCACGTTTAAACGGAAGCTATTTTCTTCTTTTTAATATATTGCTGGGATATATCAAGTTTAACCCAATATATCGACTCAGTGTTGGCATGAAAATAATACAGTGAAATAAAATTGAAGTAAACAAATGGATTTGAAAAAAGTTTATTTCTAGAATTTTTCTTAGTGTAGATATTTTCCTTCGTGAAAATAGAAAAAAAATTATGTGAATTTTTTTCTTTTCACAATAGCTTACATTCCTTAAATATTTATCAGTTTCAAGTTACCAGTGAAAATATAAGATAAATACTTTGGTGAATAATAGATTAATTTTTAAGTAAATACAATTATGAGCCAATATGTCTATATTAGTTGAACAACAATAGTCTTTATGTACAGTTACATTTAATCCACTTAGAATTTTAGATATTTTATGAGAATGAGATTAATTCGTAGCAGAATTGGAGATTGGATTCTTAGCTTTATGAGTTAATTTTGAGAAGCAACATTCAGCCTGATATCCATGATATTCTTTTATTAACATATCAAAGCAAACAAGAGGCATAAGATGCTAAAATAATGCAATCCTATTTGATACAGTTGCAGACAGAATGCCTTCAATCGATATTTCTAAAAGAAAAAAATATTGTGAACTGTTTTTTTTTTTTTTTTTATTCACTGCGAGAGATTATATGAAATGTCAAAAATAATGAACCCACCTATTTTGGATGGTTAGAAAAAAACGTATCGAAAAAATCATGAAAGATGTCTATCTTTTTTATAAGTATTATATGCCAGTGTTATGAAATGTAAAAATAATTTCTTGAATTAAAATCTTTTGACTCTGATGGATGTTTTTAAGAATGAAGGAAAATATACTGTATTATTTACAATTTATTTTTAGTTTCTCTAAAATAAAGGAGCACATATTCCTATACATTTTTTTGCTGATTAAAAAAAAAAACACGATATTTACTAATGTCGATTACTGAAATAAATTGATACTCATTTCTATAATCTACGTTGTGCTTTTAACTGAAGTCAAGCCTTCTGATAAATCAATATGTGATATTTGAATAATTTGCGTAATTTATTTTAACGATATATCAACAAGTTTAGGGTTATTTTATGTCTCAAGGAAAAGGAATCGGGATTTTCATATTTTCATAGTTATATCGGTCTAGTTTAAGAATTTGGGATATTTTTCATTGAACTCGGTCTTATCGAATACGAATAATTTTTAGACATAACTCATCAACTCGTAGATGGGACTATGACAATTACAAACTCTCTGGATTAGAGTAAACCTAAGAGTAACGATAATAAGTGTAACACACTCTCCCCAGACCTGAAGCTTCACCATTGAATGATGTATCAGAATGAGAACACACTTTATGAGGAGTAACTTGCTTCTCTGTAGAGGGAAGCCGAAGCCTTTTCTAAGCCACACGTACATTTAAATATGAAGAATGGCTTCAATATTACATAAATACTAAACATATTTTTCATAGTTTCAATTTTCTCGGTTCCTTAAAACAGTATTACTTATACACTAAAATTATCAATGTTAATATTTTAAAATAAAGAAAAAGGAAGATATTCAAGCTTAGTTAAGTTTATTTTGCTAAAGATTGATATTAAAAAATGTGCTCATCAATAAAATCAAATAATTAATTAACGAAAAAAGAGACTACCAGCAGATTATAGTAAAAACATTTTTAATCCAATATTTTAATCAGTCCTTCGCTTCATGATGTCCGGCACGTCGTGGATTACAGAATTCGTTCTCCATCTCGTCAATTATCTTCTG
This sequence comes from Sepioteuthis lessoniana, assembly GCA_963585895.1. Classification (NCBI taxonomy): domain Eukaryota; kingdom Metazoa; phylum Mollusca; class Cephalopoda; order Myopsida; family Loliginidae; genus Sepioteuthis; species Sepioteuthis lessoniana. Next base: position 52,928,298 of record OY757904.1, read on the forward strand.
TATTCATTTACTATTTCCGTATCAGATCAATAACATCATCAAAATAGCAACAACCAAAAACATGAGATTAATTTAATTGAATTTGTTTGCTAACTGTGCATAGCACACAGGAAAGACTCGCAACATTTGTATGTCAGAAAGCATTTTACCTGGCTGTCGATTTTTCAATTTCATTAATTTTGAGTTAATTTCCGGCAATTATTCTTGCTGATTGCTTTACCTGTGGCTGCTCCTCAAATGAAGCGCGACTCACCTAATGTAAAGGTGTCAGTGAGACGCTGATCATCAGGTTGAGGATCATGTTTTTCTCCTTATCTGCTTTTTGTACGTTTTTTCTGCAACATGTTTATTTTTGGAATATTTCTTTTAAATATTTCTCGAAATAGTCTGCACTGATTTAACATAAGCAGTTAGCTTAATTTACAAAATGATTTTATTTTCTTCTCTTTCAATTTTTTTTCATATCCGACAATTTTAAGAGGAAGTAAGGATGAAATTATTCTAATAACTTACTAAATATGCAAATTATGTTGAAGCGAATAACGAAATATCGAACTTAATGATAGTTATTTTTATTTCCTTTGTTATTCTGATAACTCTCATGAGATTTTGTTATTTCTATATCACAACAGTTGAATACATTATCTTGCAGGGAATATTAAAAGCATTTTTAATGTGAATGTCTTAGATGTAAGAAAGCATTGTCTAACTTGCACTTAGTATATTCATTATTGATAGACAGCGTGATATTTTATTAATTTTTCCATTTTCTGTTTCTCTTTTATTTGTTTTTTCTTGCATTTCTTACTTTTCGAGACAGCATAAAAATCGTATGATTTTTTTTTATCAGATAACGTATCATAAAAGCCTTGTACATTTAGAATTATTTTGTCTTCGCAAATTTTAGGCCCACTTATGATTCTGATTGATTTTTTTGGCATATAAACCTGATTATTTCAAGCTTTGGGATTCGGGAGTCTTGTACATTTTTTTTTAAATTTCGGTTTGTGTCTTGCTTCTTTAGAGCGTTTTTCATACAGTTATATCATATATGCTAATGTGATACAAATAATTTGACCACATATCTATTTGTCCCATAGATGGAATCTTTCCACGTACGACAAGTCTGAGTTAGAAAAAAAACACTTAGAGTAATGGCAATGAAGAGGTAATGCACGCAGCACTACGCTCATGAGCAGGAGCCTCACCATCAATTGTAGTTTAGATTCAAACCCAGGATATATTCATTTCGAGTGAAATGTCTTACCCCATCTGAAAAGAATAATCATTCTATTCTAGGCCCCTCCGACAGGGTGTGCTGAGAACGCAGTAGCAAAATCTGAGACTAATATCCTTTCCTTTCTCGGAAGATCAAATCTGAAATAAAATTGAATCCTGAGCATCTAATGGTATGACCAAATCATTAAGTATGGATCAAATGCTACCAATATTTTCAGGAAAAAATATAGAATTCTAATAAATCGATTATTTCAAGTGATACAAAGTTATCCTCAAAGAATTAATAAATATTTAGCTTTATTTTCAGTTATTCTACATTCAAGGAGAATCAGTTATCTATGAAGGTCACAAAGTACGTTTATCGATTCCCCTCTATTATATTAACACCATTTATAGGAAATTCATATATTAATGCTCTGTGGTTTGGATCTAGTTTTGAGCTGAATGTCTAATCACAAATAGCAAGCAATCAACAAATCCATGTTTAATAATATTCATACACGTAGAATAAAATGCGAACATTTATTTGGTAATATTTCATTACTTTCAATGAAGAACATAATTTATTCAATTATTTTCCTTTTCAACAATACTAAAATATGATACTTTAAAAGGCAGGATAGAATTTTCGTTCTACATTATTTCATCAACGTTACCGTGGAATTAACTTTACTGGACAGATTTTGGTTGTCTTTATAGTTATTTTCTTCTGGAATGTAATCGTCTTTTGTTTACCGAGTTGGTAATTTTCAGGATCGTGATGTGACATAATATTTACTTAGATATTATTCGCTACCTGGATACAATGCTATGCGTGTCTATCCAAATCAGGAAACAACGAATAGAATTAGAATGAATAAAAATAGACAAGCTAAGAAAAATATATTTCTAATAGACTCCGGAAAAAGAACCTTTTGTAAAAATTACCCATTTCTCTTTTTTTCTCCAACAATATCAAGTTTTGAAATGGGTCTCTTTTTCTACCCAAAAACCTTTCTTTAGATTCGGCATCTTTAAGATATTAATTTGCTCTATATAACAACTCTTGACTATTGAATTGTTTCAAATCTCAGTGTCGATTTAATGAAATAAAATATACAATTTTCTTTCATGACAAAATTCGTTATAGATTTTTAATGGGTCTTCACATGCCAATCGCTCACAAACACCAGAAGATATTATTTCAAGTATAAAGTAGGATTATGATAACTAATCGCAACTTTGAGTTTTGCGATGGCGATTTTTTGTGAGTTCATACTCAACACAAATCGTCGAAAACTAGCGCAGCCATGTATCGGCAACGTGAAATTCAGTGTTGTGATTTTCATCCTGTTTTACTATTATCCTATTTTTTGGCTTCTTGAATATATAGTAATACAGCTCTGAATTTTTTGCATTGAGGGGTGGAAAATATTAATTAGATAAAAATACCTTTAGCCTCAAATTTTAAACATTAATTATATATATATATATATATATATATATATATATATATATATATATATATATATATATATATCGATTATCAGTTTTTGCCAAGTTTATATACATTTTATTTTCCCCAAAAAGCAATAACTCCACCCGGAAATGTTTGCATAAGTGGATATATGTATATATAATTGAATGGGTATATAACGATTCCTTTTTATGTCTACATAGATATGACTATGCATATATTGGCACATGATATATACACGTGTGTGTGAGAAAGAGAGTGTGTATATTTAATGTGTAAGAGTATATATACATACATATATATATATATATATAGTCAGTGATTACTATTATTATTATTATTATGAAAATCCTCGATGTCCTAGGAAAAGACATATTACAAGTATCATTAACACATGAGTAATTAAACATTTACTTTATGCATTACTTGCTGAAACTTTCTGTTTGAAGATTGTAGCTACAGTTGCTTAAAAACATGAAGTAATATAAAATAAACCCTAAAATGAAGGTTTTTTCTTGTTTTCTTTTCGATTTTAATGTGTGTAAGATAAATATGATAATCAATTAGTTCTGATTAACAATAATCAAGTTTACAGCGTCATTAACATTCACTGATATATATTTGTATGTTGTAAGAGTGACAACTTATACTTTACTAGGAAGCATACCCAATAACATTCCCGTTGACTTGTAAGTATATACATATCTCTAACAAAGTGTTACGTAAACTACGTAGAATAATCTTCCTTCAATTTAACGTTTAATGTTATTATTACTATTATAATACCTTCTTTCTTCGAATTTATTTTTTTACGTATATTAAGATATATTTTCTCTTTAGCTTGTTTATTATTTTTATTTTATATTAACGTTAATTTCTATCTTTCTTTTTTATTTATTTATTCTCTCTATTTTGGGTTATATTATTTTTCATCAATTAGCCAATTTTTGATGCTTTCTTTTATTTTTCTGACAGTAACTTTTTTCTTTCGATTTCATCTATTTCTTCTTTCTGTCTCTGATTTTCTTGTATTCTAATCTTTTTTACGTGTTTTAGTTTCTTTTTTACGACCGTGTATCAATCCTTGTTTCTTTTTTTCCTCTTAGTTGATCTTTTGTTTAGTAGTTATCATTTCTTTATCTCTCATTCATTTTTTATCTTGCTTCTTTATATGCATATTCGTCTTTTTCCTCATAATTTTGCCTTTTTATCTATTTGTTGTAATTTTTTTTGTTTATCTGGTTCTTTGATATATTTCATCCAAAAATTTTCGTTGCAGAAACTACGCAACTACTTTTTTTTTAATTCCATATCATCTTTTTAATCTAATTATTCATTTTCCCCTTACATTCCTTCATGTTAACAACGAGAAGAATTTTATCCTATTTACCAACCCCTCCGATCGGGCAGGATATGACACAAGGTCAATTTTTAAGCGCACTTTACCAGGTTTTAATTCAGTTTTCCTTCTCCTATGCTAGTTGCCTAACCAAGGCTGAAGAACCTAGTCTGTCCTACTATTTACCCATAGCTGGAGGGAAAATAATTGGATTCATACCTTTCCCAAGGGTATTAGTGCTATGTTAAATGCAATCAGTCTCGTCCAGGATTTGAACTCGTGTCGCCGTGTTCATTTCCTACGACGATAACAATTACACCACGGGCACCTCCAACACGAAAAGAATTTTATGATCGATCCCGAAAATTTTGGACTCGGAAATGAACCATAATTATCAGGATGAGCTTCTTGTCAACGTTTACTGCAAGTCCACTCTAATAATATTCTGTGTTACATGTTTTATATATATATATATACTGATGTAATAAGTCTTGTTAGTTTTCGGAAGCCTTCCTTTTTGCTGATACGCTCCCGGGTCTATCTTTACGTTAATATTGAACCATCGATTATCACATGCTGCCTTTTCTCCTGAGACATATCTCTTGTCCCTAGCCGCTTTGTCATTCGTCCTCTCACCTAAAGATCTTCGCAGTGCCACCTCATGTCATGTCATATATTGACCTTACACCTTATAGCACTGCTGGATGTGCGAATAGTAATAACGAACTTCAATCGACGACATTACATCTGACATGTAAGGCACTTGTTATGTATACTGATGTCAAAATGTAAAGACGACAGCTGCAAGTCGAGAGCTACTTAAGTCAAGTTAGTGGCATCTTTGTCTTAACTTATTCAATGCTAATATACTGCATATATTTGTAACTGCAGGCGGTAAGACAGTATACAAAACTCCTGGGTAATCGGATGCAGTGCTCTTAGCCTGAAGCCAACAAGAGAAACATGAATCATCACATACTTTTCGTTATCTCTTTAAGATTTTCTTGACCGTGATTTAGATTTACAATGTGTCATGTTCGAATATTACTTAAAAGGACGTTTTACAAACTCATTTCACAAAGTAACGTTAATACGTTATATCGCAAAACCATGTGCATGTATCAATTTCTCTATTGGACGATACTTATCAGAAAGTGGTGTTCTCATAGCTTAGAAATAGCAGACCATTTCCCTTGCATAGAAGCAAGCACACCCACTAAAGTAAGTGTCCTAGATATGACACTAAACTGAACTTGATAGGTTTGGAGATCTGCAGAATATGTTATACGCTTCCCTTGCCATTAATCTTAAGTCCACTCTGAACTGAAGTCGTAGTACATCTTAGGACCCAATCTATGGATCAGATATCTGCTTATTATATTAGTATTTGATAGGAATACGTTATGAGATATAAATGTAAATTATTTCTGTTAGGAATCGTTGTTTTAAGGTAAAATTCTTTACTGCGGTTTATTATTACTTCATCATCATCATGTCGTGCTGGTAGCACGGATATCCCTGACCCTCTCTCGCCACTTTTCTCTATCGTTCATCACCTCAGGCAGGTCTTCTGGACAACATCCTGTATCCTCACATAGTTGCTGAATGTATGTTCGTGCTGGTCGTCCTGCTTTTGCACAGCCATGTGTGGGGGTCCATAAGAGTACATCACTTATGAGCTCGTCCCTGCTTCTCCAGCAGTGTGCTGCATGCCTGGTTTGTCTAACTTGAATAGTTTTCGTGATAGGAGGCAGGTGGCCGTACATTTGGTGTCTTGTGGGGTGTGGCAACCAGGACTTGTTCAAGATTGCTCGCAGCATTCTTGTGTTATTGCCGTCTAGCTTCTTCTCCAGCCGTTTTGTTAGAGTCCATGTAGTGCATCCATATAGCAGTATCGATGTGACCGCTGCCTGGAAGAAACTACGTTTCATTTTATCGGTTGTGCACACAAATAACCAATATTAAAAGAATATATTTACGTTAAATCATATTGTTAGTACCGAGAGGAATACTTGTAATAATAGCAATGTGAGAAAATTGTTTGAGTTAAATGTAAAAATTCGATATAACTGCGTAAATAACCTTTTCACACCTAAACAAAACATGTAAAAAGAAATCTACTGCGAATGCGATTCCCTAACATCCAGGCATAAAATACAACTATACGGTGGAAAGCTTGTTAAAAATCAATCAGTCAATACGATTCGCTTTAATCATTTTACACATCACGTTTGACGCACACAGGGAAACAATCACGAAATAAGATTGTGAGTGTTTCTCAGAATTCTGAGAGGTATTTGTCAACAAATTCTTCGGCACATTGAACATCCCCATGAGCAGTGAATAAGAATAATTAAAGCTGATAATTAAGTAATATAAATGCAGAACACAGCCAGTATTCTTTCAGCAAAAAAATTAAGTATTTTTGGCATGGAAGTTGGATACGAAGAGATAAGGAAACATATCTGAAGGTGATTGTATTGATTTCGTAAGGATTTAAGTTAAGCACCCTTCATAGTTAACTTACCGGCCTCCGAATCCCCTTTTTCATATTTTCCAATTTGAAATATCCTTTCAAGAGTAAATTTTGAGAACAGAAGAATATACGACGTAGCAGCTTTACACTCTGTCAAAATAGAAAACATACACAAGTGTTTTTTAAAAAGGAATAACATATGCGAATTAATATTTAAGACTTAGACTATTCTGATGAAAATCAGTATTGAATTCATTTTTCTTTTCTATCTAGAAAACTTCAAATTCACTTCGTGCTTTTTTAACATATCTTCAACGTTTTTATTTTAATGAAACTCAATTAAATGAATCCCGCCCACATAGAATCAACAAATGATTTTTAACGCCAGTTACCTTTTACGTCTGTAACTGCTTCTTGAATTCTCACTGAATTTTTTCTTCAGAAAAGCCGAGTGACAGTCTATGATAAACTTATTAAATATAACTATATTAAATGATGGGTTTACCATTCAATTTTCATTCACAATGCTTAGTTTGTCACAGATCCAGCAGTTGTTTTCATTATGAATTGATCGCCATAACAATGGCCTCGTACTTTAGTTTGCTATAAATTAAACCGTTCAGTTTGTAACACATTCAAGTTCTGCTTTGTCTTGTACACCGGAATCTGTTCCTTTATAGTACGAATTCTTCATTAGTAGTCACTCATCTAACTCCTGAACAGAATTATGGATGCTTACTTTCAGTGAATGACTAGGCTTTTAACTTACATTAAATAATCTTCTCAAATAACACTTTCCAAAAAGATTTGTAATCAAATTTAGAGAAAAAATTAATAATTGAAAATTTATTTTTCTTTGGTTTGATGTTTGCATAGGGGGGCAGAAAAAGGTCTTTTTGAGTAAGACTGTATTCTAGTGAATAACATATTTTAGAAAATATGTTTTAAAAGTCAGTAATATGATTTATTGTCATTTTAGGTTTTTAAAAAAAATTAAATTCTCCGACACTTCTGTCTTCCCATCATTTATAATTCTTTGCAGACTACACCAAGAGACACCATAGAAAAATAATTCACAGAATGAAAGAATAGAAATCTGAATGATGTTAAAAAGAATAAAAATAAAGCGACCAAGAAAAAAAATCAAGAATAGGCTCAAACTCAAGAAAAAATATAATTTTACAGCCAAAAAAAAAAAAAAAAAAAAAAAAAAGAATTCGTATTCAAAGAAGATAGAAAGTTTATTGTTAATTGTTGCTTGAAGAGCACGGTTACTATTGTTTTCTCTCTGCAGTATTTTTTTAAAAAATTATTTATTCGATTTTATTTTATTTTTTGAGTGGGTTTATTTTAAATTCACGTGAAAGAAAAATGATTTCCAAAACAGAAGCAAAAAAGCATATCGCACGCTGTCCATTGAATTAGGAGGATATTAGCTTTGAATTCTTTATGTGCATGAAAGGACAACAATGTCGCAATGTCTATGTAAGAATATAATTCAGTGTCGAGGCAAGAAAAATTAGTTTAATTTTATACCTATGGTTTCCTTAAAACAATCAGACGTACATCAAAATACATGCCACTCACCAGCAAAACTCGTTCATACACAAAAACAGTAATGTATCAATTTATATCACGTGTGTGTATGTATGTATGTATATATATATATATGTATGTATATATATATATATATATATATATATATATATATATATATATATATACTTTCTTACAATGACACAGCTAATGCTAGAAATTTTAATTTTTGATGTCTGATATAAGTTTTTTAATACCAAAAATGGTATTAAGCAGAGTACGAAGGAATCAGTTTTAAAATGATAACACTATAAAAATTCTGGTATTGGCGTATTGTCTTACTGATTAATAAGTGCAATATGCGGAAAATAAAAGAAAAATTGGCTTAATACATAGATATTAACGTAGTTTCAAGATTCTTCATATTTATCAATCTACCTCAAATTGATATTTATTCATATAAGATTATTCGCCCAGATTGCACCTACTTATAAATGTATATGTGTGTATATATATATATATCCGAGGAAAATAGTCTAAGGATTAGACTATTAACTTATAATCCAAGAAGTAAGAATGTACGGTTGAGTGTCCTATGCCAACGGCTATCGACTGTATAATCAAATTGAGATTAAAAATACATCGAAACTCACGTGCGGAGCAAAAACATTTTTCATAAAATTGAAAGACAAAATTCAGTTTAGTGGTTTCATCATGAATTTTTTTCGGGTCTATAAACTAACCCTCATCATATGTAGGGAAAGAAAAAATACATTTGTGTATTTGAATATAATTGACCTAAATTATATATATGTGATTTTTGTTTTTACTTTACATCTGATGAGGGTTATTTTATGGACCCGAAATAAATTAATAATTAAACGACAAATTTGATTTGTTTTTCTTTCAGTTATATATATATATACTTTCGGAAGAGTAGGATATGCCCAAGGTCATTTCTATGCAGAGTTTACCATGTTTGAATCCATACATTTCCTTCTTCTAGACTGGTGGCCATGACGAGGTTAATGAGGTCAGTCTGCCCTATTGTTTGATTATAGCTGGTTAGATAATTGTTGGATTCATACGTTTCCTAAATATACAAGTTCAATATGAAATGCGAACAGCTTTATCCAGGTTATGAACTCTGGACACACAGTCCATTTGCCTCGACGGAAAAGATTACCCTATGAGCACCTATCAAATATAACTCACACACATATATAAGAACAGTGTTGGTTGTCACTAAATCACTTTGTTGGTTTGTGGCGAACCAAGTCCAATATAATATGGAGAGTGCTCAGTATATCGGATAGAGCTATTATATAATGATAATAATAAATAAATAAGTAAGTAAAGTTGGCGACCATAGTCGAGGGTAACCCGAAGGCTCCCTTTTCGATAGCTACTACACCAAGATGTAGGGGAGGGCGCTACTCCTTCCCTGGATGGCTCTACTTTACCCTTGATCCGCACCTTATAATGCTGAGTGTTAAGCAAGGAGGTATCAAGTACCATTTTTTTTAGTCTTTTGGTAAGACTCGACCTGGGATTGAACCCAGGTCTCCCGGGCCATTGGCGAACACTCTAACCACTAGGCCAATGTCCGATACATATTAGATATATATATATAATGGAATGCAATTTGATCTGTGACTCCTTGGTTTCATGGAGATTTTTTCTCCATGAAACCCATGGGCTGCAGACCAAATTCCATGGCATTAAATTTATTTATCTATTTATTTATTATCATTTTATATATTACGAATACTTAGGCCACCTTTGCTATTTCTCTTAACTCGAGATTATATGATAATTTGGGCACCTTTTGGAGTACTTCTGTTAGACGTAGGCGTTAATAGGTATAGATTTCCATATGCTTTTACTGCGAATTTCGTTTGGAAAAAACCCCAGATATACAGATATATATGCTAATCATCGAACTGTAGAGGAGAAAAACTACTACTTTGTTGTTTTTTTTTTTCCTTCGGTAAGATTTGATACTTACGTCTGTTCAACGGATCATGTTTCGTAAATAGATGACTGCACAGCTTTTGGGTGAATTGTCATGTAAACATCAAGCTCATGGAATTATAATGTTTTCCTAATAACATCTTTCTAGCATTATCGTTTAATATGAAACTTTTCATAGAAATATGACAATATTTACACACTGGACCTCCTTGTGTGTCTGTATAAATATGTTTATATATATATATATATATATATATATAATGACAATCTCGCCTTATTAGCGTAATTGATTTTAAACACTTGTTACTTTGTCTTTTGATTTATACCCAGTGAAATCAAGAAACATTATTTGATGTGTTGTTTATGCGATGAGTGTTACATATCATTACATTAACCCCGATAAAAATGTTTCTTAGGTCTATAAATAACAGACAAATACAGGTGTATTGAAAATTGCATGGGGTTAGGTATTATGAATGTGTTGTGAACAATGATATCCAGAGTGCTAACGAGATTCTTTGATACTTACGAAATATAATGAATTCATAAAGTATACTATCGTCAATTATCTGACTTATGTGTAAATTATAATTACAGATCATTTAGAATTGAGGTCAGATATTCTTAATGACAACATTTTGACACGGTTATCACCGAGAATGGCTGACAAAATATTCCCCGTACGGAAATGGAACACCAAATTAAAACTATATTATAGAAACTGACGTTTGACAATTTCTGTTATAACTTAACCTATTGATCTCGTTAGCAAATGCCTATAACCTAACTGATACATATAAAAGATTGATATGAGCCGACCACAAAAGTTAATTGTATTGTAAAACTTGGTTGATTGTTTCAATTATTAGATCACAGGCCTCATGATGGTAAAAAATTAAATTACCCAGGAGACCGAATTTGTAAAGCCATACGTGGAACTTCCCAGGTAACCAGCATTTGTGGATTTTAGTTAGTTTCTCTTTTACTTGTTTCTCGGTATTGACGATGTTATAATTATTCGAGATCTTACTATCAAATTATTTCACCAGGCAGTTTGATAGATTTTTCTTCATTTGATGAGATAACTTTGATTTTAACCTGCAACATGAATTTATATTTACTGACTAATCACTAAACACATGGATTTGCTGGCCTGAAAGGTAATTTTGTTCCCTGTTACTTTACTGTCAAGTTCTGCTTTGACCCATCTTGCTTGGATAGGAGTTGAAATGGTGATGGCTAAATTGTTAATAAATCTCCTGAAAGATGGTTGATGAGCACTTGGCGTGTTCTTTATTTAATTTTGTTTGTTGCGGTTTTACATTCTTTCCGGCAGGTGTAATTCTCAGCTTCCTTCTAAACGAAATAAATTCGGAGAAATAATGCACCCTCTTGGAAGTCTATAACTAGTCTGTACGACAGGAAAGAAACTATGTTTGTCCAGTGTAATTCTACATAAATCTAATGACCATAGCGCTTAGAAAATTCATCATTATTAAAATAATCATTGAAGATATGATAAGATATTATTTAGAAATCTTGCTTTTTTTTATTTCCTGAATTATTTATATATATATATATATATATATATATGCCTACTATGTAGTGAATAGACTCAGGATTGGCCAATAGGAAGCACTATTTGGTGCTGCAAATTTTTTAAAGGAATTCAATGACAAGTCTTTTCATATCCCAGAAGAATATCAACATGAACGTTTTCCTGACCTCTCTATCTTAAATATTTTCTAGACCGTGAGTCAATGTGCTTATCCACCACGTACCATCTTTTAAGCCAATGTTTGGGCAATTCTAAGTCATCTATTTGACAAACATGCTCTTCCGTGCACACTGCACATTCAGTAAAGTTTGTACGGATTTTACTTTTCGACCACAAATGATATAAAGAACACACACACCCACACACATGTATATGTGTGTGTGTATATATGTGTGCGTAGGGATACATATATGTTTGTGAGTATATATACATATGTGTGTGTGTGTGTGCGTATATATATATATATATATAGCTTAAAAATATCCACCACTAAATTTTTCATCTTCAATCATCAACAAATTTTATTTCATGACTATCACTATTTGTAGACTGGCGATGCTTGACTGCCATAGTATTGCTATGATGTGTAAATAAAACTTGAATATTAAGGCTGCATAAATAGTGTTCGCCTGTGGTACGGGAAACCGCAGCTCAATTCCAAGTCGATTCATAGAGAAGACTTAAAAATGGTACTTGATTCTTTCTTATTTAATACTCAGCATTAAAAGGTAAGGATAAAGGGTAAATTGGAGCAATCCAGGACATGGTGTAGTTCCCTCCCCAACTCCTCGGTGTCATAGCTATTGAAAAGTAGCTTTCGGGTCACCCTCGACTATGGTCGTCAAATTTACTTTTACTTTTCAATTCTACTATCTAAATGCTTATGAATTGTACATTTTCTCTCTTTATCGAATACTTTTAATGTGAAGTTCAGTCTAAAAAGTACGACATTTTAAATTATTTTTTGTTGTTTTGATGCAACGTAAACAGGACACACACTCACAGCCAGCCAGCCAGCCAGCCACATACTCACACACACACACATATATATATATATATATATATATATATATATATATATAATCTATTATTTTATAATCAGTATATTTGTCTAATCGTAAAAGTGGCAAGCATTTTAAACCTAATGTTTATACATTCCTTTTCTAATCACCTTTGTCCCGCATAAGACCTGTTTTCATCTGAAGAAGCATTTTTCAACATATCTACTAAAACAAGGCAAATTCTATCGCAACATATTTTATTCCCTCTTTCACCACCGATAATTATAACGTCATTTCGATTATCGATTTCAGATTTTAAGCATATGATTCGATCACTTGATTAACCTTTTGCATTGAGTGCCGACTGAACTGTTATAATAATATACGTGACTATTTTGAGATTCGAAAAAATCTTCTCTTACTGTTCAATGCCAATTTAAATATTGATAGTATTTTGCATAATTACGGAGCAGAAAAAATCCTTGAAATCGCCTCATTTACCAACGAGCTATAATCAACAGTATTGCAGCCGAAAACGAAATAAAACAGATATTTCCATAACGTTGCAAGCGTTAATGGGCTACCATCGAATATATCATGACTAATTGAAATATGTGTGTCTGGGTGAATTTAAGTACATTCTTACTGATGAGTGAGTGTCTGTGAGGAGCGTATATATATATATATATATATATATATATATATCTTCATCTTATTTGGTTTTTCTAATATATATATATATATATATACACTTGTGCAAGTGTATATATGCGTATATGAGAGCGTGTGTGTGTATTTTCATAATATTCTTTCACTATCTTTAAAGACATCTGAATGCGCTGTGACCTTAATATTAATGTCCTTCTTCTTCATGATCTATAATTAATTAAATTCTGTCATAATGATCACACATTTTTAGCTGGTCACTTTCGGTCGATTTAGTCCTCTGATTTAATCTAATATTCGGTGATATTCTTGTTAGTTGAAATTTTCTTACATGGAATAGGTAATGATTTTTTAAATGTAAGTCTCATGGATAATCCTTTCTGCACTCTTTTTTATAGTAGATATTTTGGTCAGTACCTAATAAGAAAGTGGACGTAAGAAAGGTATTTAAGGATCTAGATGTGTGTAGACGATGGTATAATGGTTAGAGTGACGGCCAATGGCCCGGGAGTCCTGAATTCAATCCCAGTTCGACTCATACCAAAGACACAAAAAATGGTACTTTATGCTTCCTTGCTTAACGCTCAGCATTATAAGGTACGAATCAAGGGTAAAGTGGAGCAATCCAGGGAAAGGAGTTATCTTATTTACCCAACCCCTCCGCTCGGGCAAGATATGAGACAAGGTCAATTTTTAAGCGGAGTTTAACAGGTTTGAATTCAGAGTTTTCCTTCTCCTACACTAGTCGCCTCAATCACCAAGGCTGAAGAACCTAGTCTGCCCTACTATTTACCCATAGCTGGAGGGAGAATATTTGGATTCATACCTTTCCCAAGGGTATTAGTGCTATGTGAAATGTAATCAGGCTCGTCCAGGATTTGAACTCGTGTCGTCGTGTCAACATCCTGCGACGATAACCATTACACCACGGGCACCTGTCCCACCTTTATCGCTTGCCAAAGTGATTCACCTCGAATCATCCTAAGTCGTCATTTCAGATAATTTCATTTTCTTAGCGATTCGGACTGGAATCGCTTCCAGGGTTTTGATTCATTTCTATGATACAAGTCGTGGTTATATTTATCAATTGTCTCATTCTTGTTGAAATTCACATCCAATGGTCCTCCTTGACTGCTATTTTCAATACTGAAAAACATATTTTCTTTCTTTTGCTTAAACCTATTTTTTATTAACGTAAATAAAAAAAAAACAGTCGGACACTACATAGCATGAGATTCTTTTATGATAATATTTACTATCATTATAAAGCTATGCATTTTGTATCCTATATGAACTTCTTTTTATTCCAAAATTGTATTTCTAACAATATTTTCTCTTTCCTTTTCAGGTGAGTTTTTTCTTTGTTGTTTCGTGAAAATTACGAATATAAATCACAGGTAAGACCTTATCACTTCCTCAAAATAATTAGATAACGCAATTACTGGAGAAACTATTCAGGGAAAATGTAACATTTTTAACAAAAGAATTTTGCTTAGATATCTTTCAAAATATTTGGAATTCGTCTCCAAGTGCACCAGGCAAATTTGACTTCTGAATTAATTTGACCATTTAGAAAACAATAAAAAGGAAAAAAAAATCGGTGATTAGAATAACTAATTTTTGTTGTCTATTACAATACACTATTCGCTGATATAACCGTGGACATAGTTTATAGATAGATTATTTAAAATAATACATATTTATTATTAAAGAAAATTAACAGAACGTACTATAAGATTGATTTAAATGTTTTTTAATATTTTTTCTGTATACGAATATTATTGAACAACTCAAATAATTATTGTTTTTGAAGATGTGATTTACCATTCAATTTAAAGTGTTTTATTGAACGGAATAATGATTCCAATGTGGATTAGAAATTTTTCCGAGGACTATCACGTTTTCAATAGGTCTGAAAACATAAGCCTTCAATAAAACCAAACATTGATAGTCTAAAAGTGAGAATCAGGTAAAATACGTTGAGTATGAAACCATATTCTATTAAAGAAACATAATTTACTAACTTTTTTGGGATCTGAACAAACAATCCGACGTCAGAAAAATATTTCTACAAAATATTTTACTGAGAGTTACAAGATGTTTATAATATTACTGCACATAGTTTTCTCACAATCAAACGATAGTAATCTGAGAAATCTTTCCAATTCAACTAAGTTGATGAAGTATACTTCTCATCCACAATATGTTCCTTTTAATTAGAAAATGTTCAACGGTTGGGAATTTTTCGAAAATACTAATTTTTCAGTATGAAAAAATATAGTGATCAGATCTTCATCAAATTTAATAAATAAAAAAAATTAGTGGTGGTGGAGTAAAATCATATGCATTCAATGTTATGTAATTAAATTATATCTTCATCATATTGACATAGTGGGGTGAAAATATGGCCCACATTGCTAAATTATTTTAAGATATTTATCAAAAAAGGAAACCAGCCATTGATTCTATATTATTGCATGCAATAATTTCAGAAACCGCATTCATTCGTATCCTCGTCTATCCTCACGTTGCGTCAGTTTCATCTGAATAACACTCATGGGGAAACACACAATACGCTTACATACACACATTGCATTTTTTGCGAACGAAACTAATGGAAAGTGGTTGGTATCAAATGTGGTGAATACAATGGATAAGGTATTAGAGGGAAGCCCAAATCGAATACTTTTCTTACGTGAATCTTGTTGATTGGGCCTTGCGTTATCAAGGAGAAGCATAAACTTTCTCTGATTGAAATGTGCGAGACGGTTACGTAGACACGCATTTATATATTGCTGCTGTTCTCTTAACAGTCTGCTTTGTTTGAATGTGGTAAAAAAAACCCGAAATGAATAATACCACTTTTCACTCAGCATACCTTTTCTCCTATGAAGGGTAAGCTACATGGATTCATCTTTGTCAATCTACTGGGTTTTGCGTTGAGTATTTTCATAAAAGACCCATATTTCATCTCCTGTAAGGATGTTGTTGAGAAACTGTTTTTTTCTGCCTAGAAAGAAGACGTGTCGCAATAGATATGTAATATTTCTTATCATTCACATTAAGATTACCACAAACGAAGAGCTTGCTTTAGTTTCTTTCCAGAATCCACAGATTGTGGATTAGGATGTGTTAAGGTCAAGTGCGAATTCTAAAAAAAAAACCTTGATTGAGGTCTCTATGAGTGTTTTGGTCTCTTTTCATCTTTCAATATAACGTGTCGAGAGAAGAAACCGTTGTAAACCAGTTTCAGACTTGGCAGTCAGTAAGAAAACGTTGAGCATAAAGACTTCATATTTTCTTTGCTTTTTAGATGCGATTTTGTTAATCTTAAACCGCCACACCATTACAAGTCAAATATGCACTTTTATATCCTCCATTTTAAGAGTACCGTATGATAGATTAAATCTTAATGTGCTCATTTAACTATAGAAGTATGAATGACAGATGAACCCACTCTTATATCAGGTAATTTGTTTGCGTTTAAAACGCTGTTAGTTAAAACTTTCTTTTAGAAAACCGAATCATTTATGATATATATATATATATATATATATATATATATATATATATATATCATCAATGAACATGGAACCTTAAAGTGTAGTGGTCATCTCCCATCACTACAAAATCTGGTATCCGCTTTCTATCACCAGTGAATCAGCTGTGTAATGGTCACCCCCACCATCACCAGTGAAGCTGCCCTCCAACTCTATATTTGGGCAATTTGTTTTCTCTATGTTACTAGATGAATGCTTTTTGTTTACATTATAAAAAGCTATTATTAGCTCCTGAATAAGTTTGGGCGTTTTTTTACAATTTCCCATTTTCTAAGAGAGAATTTCCTGTTCCATCTCTTGTTAGACATATTAATCTATAAGCACTTTTCTTCATTTAACAACGCCCTATCTCATGTTTTTGTGATGAAAAAATGTAAATCCACATCTAACCGGGGATATGTCCAATTTATTTTTTAAAAAGACAAAAAAAAAAAAACACTGTACAAATATTACCACTATGCGCTCAGCATAAATTGTACTGTGAACAACTTCCAATATCATTACAACTACATTAGTGTTGAATCAACACCAATGTGTTCGAATTCCAGTCAAGCTATAAGGTACACTTTTTTTTACTAATACCCATAAGAAAGAAAGTATAAAGTCACTTATCCGCACCAGCTTGGGTTGTTATAGTAACGCTTATATTGTTCTAAGCTGAGTTTAGTATAAATCAAACCAAAAAGGTTAAAATACTATTTCAACATAGAAACAAAACCTAGGGTTTATATTAATGTATTTTCACCATTTTTTTTCCTTGTCGAAATTTCTACAGTAAAAAAAAAATCTGAATAATTATTATACCACAGTAATAAGAATGTGATAATTTCACACATACGCCTGCTTAAGTGATTGATTCTGAAGATCATTAAGTCACAATTATATTAGTAAACCCCCAAAAAGTTAAAAAGGGAAAAACTATCTTACATAATACTTATTTTTCTTTTTCATTTCAAAAGAGAAACCTAATATCTCTTAAATCCTGAGTGTAACTAAATATTTTAGACTTTTTTTCCTTTAGTGAATATGCTTATTGAAATTTAGCGGAATGATTTAATTAAAACGAAAGTAAATGTTTAAAACGAAAAAAAAAACAAACTCAGATTATCTTATCTTCATTTCGTTTTTAAAAGCCAATCAACATCGATAAATATAAACTGACACAAACTAAATCTTTGCTTAGTTCATTTATTTCTATTTTTTTGTAAAGGCCGAAAAATAATGAGTATAGGAATTCATTAGTAAGAGGATATCGCCACTTACCTAGAAGCGATGGAGATAAAAATACATAAACGAAAAGAAAAAAAAAAGAAATATACTTGCATTAATTCGTAAAACCGACTAAATTGATTACAAAATTAGCTAGATTTTTTTGTATATCCTTCATTAATGTTTGTAAGTTGCTTTTCGAAATTGGCCGTTTTGTTTTAGTCATTAAGAATTGAAAAATCATTATCTTTAGAAAAAATGTGATTACTGTACATATTCCTATTTACAGTAGAACGCTTATTCTATTTGTTTTCATGTCGGAGACAATTGAAACTAAGGGGAAAGCTCCCTTTCCTTTTTTTTTTTATTTAGAATCATTTTCGATTACAAATTGTAGCAGTAGATCTGAACGTATCAATGCAGTACTATTCATGGGAAATCTGCAGGGGTAAAAACTAAAAAAATCGCTC
Source organism: Sepioteuthis lessoniana (assembly GCA_963585895.1). Classification (NCBI taxonomy): domain Eukaryota; kingdom Metazoa; phylum Mollusca; class Cephalopoda; order Myopsida; family Loliginidae; genus Sepioteuthis; species Sepioteuthis lessoniana. Next base: position 52,946,782 of record OY757904.1, read on the forward strand.
TCCACCGATTTGTAGAAGTTACTGTTGTTATTTTTAGGAGACTCGAGCTATATCTATGTGTGTGTATGCGCGCATATGTGAGTGGTTCATACGTAAATACTTTCCGTCTTAGAAAAAAGATGATTTATTCATAGATAATTCAACATTGAATCAATTTTAATCAATAGTCTATTAGCCATTATTTTGAATCACCTCTCAATTTATAAGCTAGCTTGTTGATTCCTCAAGTAAAACTCAAATAATTTCGAGCTCAAAATGTTTTCCCCAATCTTCTTGAAAATCTTTAGATGTTCTCATAATTTTCTTGAGAACAAAACAAAACACAGAAATCAATAGGTGCAACGTCTGTTGTATATGGAGGATAGGATAGAACAAGCAAGCCTTAATGTAATATTTCTTCGGTGTGATTCTTGAAGAGTGTAGTCTGTGTTATAATAGAAGAGCACTTTTTTTTTTTCAAATTGACAATGTAGGGCGTTGTCTTTCAAGATTTCCATCTCTGAACTGATGTATCGACAGAACAAAACTTTGAAAATAAGTTTGTGACTTGGCTGTCAATGACACGTTGGTCAAAAACACTAGAGATTTTCTAAGCTGTTTTTGTAGCATTTTCGATATTCTTATGGCCTTGCAATATAACGTTGAATATACACTTTCAGTTCGTATATTTTAGTTATTTGAGATCATAGAATAACTTATGATGTGCTCTTTTTCACTATTTAAAAAAGAATTAATCAGTTACTTATCAGTTGCCTTTAAAACATAAGGGTTACGAAATGCGTTGTTACAAGTTGTTTTTAAAACACGGAATTATTCGAACACAGTCACGCTATTATGTTGACTTTAAAATTAACACCCTTGGGAACAGTATGAACCACTTTATCCCATTAGATATTGGCTAAATGATTATCACTGTTTTTATACCTACAAGGTTAGTTTGATATTGTATAACCCACGGAGATTGATATGCTATTAAAAATAAAGTAATCAAACTAATGAATAAGCTTGAAAAAGTAAAATAGTATTTATGATATTACTCCTTGAAAGTTTTTCATTCCAGTTGCACCTAGTGGTTTTCGCTAGTGATCGAGAAAATCTAAATTTCTTCAAAACTCCAGATGTCTGAATATTCTAATCAACATCACCAGTGCTGAAGTACGGATAACCTGAGTCATTTTTCGGAGATCAAGATCCTATCGTATCATTTACAAGCTCTTGGCGATTGTTCCATATGTTCCAACTATGGATAGTATTCCTTTCATCTTCCTCTCCAATAAGCTTTGCAAATCTCAGGCTAGTATTAGGCATTGAAGAAGTTTTATCATTTCACTTTATCAATCCCCTAAAACGGTGAAGTTCACAGGAAGTTCTTTTTCTCTTGTTCATTCCTACGAGACATGGTCTTCTGTCCGGATTCTTTTTCTATCTCTATGTCTTAGAGAATTTTGTGCGTTTTAATTCTTATGATAGATTCCGATTTAAGCATATACTATTCATGAGTGTGTTCTATTATAAACACTTGCACAATTCTGAGTGGATTATCTTCCTCACTCTGCCATGCTTTCTCTTTATTCCTTCTGTACTAGCTTAATGTGTTCGCGTTCATATAGCCTAAATCTATTCACTGGAGTTTTATCTATTTTAGCTTTTACATACTTAGCACTTAGGGTGTTATTTTGGGCTTCTATTAATAATGATTCCGTTTCTCTGTTTAGGTTACCTTATGTAGCATTATCCACTTAATTCTGAATTCTATTTCGATAGTTTGTATTCTAGAGTATTCTTATATTTTTCTTCACATTTTGGTTCTCTCAATTTAATTCTTCCAATTTTTTTGTTTCCTCGTGCTCCTGAGTTGCTTCATCGAATCTTTGCTCAAATCTTTAAAATCGTCTTCATTGTTTTCTTTCATTTCTCCAGAAGATTCTAGTTTCCAAGTACTTCCTCATCCTTCAGATGTATTTTTCTGGTTTTAGTATTTCACCCTTTTTTTTTCAATTTTACCTGTTTTTTCGTTTTTTTTAAATTTTTTATTGGAGTCTGATTGACAGAGAGTGTCCCCTTGTATCCATGACTTTTCAGAGTATTCTAGCTGATCTTAACTATTGTTGCATAGCCATATACACGAATATGGCCATGTGCGAAATGGGTGAAATGGACATCGAATGTTGATTACGATAGAACATATGAATCTCGAAATTCGAAAACACGCAACGACTTCTTGTTCAGGTACGAAACCTTTTTATTAACTTTGAGTTAAAGGTTTCAACGTAAGGAGGAGAGACACAATCTTCTATGCTGTCTTATTAATTTGGCCCCCAACTCGAGCCCTCCCCACCATAGGGCGCAAGTTCGCCTCGCGTCTGCGAGCTCCAAAAGTCGATCCTTCTCGTTTGGCGTCTAGTACCCGACTCTCTTTTCAAATTCTCACACAAACCTCCGCGCGCTTCCGGTGCGTGACGTCACCCGTACCCTGTCACCGCGTTTCGTCTCGGACTATTATGACATCTGAGTGACACCTCCATCCGCCTGCACGCGCCCGCGTTAACACCTGCCTCAATGTTGCACCTAACTAACCCATGTGCTGAGCCGAAAGGTTCTCATCCTAACTAAACTCAAAGGCGTGAAGCGAAATCCCTCGGCTATTCCATAACACTATCATGTGATCTGAATGGTATCAATTCTTTCTCAAATTCCTAATTCTTTCAGTAGCACTCCGAGAGACCATTCTATGGGCATCAACTTCAATTATCTTCCCCTTTATGTTTGAAAGCTTTTTAGTTTTCTAGGAAGATTCAAATATGCATCTTTTAGCGATTTCAGTAAACGTTTCGCAAGTACAGCAAAACTAAATTCATCACATTGATTGGCTTATTACTTAACTCCTGGTCTGAGATTCTGACTGGGATTGGGTGATTATTACTAATCTTAAATTCCTAAAGAATTTGACACAATAAATGTACTTGGGTATATTATGGTTTGTGAATTTACCATTTATTAGTGTCATCAAATTTTGATCTCTTGAACCATACCCAGTAAATAACATTTCCCAAACCAGTTGTTTCTACTCTTATACTCTTCCTCTGCCATTTGATTTCATTTACTAATTGTTTCATTCCTGTCTCCATTTATGTAACTTACACTTACTCTTCTGTGGCATATTATCCATTTTTGCTTTGATATAACACGTTCTCATGGCATTATTTGATGCTACTTTTAAGAGATTTAATAGCTTTCTTGAGGTTTTCTTCCGCTAAGCTTTTTTCTTTTTTTTTTTTTTGTCGCTTGAAGTATCCATACAATTCTTTTCTCTTCATATTTTTCTTGGTATAGTTATATCACTGTTTCACTTTAGTTTAACTTGCAACAATAATACTTGATCTTTGCTATTTCTTGTGTATTCTTCAAGTTCTCGAGTAGTTCTTAATGCTGGTAAGTAATCTTCCTCTTTAATTTATAAATTCTAACTTACTGCCGTTTCTGAGGTGGAATGCACTGTGCATCAGAATTAAGTTTGTTGTTGTTTGATCCATCTTTGAAAGACTTTTTTCATCATCTGTTTCAAGAAATATTCAGATGAATATTTGAGTAGTATTTACCACGTCGTTAGTCTTTTTCGATGAGATTTCTACTGCACTTTCTTTAGAGAAGTTCTCAGGTCCTTTCGAGGTAATTTATTATTACATTCGTTCATCTCAGTCAATTTGGTGATGTCCGATTCCAATTTTCTCAAGTACTTGGAATTTTACTTTTCATTTTTACGTACTGCAGCTTTCCTGATTTGGTGGTTATATTTCTTCCGTTGTCATTTCAGAAAAGCACATTGTAATAGCAACACCCATTCCTAAGTCCTAGTTATATATATTCATACAGTTGTGTTAGGGCTACTGTTGTTGTTTTTTTCTCTTTTTGGCAAACAGTTTTAAGAACTTACGTATATGGATCGTATTATCTTCTGATGTGATTTTATACAATCATAGCAACCCCCATGCATTTCTCATGATATAAGAGTGACTCTCTCTAGAAGATTCTACATTTGGCTTTCACTTTTGCCCAAGTTGCCACCCTGCTGATATTTCCACTTTCTAGGTTTCCATAGCTTTCTTGTGGAATTTTATCACTTAGATGGCTATTTTGTACATTTTTACACCTACTGTTATATCTGCGACACTATATCATGGATATGCTTGTAGAAAATCTACACCAAAGTAATATATTTTAAACATTGTTTGAACCTCCTTGAACTTGTGCTGATCTATGTACTGTAGGTCTTTAGTCCCTCTGGTACTCTTAGGACATCCTTTCTGTTATTCCGTTCGCTGCATACAAAAGAGTCATATATTTAATCTTTTATCTGTGTGGTTAGGGTTTTCTGCATGATAAAAAACATGCTATCGTTTATTTGAGCTAAAGATAGTTGCTTTAGATTTTTTCTGGATCAGGGTAGTTCTCCCTTTTGTCTCTCATTGAGTTATTCTTGCTTCTTCTTGGCATTTACTCATTCGCTGAGTCAAACTCTCATGGGAAGACGTGATTCTACTTTTTAGACCAGAAACTACGTATGTCACATACCATTGCTAAGATTTTCCTCTTTTATACTTTCTTGAGTATTGCTGTTAGTAATTCAAGGTTTAGGCCGATATTTCGATCGGCATCAAATACTTGCAAAGGCTTTTTTTCATGATGTCTATTCATTTTTCCTTTCTTCTTGATTCCTCATAGGGCAGTGGCTAAAGTACTTGAATGCAGCCTCAAAGTAAGCAAGTCCAAACTCCAGTCGTGCTATTAGGTTAAATTTCCGACTATCATCTTTGGGAAATGTATTAAATCTATTAACAATCAAACTATGGATAAAATAGTACCACTGGTTTTTTTCTATGAGGATAAATTTAAAATTAAACAAGTCACGTTCTTCTGCCATTAAACAAAGAAAAAACATTCTTCCCTTTTTTTTTGTTATGTTTTTTCTGTTCCCATATCTTTCTCAAGAACTGGTTTATCTATTTTTATCTTGTTTATTATTATTAATAATACTATTTACTCATTAAAAAATGTTTACAATGACATTAGCTGATGGTTTCTCAAAGGAGTTTGAGTGACAGCAAGTCACCTCAAGTCTCCAGGACTCTTCTCAGTATTCTGGTCGATCAAAACAATGCTGCACTTTGGGCGGTCTCCACTCTTCCTCTTATTCCCAAGTCTTCTAGTTCTTCGCCCTGTCAGCTGGGGCTGTAGAATACGCTGACTGCACCTCTGCAGAGGGGTAAAACCCCCCCAACGAGGCTACCTGTTGGCCGTGGGTGGCGACCCGTGATGCTTAAGGACGGGATCCTGGTGGTTGAGCAGTACTTGGCCTGAGAATCGAGTGGTCGAGTCTCTTGCAACACACCACTTTGGCCCTTACTGGGCTAGACGGGCGGTCGGAGAGGCCCGATCCGATCAATCGGCTGGTCATGACAGTACTCTCTTAGATTTTTTTTTTTTTTTTTTTTTTTTTAAATCTAAATGAGGACGATGGCTGTAGGGTCAATCATGCTGTGGAAAGACTCGTAGTCCTTTCTGTCCCTGGGGAAGTAGTTATCTTGGGAACAAAAACCCAGGGACAAAAAATTAATTCGTCTATCACCAGCATGAGTATACTGAACATGTAGCCCTGGTGTTGCTAGGCGAATGGGTTTCCCCCTAGGCACATCCCCATATGGGGCTCCGAGGTGGGTGGGGAGCATGTTCAGTGAAACTCATCCAACACTTTTATGGCTTCTATTAAAACAAAAACCCAAGCAAAAAGACCCCATATTGAATGTGATTCAGACAATGATGAGCCATATCCAAGGTTCATCATTCTAGAATCAAAAGAAAAACTACCGCTAACAAAAATATCCCCCTTCATCATAGAAAAATGTATTTCAGCTCTAATATCACCCAAAACCGTAAAAAACTTGAAGAATGGAACCATCCTTATAGAGGTGACAGGAAAAAAACAAGCCGAAATAATATTAAAGCAAAAAAAAATCCACAACATCGATATAAAAGCTTACCCCCATGAGAGATTAAACACCTCTAAAGGGGTGATAAGAAATGGAGAGCTATCATTATGCTCAATAATGGAAATTAAAAATGAACTAAAAAAACAAAATGTAATAGACATCAAAAGAATAACAATCAAAAAACAAAACGAAATAATTGAAACCAATACCTACATTCTAACCTTTAATAACCCAAAACCCCCTTTAGAAATAAAAATAGGCTATACAGTGGTGAAAGTTGAGACATATATCCCAAATCCCAGAAGATGTCATAACTGCCAGAAATATGGACACTTGAAGCAGCACTGCACAAGAAAACAAGTGTGTGTCAAATGTGGAGAGCAGGAACCAAATCACATAGAGGAATCCTGCAAAAACAGTCTAAACTGCAACAACTGCAAAGGGAATCATAGAGCAGACTCAAAGTACTGCAAAATCTGGGAAAGGGAAAAGGAAATTATCAAAATGAAAATCACCAAAAACATCACCTTCCCTGAAGCAAGAAGACTCGTAGAAAATCCCTTTAACAAATTAACTTTCTCTCAGGTAACCAGGACTCCCTCAAACCAAGTAGAAAACGAAGCAAAAACACAAATAAAAACAACAAAAATAGAAGAAGAATTAACAAATTTAATAAACGACCTACATGAACTAATCAAAACCCTTAAAACCATTATACCCAATGTACAACTAACTCCAACTGACAAATCAAAAAACATCCCTTCAACCTCTAGCCAAAAAAATGAAACGCTAACTATCAAAAACAGAAACCGATCAACCTCAAGAACCAGAGAAAAAGAAGAAAAACAAAAACCTACTCAACACACCCCTTCAAAAACCAAAAATAAATCCAGAAACATAGAAAGTATGGAAACCGAAATGGACTCGACACCTAAAATCGAAAATACAAAAATTAAATAGTACACCCTAAACCCAAGACACACACTGCATAAATAGTTATGGCCAAATACCAAAATACCCACAAGATAATCCAATGGAACTGTCGTGGCTACAAGGCAAATTACAACGAACTCCAGCTGTTAATAACTGAACAAAATCCTACCATTATATGTCTCCAAGAAACATTCAAAAAAAGCAATGATAAAACAAACATGAAAAATTATGAGCAATATGACTATATACATGACACGGGACTAAGAGCTTCGGGTGGTGTATCAATCCTAATAAGGAAAAACATTCCCCAAAGCAAAATCAACATCAGCACCCCCCTACAAGCAGTAGCAATTTCAGCAACTTTACACAAAACCACCACTATCTGCTCTATATACATTCCACCTCAAGATCCTATAAACGAAGAACAGCTAAATAACTTAATAAATCAACTCCCTAAGCCATATATATTGATGGGAGATTTCAATAGCCACAACATTTTGTGGGGAAGCAGGACAACGAGCAAAAGAGGTCAGACCCTTGAAAAAATCATTAATAACAACAACCTATGTCTCCACAATCGGAAAGCTCAAACCCACCTAAGCTCATCCTCAGGTACATTCTCTGCTATAGATCTAACACTCAGCGATCCAGCCACCTTTATAGAATATAACTGGAGGGTATATGAAGATTCCTGCGGCAGTGACCACTTTCCAATCATAATAGAAAATACTAAACCAGGAAAATCAGACCCACAAACAGTCTCAAAAACCCCACGATGGAATTTCAAAAAAGCAAACTGGCAAGCCTACAAAAAACTATGCCTTGACACCCTAATCCCAGAAACAAATATAAACCAAGAAGAACCTATAATACATTTCACAAACACCCTAATTAATATAGCAAACAAAACCATACCTAAAACTACAACATCCCCAAAACATAACAATCCCTGGTTTACGGAGGAGTGCAAAACTATGATCAGAGAACGCCAAAGAATCCTCAGGAAATTTAAAACCAACCCTTCATCAGAAAATCTAGACAAATATAGACAACAAAGAGCTAAAACTAGACGCACAATTAAAGAAGCTAAAAGGTCCTCCTGGAGAAACTTCACTGCAAAAATAAACTCAAATACTAATCCCAAAACAATTTGGAACTTTGTAAAGAAAATATCAAATAAAACTGTCCACACTCCTATAAATCATCTCTCCCAAGGAAGCACAAAAGCTTTGAATGAAAAACAAATAGCTAATCTGATGGCAGAAAACTTTGCCCAAGCATCATCTACCAAAAAATATTCAAACAAATTTAACTCCATCAGAATCAAAGAAGAAAAGAACAAAATAAAGTTCACCTCTGACAATACTAAATGCTACAACCAACTTTTCACCCTAGATGAACTCCAAAATTCATTATCCAAATCCAATAACTCAGCTGCTGGTCCAGATGAAATCCACTACACATTTCTTAAAGAATTACCTTCAATTTCCCAGAAATATCTCCTAAACATATATAACAATATCTGGATCTCAGGCAATATCCCTACTTTATGGAAGCAAGCTACAATCATCCCCATCCTCAAAAAACAAAAAGACCCAACAAATCCCACCAGCTATAGGCCCATAGCCCTAACTAGTTGTGCATGCAAAACTTTAGAAAGGATGATAAACCAAAGACTAATATGGTTTCTCGAATCAAATAAACTGCTCTCAAACCTACAAGCAGGCTTCAGAACAAAAAGAAGCACAATGGACCAGGTGGTTCATATAGAAACTCTAATCAGAGAAACATGCATAAAAAAGGAACACCTAGTGGCAGTCTTTTTTGATCTTGAAAAGGCCTATGACACAACGTGGCCATACGGAATTCTCAAAGACCTTAAAAACTTTGGGTTACAAGGTAGACTTCCCATCTTCATCCAAAACTTTCTTGAAGACCGATCTTTCAGGACACTGATTGGCAGCACATACTCTGATTCGAAGCCACAAGAGGTGGGAGTTCCTCAGGGCAGTATTTTATCAGTATCCCTATTTATAATAAAAATAAACAGCATAACATCCTGCCTCCCTCCAGAAATCAAAGGGTCATTATATGTAGATGACTTCCTCATCTGCTATAATTCAAAAAACATGACAACCATAGAAAGGAAAGTACAACAATGCATAAATAAAATCGAAAAATGGACCACAGAAAATGGATTTACAATTTCAAATAGTAAAACAAAATGTGTACACTTCTGTCAAATCCACAAGATGCACAACCACCCTAAACTTACATTAAATAACACTGAAATACCCATAACAGATGAACATAAATTCCTTGGCATTATCTTTGACTCTAAACTATCCTTTATCCCACATATAAAAAAGCTAAGAATAAAATGCAATCAAGCCATGCAACTATTGAGAGCCATAGCCCACACAGACTGGGGTGCTGATAGAAAGACACTTATCAAGCTATATAGATCTCTAATAAGATCAAAACTTGACTATGGCTGCTTCATATACGGAGCAGCCAGAAAATCCTACTTACAACGACTGGAAACAATACACCACCAAGGACTTCGCCTTACTTTAGGAGCCTTTAATACTTCCCCAAAGGAAAGTCTATACATAGAAGCAAACGAACCCCCTCTCTATTTAAGAAGACAAAAATTAGCACTACAGTACTACATCAAACTCATCTCCTGTCCACAAAATCCTGCTTATGACTATACCGGCAAAACAAAATATGAAAACCTGTATCAAAATAACCCAAAAAAAATCAGACCTTTTAGCTTAAGAATAAGTGACCTCCTCAACGAAATCAAAATCAACACTAAAATAGTACACCATACCATACTCTCCAAAACGGCACCATGGACCATAAGGCAACCAACTATAAACTTAGAACTGGCTAAGTTACCCAAAATAAAAACACACCCCATCACTTATCAAGAGAAACTCATAAAAATACAAAATAAGTTCCCAGATCACTATCACATCTATACAGACGGATCCAAACAAGGAAAAAAAGTAGGCTGTGCTGCTATTTCTCAAAAAAAAGAAACCCTAAAACGCCTACCTAATGAAGCTTCAATTTACAGTGCAGAAACCACAGCCATTGATCTAGCTATGAATATCATAGCAGATCATAAAGCTTCCAAATTTATCATATACACAGACTCCAAATCAGTCCTGCTAGCACTACAGAACAGAGATACATCATCCCCCTTGATTACAAAGCTCTTAAACAAACTAAACTCCCTCTCTAAAAATAATAGCATCATATTCACCTGGATACCAAGTCACATTGGCATCCAAGGAAATGAAAAAGCAGACAAAGCTGCAAAAAAAGCTCTTCAAATTGATATGTGCAAATCAAAAATCCCATATACAGATCTAAAACCAACCATAAAGAAATTTATATCAGACAAATGGCAGAAATCATGGGACAATCAGACCCAAAACAAACTCCATGAAATACAAGAAGCTATCGGAGAGTGGCCAACAGGCTACAGAAGTAACAGAAGAGAAGAAGTAATACTTGCCAGATTGCGTATTGGGCACACCCACATTACTCATTCACACCTGTTAAAAGGGGAGGATGCCCCAGTGTGCCCATCATGCAAAGTACAACTCACAACCAAACATATCCTTCTAAATTGTAACAACCTTAAACATATCCGCACTAAATACTATCAAGCAAGAAACCTGAGGGACATCTTTAAGAATACAAACCCTGAAAACATTTTTAATTTTCTAAAAAAAAGCAACTTTTTCAGTAAGATATAACCAAACATCTCTATAGAACTGCTATTTTAATGACTGAAATTAAAAATAACCTTTTTGGCATTAAATGACCCACAGGGGTTGATATGCCGTTAAACAAAACTCAAACTCAAACTCAAAACTCTTCTAGTTCTTTGACCAATCCTTTCGTAATTGCCCCAAGATCACCAGTTAAAATTGGTAAAACTCATTTTTATGTTTGACCATTTTCCCTAGTAAGGTTTTAGTATACATCATTCTTTTTGCTTGCTTTCAATTTCACTCTGTGGTCAGCTGATACAACGAAGTCCACAATTCTACAAGTTCTCTTTTTTTTTTATTATAATAAGGCCTGGTCATCAAACCAAGATAAGGTGATCCGTTTGTATCTCAAAATTACAGAGAAGTTTATGCATCTCAATTCCCAGGAAATATTCTGGGTTGTGCAAATACCATTTGTTCATATGGTCAAATTTAAATTTCTGGCACTATTCCCCGTGGATCTCCTTTCCCATCCAGTCGTGTGTAGTCTAATACTCTTTCTGTTTTAATTTACTGCATTCGCTTATTTGATTGGTCGTTTCGTCTTTGTCACTACATAACATACATTTCCTCTTTTGTTGCGTATTATCTAGCCTTGCTTTGATAGTGTTGGTCCTTATGGTTTTGATATGTGCTGCTATTAGAAGAGATTCAATTTATCTCGTAAGGTTTCCTTTTCTTAGCCATGTCCACGTTCTTTCATGGGAAATGTCACTTGTTAGTTGCTTAAAACCTCGACTGATGTGTTTTTCTTTATATTAGTGTTTTCTGGTTATTTCCGTTCTGCTGATCATCAGTATTTGTCTGGTGGCTGTAATCAGTCTTCTTCAGCGTTTTTCTTTGTAATCTTCGAGTCATTGTATTAACACGTCAATGCTGTCTTTAATACTGGAAAGTCCTCATCCACTCTCGATTCTTGACAAAAATAGTCTATTAGCGTCATCTCTGGAATGTAAGACCTTATGTATAGTCATGACTTTTTTTGTTCTCAGGTCAACTTCAAGAATGATCCAGAAAATCCTACGTGCGGGACAGACTAGGTATTCATTCATTTTATAAAGTTCCTGTTATATAGTTTTCTCTCGAGTAGCTTTTTTGTTCTCCTGAGATACTCTTTTTAATTTTTTTCTTTCATTTACATTTGCTTGATGTAGTCAGTTTTCATTATTCCAAAGTACAAGGAAGCTTCAACAAGTTTCCAGACTTTTTTGTACAGGCATTTAAAATAGTCGTGGACACTTGAAAATGCAGTATGTTATTGCTGTACATCTTATGGGATGACAGATCAATTTTTATGATATCAGGTTCTAATGAACAGCAACAGCAGCAATTAGAATGCACCCTACTAAAGCCTGATTGACACAGCTGGTGAATTTCAAAATTGCAATCTGGACGTGAGGGCACTTTAGAAGAACGATATGCAATAACATGCTGTTTTAAACTTTGAAAAAATGCCACAGAAACGTATGAAATGCGTCAGACTGCTTGTGGGGCATCTTGCATGAGTAGAGCATCAGTTTTGAGTGGCATAAGAGATTCAAGGAAGGCAGGGTGTCTGTGAGGGATGATGAGATTTGTGGGAGGAGTAAGGAAGTCAGAACACCAGAATTGATTGGCCGAACACACAATTATTCACGAGGAACTGAAGATGCGGAAAATTTGCGCAAATTTTGTCCCAAGGGTGCTCGGAGAATCTCAGAAAGAAAGACATTGTCATGACAGCAGGGAGAACGTCAAGCTGATCAATTCAGATCCCGCAATTATTGATGCTCTGGTGACAATCGATGAAAGCTGTATCTACTGCTATGACCCAGAGGCCAAGTGACAGAGTTCCCAGTGGAAGCATGTTGGCTTTCTCAGACCCAAGAAGGAGAGACAGAGCAAATCCACCCATAAATTTTTGATGATACCTTTTTTGACAGCACTGGCATGATCTACGTGCACGGGGTTCCTACTGGATAGAGAGTCAACAAGGAATACTATGTTGAGGTTTTTAAGGGAGTTCAGAAAGAGATACCGTCCGAAGAGGCCAGCACTCTTCAAATCTGGTCAGTGGTATTTCCAGCAGGACAATGCACCAGTCCACAACTCCATCCTTGTCACAGACTATCTGACCAAGATGGGAATCAAGACAGTTCCTCACTCTCCCTATAGTCCAGACCTTGCTCCCTGTGACTTTTGGTTATTCCATAAGCTCAAGGAAAAAACTTAGAGGCTGTCGTTATGAGACAATTGAGGAGTTGAAAGAGGCTGTTGCGAAGATCATTGCCACGCTCACTCAAGAGGACTTCCATATGGCCTTCCAGAAGGTGTTAGATCGGTACAAGTGCATTGCAGCCGGAGGAGATTACTGCGAAGGGAACTAGAGTTTCATGTGTGTACTATCAATAAAAGTGCCCATACGAAAAAAGTCTGGAAACTTTTTGAACAAACCTCCTATTTGTACATTGATTTTTCTCCTAGCGTTCTCATTTCTTCTTTATTTGGTTGTTTAATCCCTTCCATCTTGTGTCGTTACTATTTTTTCATTCCTCTCTAACGTTATATGTGTGTTTTTTCTTCTAAAAAATGTTCCATTAAGTTCCTCTGGGATTTCCACCAACATAGACTTTTGGTTACCTCTTAACTGAAGACTTGATTTGCATAAGACATATATAATTCCCTATCTTATATGGACATGTAATACTGACATGTATTAAAACTGAAAACTGATAAATACGCAGTGGCTTATTTAATTCTGTATACGAGTATTTAGAATTACTTGCGGTTTTCAGAGTCCTAGTTTTATAGACCTGCAATTACAAGATGTACATAATATCGTCAAAGAATTTAGTGAATATTTAACAAATCTATCCTCTCTCGCTCTTTCACCTCATTTGCTTGGTCTGAACAATATGCAGACAGCACCCCTGCAGTAGATTAGACTTCAGGCCCGTGCAATGAGAT
>OY757904.1:52960638-53153138 GCA_963585895.1 Sepioteuthis lessoniana
AACCGAGTTGGAATCTAATCGTTAAATGCATAAAGTGCAATAACATATTCCTGCACTATCTAATTTAACTCGAGTATCAGTAATGTTATTATAACTGATTTTTGCATATATTCCTCTTTTTTGTTCATTTTTTTTTTTGTGTTTGTTATTCAAATATTGATTCATTATATATATAATTGGTATTGCCGGATATAGAATACTAAACTATTTGTGAAGTATACATTTTAGGTTTTTTTAGACACATGGATTTCGTTATACTATTATTAATTCATAAGCAACATATTCCTGTGGACCCCATCATATAGACGAGCAAAAGCAGGACGACGAGCTAGAACTTATATACAACAGATCTGTGCCAATACAGGATGTGGCCTGGAATAACTCCAGGGAGCAATGGATGATAGAGACGAGTGGCGAGAGAGGGTCAGGTAAATCCGTGCTGGCTTCGAGACATCATAATGATGATGTTAAATAATTCATATATTCAAAATATCCTTTCACTGAAAATCCCATTAATTTGTGCGCTGAAATTTTCAAATTTTCTGATAATTTCAATGTTATAGTGCTTTTCAAAATCTTTAACCAGTTTCACTCTTTTACCTGTTAAGAAAAAAATCACTCTTTTCTATTTATAGATTTTTTACGTTTTGCTTTTTTTCGTGAATTCCATCATATATTTTGCGCACCCTACTCTCTCGGCTATTTTATTTCACCTAAATTTTACTCATTACTCTTTAACTCTCATTTTTATGCTTCGTTTTACAGTATCCCATCTCTTTCATGTCAATCCATTTTCTCCCTTTTACGAAGGTATTGACTCCATCTTAGCCAGCCATCTTCCTGTCTCGCCGCCGTGTGAGACCCTACGAAGATTCATCGTTAATTACTGTCTTCTTTTCATATAAATTCCACGCGATTCCAATACTAACCAATAAAATGTCGGTGAACACGCTCAGTGAACACTCTCCGTGGTTAATAAGCCATAAAATGGATTTCGCGATAAGATTGGAGAAACCTTTCTCAGCAAATATTCATCGGGTCACACTTTGGCATTGTGTCCTGAGAGCTAAGATTCCTCTCAGTCCAATCATTAAGGTTAAGAGATCTTCTATAATCCGTATTCTTTCATATTATATCCGCATATATATAGGTTAAATTTGATATTATTTATAAAACAGATACATTCTTACGAATATATATTTTCAAGTATTAATATACAGAGTATATATGATATATTTATAGTTAACAATGATACGTAATCTATTTACGTTGGATGATTTTATAATAGTCTTGGAAAATGCAATATCTTTTTTTAGAATTATTTATGAACAATCGTTTAAAAATTTTTGATGAATCAAAAAGTGATGAAATGATGACAAGAAGAGTACTATAAAAACCTAAAAGTAATTAAAATTCCACCTTTCCAGAATCCTTTCTTTAATATGAGTTTTATGTTTTCGTGTTTAGACAAAAAGTCACTATCATCAAATGAAACGTTTAAATGGTATTTTCACAATGAGACTTCTATATCAAAATACTAAAAAAGAATTGATATGGTGATTGTATCTTCTCGTTGAGGGATGATTCATAGCCTTATTTTGTGTGTGTGTATATATATATATATATATATATATATTATATATAGAGAGAGAGAGAGAGAGAGACAGACAGACAGACAGACGTGTGTTTGTGCGTTTCCTAAAACTCATGCTATCCTCTAATAAGTTTAACATATAGATAGACAAACATAAACACACACACACACACACACACACACACATATATATATATATATATTGGAGATATATAATCTGTTAATTTTATTAGGAGCATAAAGGATAATTTGCGAAATAATATTTGAGTATATATAAAAGTTGATACAAATTATTAGATATTAATACAAAGGAAAATAAATTCTTCACTATCGTTTCTCCTAGTTATCTTTGTAAATGATTAAATGTTTTCAGTTTGGTATCTATTGATCATATTTACATTCAATTGCTTTTCTATTTGTCCCACCTCTTTAATTAGCTAAGAGAGGTGGCGGTGGCTTAAGCATCGAAAGTTTTGAAATAGTTGGTAGCCACTTATGCAAGCTGTTCTAGGCATTTTATTTATAAGATACTGGCTGAATTTAACTAGAATTTATTACAAAAATATTCCATAGATTAAAAAAAAAATAACTGAAATCGCTTAAAACACGCTTCGAAAGACCCCCATCTAATATAACTTTGATAATCAATTCCTTGAATTTGATTTATTTTCTTTTTTTTCCTTTTTTCCGGATTTTAATGCAAATAATTTAATCATTAGAATATATATGAAGTAGATTCGGATTTTAGAACTACATGGTCGACCTAAATTAAGACTATTTCTTCCTTAAATAGTTTGATGTACGAGCAATGCCTGAAACATAAAATACAATCTTTTTCATTAGTAAACATGGAACCAGTGAACGTATTCTACCAGTAGTACTATAAAACTATTATATGAAATCGATATCGCGATTAATGTACGGATGCATAAATATCCTCCTCAAATTAACACGGTGTCAATTTGATTGTTTAGTTAATTATTTTCGGATCCAACGATGTAGTATTCTTGTTGGTACTTTTATTGATCGTGAATTTCGCGTATTTGATCTTTGATTCGAAATAGTGTGATAGGACTGTGACACCTAATATTTCATTGTTGTCATTCCTGAAATAAGACACAAAAATGTGTACTATCGTAAAATTCCAACTCGTGGGATCCCAAATCAATTGACGAAAGAATATTTTACTTATTGTAACGTTTTTGTATGAAAATTTGTGCGTGCATGGTAATTTTTATTTGTAAAGTAATAAAAAAATTTATTACTTCGTGATTCATTAAGACTTACGTTTTTTTGAGGGATTTGCTTACCGATTATTATATTTTTAGAATAATCAATGGAAGCTCTAATTCTCTTTGGACAGAGTTAAATTCTTTGCTAATGATAATTCATGTTTATTGTATCAATTTTTCTTTTCTTGTTGAGAATTAAAATTCCAGGTATAGTTGTTCATTTTTACTTTTTCTAAATGTTTCTTTCTTTTTTTCATCAATATTTCAATTTTCATTTTGAAATAATTTTCTTTTTTTTTTTTTTTTTTTTAGAAGACATTTCAAAACCTTTGACGCAAAGTAGAATTGTTGAATTTGTTATGCAATTATTAAAATAGTTTTCTCTTAAAATGCTTCCTTTCGTCAAAATATGAGCATCGCTAACAATGCAGAAAAGATCCAGATCATTAGTGTCAGAGCCAAATCATCTGTTCATTTAAAGGACCCATATGTTTTCAGTGGGTTGCATAATGAATAATACACCACTATTGGCTATCAGACATCTTGCTTTATTTATGCTATCTACCAACTCAGCTACATGATCCAGCGAGTTTTGTTACCTCTTTATAAAGATTATATTGTTCAAACTAATAAAATCACCACATTTTGACTTCTGTGCTTATGTTTAACCTGACAGAAATTTAGTCATATTCAGGAGTCTTTAGAAGGTCCTTGATGAGAGCATAGTATAAAAATATAACACAACGATAGACTCTTTATTTTACAGTGTCGACTCTTATGTTACAATATGATTTAATTTTTGATCAGCACTCCTGGCAGATCGTTGGAATCTTACTGCATTGCTAGAGATAGTTTACCTACGCCATATGCTACAACATTTTACTCATCATTTAAGCATATAATGTCAGCCATGTGATCTGACAGGTATCATTCTGAGAGTCTGATTTTACAGGTGTTAGAATATGAACGGATTGGCATAGATAATTGTGGTCTATGAATAACACTACATGGTGAACTTTGAAAAGGTAGCGAAAGTGAATCACTGCAGAATATGTTCGTCGCTGTTAATTACCGAATGTAGAATATCTGGTTTGAGCTTGAGACTATTTCTGATAAAATAATAATATTAGTATGATTTTTCCTTTAATCACTTGATGCAGTGTAGCTCCAATAACATACTGATTACTATCAGTAACATGTTGATAGTCTATGTTTGAAGATTATGGTCGAAATCGGGCAATTATTTTTAAAGGGTACAGCACTATATTATCAAAGGATATCTGACTCTGGGAATTCGAACGAATATTTATGAGTCAATTGCACACTCTCTAAGAAAGATTATACGATGGGTGAATAGTCAGAGATCAATCTATGGTAATAATAAAAAAAAAATATCCTGCTCATAAATCTGCTAAAAACCTCCGTGATTTTAAGAAATGGGAATGATTCCAATTCTTGAACGTCGTTTTCAGTGAGCGATAGTCCTGTTTTAACATTGAATCCTTTATAGACATGGTATTATTGAGTTTCTATGTTTAATCGCATATCGACCTTTAATAACAAATCCAACCTTGTAGAAGAACTGCAGTTATACTATTTAACTCATAGCTGGGAGTACAAAATTGTTTATTCATTTCCCAATCGTATTTATCGAAAGATGAATACATAGCGGGACTAGATTTAGAACCCACTTATTTCGAGGCCTCTGAACCGACGTAGTCATGCTTGGGAACGTTGATTGTACATTTACAATAGTTATTTTTTCTCGATTAATACAATAAACACTTTATCTAAATCATGTGGATGCAGTACCTTTTCACTATAAACTATAATATTGTTGAGATGAATTAGTTCACAATCAACCAGAAAGAATATCTTGTCCATGAAGTAGTGGAAAAGTAGCCGCAGCATTTTTCAGACCAAAATGTATACTATGGAATTCAAATAAGCTAAATGTGACTTTTACAGCAGTTTTACTTCCATCGTCTGTGTGTAACCGTATTTAGTGTACTACCTTAGTATTGATACTTGAGGTAGTGTTTTTAGTCAAACCTCAAAGGAAATGGACTCAATGAAGGGTACATAAATAACTACAATCTCGATTTGAAATGTTTGATTTTAATATGATATTGAGTGCGGATGACCGAATAATTTCTGATGTGGTATTTCTCCGAAATTCTGGAACTTTTAAACCTAAAATTTTGTTTCGAAAATTTTTATGAAAAATGCTTTTTGGCTTTGCTTATTAATTCCCCTCTGTGGTTCTTTTTTCTTTATCATGGAACAATGGAATACATGGTATTTACTTAATAATTCTTGGATGAAGGTTGTGATATTACTGTGATTAACTGCTAAATAAAGTAAACATGTTTGCAACTTAAACTTAACTTGAAATTAAATTTACTTTGAACATAATGTACTTATCTCAGCGTTCTATCAGTTGATCAAAATTATTTATAATGTTGAAAACTGACAAATGACTAGTGATATCTACAACTACGACGTTCACTGAAATATTCTTCTTAAACACGGTATTCGGATTTGTAAATTAGTTTAAACCATGCAGTATATTTTCTCCCCATCATTGATATAAATGGAAACAGGCATTGAATATAATATGATAGCATTTACGGTACGTGGTAAGAAGGAAATGCTATCACTGAATCCATAACAATATTTATTTTGGTAAATCAGAAAGCCGACTTCCAAAGGTGGTAGGATTGTGGAAGACTACTCAGCTCATCAAACTACTTTTCCCAAGCTCTGGGTATCTTTCCCTTTCTCTGGTGCAATTTGAGCAACATTTACAAATTCTAACGTGGTCGCCATGAAAAATATATTGTGTATATACTGTGTGATTCTGATTTCTGCCAAATAGTAAGAAGTCTGAATATTAGGGTGTAACCTTTTTGCTAATGGCTTTGTGTGGTGTTGGCTCTCTTTGTGTCACTTATCTGCTTATTTGTTACCCGAAAATTCGACGCCTTATCTATGAAAATCATCAGTTGGTCTTCATAATTGAGTGGCAAGATTTTTTAAATTTTATTTTATGAAGCTACTACTGTGGCCAGTTTAAAAGCTAATGTGCACAAGAAATTGATTTTTACAAGTTCATCCTAATTGATTGTGTTCTGTAAGTAAACGGTTTCTCTAAAGGTATTAAAGACTCCTTGAAATTCTTATACGCTTTGCGAACTGAGCAGATGTAAAGGTACTCTGGTAATTATTTTAAGAAATATTGTACCAGTGTATGACAAAATTTTTGGTATGTGCTGAAGTAAATCGCCGTAAATGGAATTTGAACTCTATGATGGGGAACCAACCAGTCACATGGGTTTTTATCGAGTAAGCTGCCTTTGTGCTAATCTGCAGCTGTCAGGCTTCGACAGAAATGTTTTCTAATAAAAAAATAAGTGCAACTAGCTGAAAACGGGAATAATGTTTGTGTAGTTGTATTATTATTTTATACTGTGCAAGGTTCTAACGCCAGCAGAAGCTAGCGGTTTTTCACTGAAATCTTAGTAACATTTTGTCTCATCAGGTGTCCAAAACTCTTCTAATAATCCAAAATGCTTTTAGCAGAGACGTGGTCTGAATGGTTTTAGTTATTTCTCTAATCTCTTGGTCATCGAGTCTCTTTTTCAGGTTCTTGGGGCCCGTTCTAAGGGCGCCGAATATGACTGGTGTTACAGTCTCTTTCATGGTCTATGACATTTTCATTTTCCTGGCAAGGTCGAGGTATATTTCCAGTTTTTAGCTCTCTGTTCACTTTTGATATGTGGTCAGCTAGTGCAGTAACGTCCACTTTATAACAGGTTCTATTTTTTCTTAATTAAAACTACCCCCGATCTCCTGGCTTTGAGTTGTTGTTGCTAAAAACATAAAAGCAAGCAAACTTTTACTATCTGACCAACAATGAAAGAACAAGTAAACAAAATCAGGTAAAAAGAAGAGAAAAATTGGAACCTGGGAAGGAAAATGACGCATCTTTTTTTTTCTTTTGTTAAAAGCTCGTAGACAGTATATTTGATTTGGTTGATTATTTAGAATGTTCGTAATCTTCTCTTGTTGCTGTGTGTATATGTCTTTTGTTCGTTGGTTTTTATAGCTGTTTTTTTTCTTGAATCCTTTTTTTTTTTTTTTTTTAAATCTGTACTCTTTTTTTTCTTTATTTTCTTTTTGTCTTCGTTATTTTTGGGGGAGATTTTATCTTAGTCGCGTTCTTGTTGAGACGGTAATCGAAATGGCCAAATCATCGTGTTTACTATTTCTTTGTTTGATTTTTTTATTTCTTTCTTTTAGTTTGATGGTTAAGCCGTTGTCTTGAAAAGTTTGCGTCGAAAAGTTATTGAGTCTGATCGCTATAGTCAGAGATTGCAAGAAAAATCTTCAAACTCCTCGGGGTAACCGATGTGGTGTTTTAGGTCTCCGGGTGTGTTACACGAATTTTCTAAGTATTATTTCTGATGATTGTGGAATACACAATCAAAGATAAGACAATACAGTCGAAACATAAGACGAACTGTTCTATATTTATATGAATGCCAATATATATTTTTGTTTTTATAATTACTGTTTGTGTCAGCTCCTGTCAAACAGTTTGCCTATTAAAAGGGGTAAAGATGGCGTACGTGGCGTACCCAGACTTCTCATGTATCGAAGTCAAACAATTACTGTCTAAAATATTTCTAGGCAATTGCATATAATTTCGGGATGTTAGAATATTCTCTCTGACCCTGCCAGTTCATCAGAGTTCTCTTCTGTCAAAAGTGCAGATAAATACTTTAGAAGACGCCAACACCACAGGACTTGATACGTTTATATTTGAAGGTATTTGCCTTAATGTTTATACCTTACATATTGTACACATAAAGTAACATTGGTGACCATAGTCGAGGGTTACACGAAGACTTCATTTTAAATAGCTATTACACCGAGGGGCGGGAGAGGATGTTACTTCGTTCCCTAAATTGCTCCATTTTAGTCTTGATTCTTACATTGTAATGCTGTTTAGCAAGGAGGTGTCAAGTAACATTTTTTGAGTATTTGGTATTGAACCACGGTCTACCGGGCCATTGGAAAACACTCTAACGACTCGGCCAATGGGCCGACACACACACATTATTTTTTTTCCACTTTAAGAGTTTTATATGTGCGTGTCAATGTGTTTGATAGTAGGTTATAAAGATTATTATAATTTTTATCACACATTAACCAATTTCAGTTGCACATTCATTTAAACTTGTACGTTTTCTAATTGCAGCCTATCCTTAAACAAAAGGATTAATGAAAGAAAATAAATCACATTTCTGAGCACATATATATATATATATATATATATATATATATAGAGAGAGAGAGAGAGAGAATCATTTCTTGAACATTTTTATTTGATTCCAGATGTGTTTTCATCTTTAGTTGATATTCCAAGATTGTGATGAAATGAGAACATGGATCATTTGATTAATTGCTTACAACGTTAGTGAGTTTTTTAATGCTAAAATCATCCTTGTACAGGGGATGTCCTCATGGTGTAATGGTTAAAGCGATGGACTACGGAATCGCGGGTTCGTATTCCAGTCGTGCTATTACGTTCACTTCCAGGCAAATACCTTGGTGAAGGTATGAACCTCCTTATCCTCCCAGCTATGGGTTAAATAGTACCACTACTGTTCTTCTAGGAGAATGGCTTTAAAAAAGTTGAGATGCCATTAAAACAAAGAAACCAAACCGAATCACACCATCCTTGTACAAGGATAGCAGTGATACTATTTAACTTATCACCGGGCAGGGAGATGGATCATGCGTTTCTCAAGGGTATTAGCCCGAAAGTGAATGTAATACTTCGAGGCCGCAGTCCAACATTTTATACAGTGCACCATGACGTCTCCCCGATGAATGTGGATCGGAAAAACAAAAGTAAACTCTCTGGAATATAATACAATTTTAATTTTTCGATCGTAAAACTGGACTTTTTCTATGTATCCTTGCTTAATTTCTAGAGTAATTCAAAATAAGAAACACTAACGATTGTTGCATTTTTGCCTTAAAATTCCTACTTGCGGGAAGTAATTTCCATGAAAAAATAAAATTACAGTAGAATTCACTTGACCTTAGATGCTTTTTATCAGCATTTGCTATTGATCATATATTAGGAATTTTTTTCAGTCTATTTCAGCAGATTTTGTATATGTAAATAAAGCAAAATTGGCGAACTTAGTCGAGGGTGACCCAAAGGTTCCCTTGTCGATAGCTACTACACCTTGATTGCTCAACTTTACCCTTGATCTCTACCTTATATTTCTGAGTTTTAAGCAAGGAGGCCTCAAGTACAATTTTTTTGATTCTTTGGTATGACGTGACCTGGGTTTTAACCCAGGTCCCCCAGGCCATTGGTGAACACTGTAACCATTCTTAGTTAAGTAACTCTGACTTTTTTCTTCGTGGTGATTAGGTTTATTTCCTTTATATATCCCAATATACACTAGATCATTGTATATTTCAGTTTATTTTCTGAATAGGCAATATATTACATGAATATTTCTTGCATACAACATGATACATTCATTATATATAAATATTTTTCTGCGACATTTAAACTACATATTTCGTAAAGGCAATATAACTTTTTTAGAATTCGGCTCGTAATTTGAATTTCTGAAAAGTATTTTCATTTATTTCTTCAGAAATTTCTTAGTTGACTTTAAAGTATCATTCATTATGTTTAAAAATTCTCTAAATTTCCATCAATCTAGTCTTACATGAAGATTAGCTTGTTCTAGTGATTCAAAACATGTATTAAACTTAGAATAATCTACACAGTAAAACTTACTTCGGATTGTGTATCACTTTTTTCTCGAGCAAATGGCTGAAATAGTATTTTGCACAGTCGGCAGGGGCTGTAGAATACACTGACTGCACCTCTGCAGAGGGCTCGGACCCCCTCCCCAACGAGTGTCCTGGATATAACACTAAACAATCTGATAGTGAGGTTCCAACACTGCTGGAGCTTTGGGGAATGCGGAGTACCCCTTCATTGCCATTGCTACTAGGTCGACTCTGGCCGGGTGTGGTAGCACCTGATAGGGCCCTATTTATGGGTTAAATAGAACTAAAAGCATACTTATGCTAAACTGAATTGTTTGATTAAACTGAATAGCTTGAAATAGAAATGCTTTTGACAATTAAACCGTACTTACATTTAAACTGCCTGCTTATGCTTAACTGAATTATTTGAAATAGAACTGTTTTTCGACATTAAAACCGTATTTACACTTACCTGAATTGTTACATATAACTGCTTGAATAATTTGAAATGGAAATGTTTTTGACCATTAAACTTTGTACTTATGCTAAACTGAATTGTTTGAAACAGAACAGATTATTTACATAAAAGTTGATTTGGCGTAAAAAAACCTACAAAGGTTGATAGGCCATAAAACCCACCAAATCAAACCAAACCAAACCTGAAATAGTATTTTTTCTATCAGAAAATGTATCATTTCACATCCTTAATCCTTTCATTTGCCCTTTCTGCTCAAAGTGATTCTTCATTTTAATGTTCTTTTCTTCCTGTATATTTACTATCAGTTCTTACTGTCCAAATGATTATGTTTCTACGACGAGTAACAGTCAGTTATTTTAATAGCATTATTTTTTTTCTTTTTTGATTGCATAAAATAACGTTAAATTTACAATGTAACTTACACAGAAATATGTTTTCCTCTTACGGGTAGGAAGAAAAATTTATGTGATTCAGTTAATCAGTGAGCCAAGCAAGGGAACTTCTGAAAAGGTCATTAAACCGAGTGTAATTTGTTCAAACTTCTTCACCAACTCCAGGTGCTTTATTGGCTTTTAATCTTTTATTTTACATCTGGGTCCGAGGGAACATTTTCCCGCGGTTAATTCTCAGTATTTTATTTATACTACATTTCTTTTCATTTCGTCTATTGATATTTTTGATTGGTTCTTTTCCAGGCATTTCGTATTTTCTTTCGATTATCCGTTGATACTACTATTTTTTTTTTTTTCTTCATCTATCTCTTAAATTTCATTCACTCTTCCCGGCAACTTTTTTTTGTTTTGCTTTTCGTATTTGTTTTTCTTCTAGCATCTTCCTACACATTCTAGAATGTCTTTCACTTTATATATCTTGGCATAGAGGGTTAACTGATCACCAATCGCTCGAGAAACCGGGGTTCAATCCCAGGTATTCATACTAAAGTCGCAAAAAATGTTACTTGGTGCATCCTTGGTTAACGCTCAGCATTATAATATAAAAATCAAGGGTAAAGTGGAGCATCCAGTGAAAGAATTAGGGCTCACCCCAAAACCTCGGTGTTGTAGCTAATGAAAAGGGAGCCTACGGGTTGCTCTTGACAATGGTCGGTGACTTTACTTAATTATATATACAGATGGAGAGAGAGAGTTGCATAACTTCTTTTATTGACTTTTGTGTTATTTGATATTGTCATTTCTGTCCCTTTATTAATTTTAAACATTGTATAGAATAGATGTGCGTGTGTATTAAAGCCTGGTCCCATCTTCTCGTATCCGCATTGATTTTCATATACAAATCGTTTTAATCTAATTCTCTCTAATATTTGTCTTGTTTTTCTTCGAGAACACTTTCTCATCTCCTTTGTAATTACACCCGAAACAGTAGCAAGGCCTCTTTTTGTTTCAACTATTTTTTTCGGATTGAGAATATTGTATATAGTTAGTATAAAAAAATAACGGACATTTCTTTTCGTGCATTTTCCTAGGGCAACAAATATCAATCTAGTTGGAATATTCCGGTATTTAGTTAATGGCAATCAGTCTAATCACCGCCAACGGGCAATTCAGATCTAAATTCTATATTTGACATTCTAGATGGAATTATACTTGCATACTGGGAAGAAAAATTAAAAAGATCCAATATAAATGCTTATTTTCTTTCATTATTCTTTTACACTGTATGAGAGGATAATAGTACTTGGTAATAGGATATATAGTGTGTATCTATTCAAGCAGAGCAATATATATAGGTATAATTATTATGTGACCACGTATCCCTGTGTAGCTACACATTTTCAGAATTTAGAGAAAGTTTACGCAGAAGAAAATATATTTTAGCCAAGATATTTAGTACCTAAACTTTTTATTGTTTTCTTATGCTTATATAATAAATGCTTTTCTTATTTATAGTGATGCCAATTCTCACTGAGTGCTCCGTACTGTTGAACGCGTGCTAAACTAATCTTTTTAAATCACCATTATTATTGTTTTCTTGTTATAAATTTCCATATAACAATATATCTTATATTTCGTGCAAACAGCGATCAATAATAGGTGTTGGATAGCTCTCAGTTAATTTCTTCTGCCGGTGGCTGTGATCATTTCTGTCCTCTCTGCTGCCTTAGGTTGATGATGATGATCCACATATCATTTTGGTCTGACGGTCGGACTCTACTTTGCTGTTTCCACACGAAGACATCTTTTGTTGGTAAGAGTAACAAAGCAGTCGCTTCTGTATGCAAGCTTATCTTTCTTCATTTCATTTAAATGTACTGACCAGTCAGAAGTTGCAGACCAATAGATGGAAAATTACGCCTTATCACTTTGACTGGTTTCAGCAAACTGATTAACTTGTTCAAATAGTTTCCAGTGTCGTCTGATCATATGACTTCTCAATCCAATCATAGTCATGGATTCAGAAGAACCCTGAGGTCACCATACATCATTAAAACCAAGTCACATTCTAAATGTATTTTCCGAGCCGTTCTATAGTTCACCACCATTCGAATGCTATTCTATCAGTCAATGATTATTCGCACCATTTTATATTGTAACATATATTTTCTATAAAATCCAATTTAAAGTATTTAACTATAAATGTGTAAATTTCATTCATAATGTGGGTTCATCTTGATTTTAGGAATCCAGACGTAAAAATATATTAAAACATTATTAATACAATTGATGCATATTTCGTAACTGTGAATGCGTCGTTTAATTGAAAAATATGATGGGGTATTTTGAAAAAGATATCATTCATGCATTTGCTATAAGTATTTTGTTAATACTAGCCAAATAATTCTCAAAATTTTCTTCCAAGTCATGTTACAAAAGGGTTTGATTACCACTTTCACATACAGTTTACATATTTTTCAATGAAATAAAAAAAAATGATTTTCACATCACAAAGATTTACAATAAAAATTTAATTAGTATCGTGTCACATTTTATCAAACCTTAGTTACCCTTAATTGTGCTGCTCTCCTTTTGAGGTATACTGATCTCTCCTACTCCGCTTTATAACCCATATCATCTTCCTTATACTTTCATTTTCACATGATGAAAAAATGCAACACAAACTGAATCTATGTATTATACATACCAATGGCAACGTTTCATTTATTTCTGAAAGTTTTAGTCAACATTTCAAAAAGCGTTTTATAAACAATATTTAAAAGACAAAAGGTTTAGAAGATTCTATTTGTTTATAATGAGCTCCGAGACAGCAAAATATCAGCGAATTCAGTGGGTGGCAGTGAGTCAGTTATATGCAAAAGATTTCAGACAATGGCTAAACCGACAGTCAATAGTGTCAGAAAGATGACAAGGATAATTTAGTTGCTGCGTCAGCGTACATATTTTGTCTAATTTCAACGCATAGAGGGAAAACTTCAGCTCACTGTCCCAAAGAGATTTTTTTTGTGTAGCATTTATCTTGGGCTCAACAGAAAAACAAAAAAATGAAGTCCTCTATACGAATTTCGTAACCAAAAGATAACTCGTATATCAAAGTTATTTTTTATGTATTCATCGAGTTCATTTATTGGTGCTGTCTCCGCAGTCCTTAAAGTTAACGAGTCCTCTTCCCTTTTTTGATACATATAGTTAGTTTTGGTCGTCATCTCTCAGCTATAAGGCTTTGTGCATAATCCTCAATCTCCTCTTCATTTGGTCCATTCGACAGAGTTCTTCACTTGTCCACTTTAAGGATTGGCAAAAGTACCTTACTAGGTAAATTGGCCAGTTGTTTATCGCTTTGATGGGGTTTCAGCTGCAGAGCTAGGTTTTCAGACGTGTTCTCGTTTTTCTGAGGTATTCTTTTCTTATTTTTTCTTGCATCTCCATTTTTTTCATTGTATCCCGTTCTTAAACTCCCAAGTACTTCTATTTTTCTTTTCTCTAAATGTTCTGATACTTTTCTAGTTTAGCTGTTCTATCCCTTCCATTGTCTGTCTTTTCTGTTTAAGCATAGCACATTTTTATGCCAAATTCTTTTCTTATATTCTAGCTCTATGCTATTATTCGCATCAAAACTCTGCTTACTTTAATTTGTTGTAAATATATGGATGTCGTGCTTGTACATTAGATTATTAACCGTATCTTTTGATTTAGTAAATCTGTACACCCCAGTGCACTTATTAAGTGTGTAACTGAGTAGTATCATTCCTATTAAAAACTGTAGTGGCCAGAGTGAATCTTCTTGGATGATTTTCTCTAGACTTTTAGCTTTGATATGTTTTCCCACCTGCTTTAATTACATTTTCCAGTTTCCCATTGCTTCCGAGATGGTATTTATCATTTTCTTTTAACATCTTATACACACCAAATTTACGGGATCATATTATAGACTTTTTTTTGTATGTACATGCAATGTCTACATGGTTTCTCATTGATTTGTTCTCCTTAAAGATGCGCTAATCTATGTATATTAGATCCCTTATTCTTCTTGTTACCCGACCATTATTATTTCCATCCTTGCGAGTTCTTTACACTATCGTTAGCAAGTGGTATTAAACTCAAGTTTGAGTGACAGGAAATCTCCTGAGGTCTCCTGGATTCTTCTCTGTATACAAGCTGATCTAAACAATGCAGTAAACCCGATAATCTCGATTTGGCCTTCGATTTCCAAATATTCCACCCCTCTTTCCAATTCTTTGGACACCCTTCAAAGCATGCCAATAATTATTGGTATCAGCATCACCCTTGTGTTCAACAATTTTCTTTATTCGTTAGCAAGGCCTAAATACTTGGCTCCCTTTTCTCTATTTTGATTTATTAATTATTATTATTTACTCTTTGAGAGTTTTTCACATCAGCGTTGGCTGATAGTCTTTCTCTGGAATTTTCGTGACAGCAAGTCTTAAGCACTCTTGTCAGAATTCTGGCCGTTCTCAGCAATGCTTTACTTTAGATCCTCCCCACTCGTCCTCTAACTGCCAAGTCCTCCATTCACTTTAATAATCCTTTTGTTACCGTAACTGAAGCACCAAATTATTATTATTATAATATCCTCAAAAGTTCCTCGCAAAAATTTCAAAATTCAATATCTCCATTTTTTTGCACATACCTTATTGTTACCAGAGGTGGTTTTCTGTTGTCCTTATGAGGTCAGGTCATCGTATTGATCGTCTTCCTTTGGATTTACTGTTGTTAAAGTAATTCTTGCATGAATTCTTGACATATCTGGCATTATTTTTACATGCCACGTGACCAAAATATTTTCAATTATTTTTCGTCATGATATTAGTAATTTCATTTGGTATTGCAAGGTCATTTATCACACTGTCTATTTTGTTATTGTTCATGCGAAAAACTTCACTGCAGTCCCGTGGAAATCGGTCACTGATATTATTCTGTTGTTTTCCTTATTGAAATGTTCTCCATTATGAACAGCTGTTGGGATTATTAGACTACAATAAAGACAACCTTTGATTACCTTTGAAAAATCTATTGTAAATCTTGTGATATTAAGGTTAAATGGACAATAATTTGTTTATTGAAACCGTGGTACTTGTATCCCATGTGAAGAATTTATGTTTTTGTTTTATTTTGAAGGCTTTTAGAAATTATTTTTCAAGATCGCTTCTTGTATATAATTTTGAACCATGATTTCAGTAGCAGGGGAATTAAACTTATAATATAACCCTGAAACTATCCACTTTGCATACGCCAATGTTTATAACATTTATTTTAATGTTTTCGTCAGCAATCACTATTTTATATCATTTCACTTCTATCTAAGCGGATATTCGCATATCCCAGTTATTGCATCTTGAAAAGTTATCTTCGGATGCAATCAGAAAATGGAGGTCTAATTATCAGATACACGTGAATTTGATGCTCTTTGTTTCTTTTATATTGCACACACCAAAAATAAATAACTGTAGTTAGAAATACAACAGAGTTCCATTCGCTTTTTCTCTACTCTTTTTCGTTTTTCCATTCCAAATCTTTACAATTTACAAAGACATCGCAGACTTCTCTCCGAACGTTTCCTTACTCTAGAAAGTATATCCTGAATTGAAGCCCATTGATACAATAATATCATCAGTAATTTCCTTAATTGATCTAAAAGATGATATATTATACTTTGAAATGAGTACATTCTTTCCTCTATTTTTTCTGGGGGGGGAGGGTTTTGTCTTAGCGTTTTTCCTCATCTTTTCTTCGTGTTTTTGATTGACTTAGGAATATAGCAACACAAGGAAATCAATTATTTTTCCGGATATCAAATGGATTGTGCACATGTTAAGCTGATAACAAGAGCAGAAAAATGTGAAATTATTGGACAAAATCCCCAGACACTCCATTCAACCAGAACTTAAAACCACCACCGAAACTTCATTGTTTATTCGCACACATACACACATTTTTGAGTGAGTACACGCGCTGCGCTCCATTTCAAATAACTGCAAAAATAGCCAAAAGTAATCTTAGTAAATGATTAAGAAATGTTTGAATAGTAAAACGCTGAGTTCAGTTTAGTCAAGTTAAATCTGATTATTTCTATAACTTTTTTTAAAAATTAAGAATAGTCTCACCAAACGCATCGAATTTTTAAAATTAATTCTTTGACTCCAGGTGAAAATTTTATAATTGGTTTTACCTTTTGTTTCTATATGCTAAATATTTTGAAAGCTTTTCAAATTTCGTTTTCCTTTCCTCTACTTGTTTAGTTCCCTTTCTTTTGTGCCTTTCCCTCTTTTTTTAATGCATGTTATTTTGTTATGTATCTTTTTATTTTGCGCATTCTTTTTTTTTGTTCGTATTCTCTTTATGTCTCTAAAAAATATTTTCTTTTTTTTTTTTCCCCTTCGATTTTGTTTTTGTTTATTATTTTATTACCATTATCTTCATGTTTTGCCGTTCCATCCAATTAAATTTGGAATTGCTGGCATACAGAAAACAAACAGATTCGACCGTAATATTTTAAAAGAAAATAACAACAGTGCTGTAATAGACGGAGCTCGACGAACTCGTTAACTATAAGACCGTTGTTAGAAAGTATGACTCATTTAGAGAGTTCTATACGACTGATTATATGCCCAACTAATCTAAACATATTAAGTTATAACTGTTTTCTCACTTACTAACTTGAATTTTTATATACCATCCAACTCAAGTAAGCTCAAGGACTACTGACACGAAAGCAAAGATGTAATTGTGACCTTTATCCTGATATCTATTCTTGGATATTTATTTTTTCTGTGAAAACCAAAATCATATGAAACTACTACTACTACTTTTGGAATATCTAATTATCTTTTTCGACTAATGTACGTTTTAGGAAACGTTTAAATCTATTTTCTTTTTTATTATCTCGGCGTTTGTAAAATTAGAAACTATATATATATATATATATATATATACTAAGTTTATCCTACTACACTTTTTCGTATAATTTGCTGTGAAATATTCAACATTTTTTGCCCTGTGGACGGGACCTTAAGTGAGCCCAGTATACCCTCGGGATATTGGTATGGCCTCACCTCCCAAGTGCGTCCTGGGTATGACAGAAAATTGCATCTGGTGGTGAGACTCCATTTCTGAAATATTTGAAGTTTGCAGAACCTCATCATTGCCAGTAATTGCAGGTTCACTAGCCGAAATTGATAGCATGATTTAGGGTCATATCTATGGGACAAATAGATCTTTTGAAAAGTGCTTGTGTTAGATAGTAATGCTTGATATATTATTAAGATTAAAAAAGTCATAAAAAATGTAAATATAAACGAACGACGCACGCAGTTCCCTTAATTCGGAGTATAAAATAAGCCCAGACAGGTTGACATACCGTTAAAGTCAATCAACTTTTAAAAAAATTTCCGTCCCATATTGAATATATCTCGGTAGATTTCTGGTTATATTTCATATTAGCTTTACGTTATTTTTTGTGTTTTTTTTTTAATTATCTACAAAAATTTGTCTACGAATTATCGAGAGCTAATACTATATGTCTTGAATGAGTTTTAAAATAGTTACGCATTTCCCAACAGAGTTCTAGCTCATGTAAAAAGATTGACTTCTATCCAAAATGTGTTGGGCCCAAAACAAGGCTGAAAGACATTTGATCCTATTCTGTAAACTTTTATATAATATTCAACAGTGTTGGAGTATACTCGGTATGTCATTCATGTTCTCTTGTGACTTCCTTTATATTATTCCGGTAGTAGCCCGCAGCTTTTTTGCGTATCACATATTTATTTTCTTACCTGCGTGGTAAGGATTTTCTGTATCATTGATAAACACCTTCTTGTTGTGTACTTGGTTAACGTGTTTTTTTTTTCTGTAAAACAGAAAAAAAAACTATCTGTACCACCGTAGTTTTTGCTTTCATCTTTCAGTCAGGAATGTTTGTCTCTTGATAGTTTGCTTCGAAAAATCCACTCCTAATCTTTCCAGTTGTTATTAGTTGTCGCCAGGTTTTCTAGTGCTTTCCTACATTTATTGATGTTTTCATCAGTTTAATCTAATCATTTGAAAATTGTCCCGATTTTCATTTCACGAACTGAAAATTTATTTTACTACATACAAAACAGAAAAAAAAATGTGTGTGTATTCACAAGGAAATTTAGAATTAAAACTAAACCAAACAGGCTAGATTAGTTGACATGTACTTTTGCTAAATGCAAACCAGTATGCAAGACATTAATCATCTGCCTTCTCAATATATTGTCACACTGTGCTTGAAGCGAAAATATTTTGGCTGTCATTTTTCTTTCGGGAAATGTTGATATTTCACACATCGGTTAGAAATAAAAACGCATCGCTGGTTGTTGTCAAGAAGGTTATTAAAAATGTTAAATTACTGGAATATTTTATTACATTGGAAAAAATCCATTGAAGAAATTGGTAAGCTTTTCAGAGGTGAGTCGGACGAGATTTTTAAAAATAAAGAAGTTTTTACTAAGTTATAGATTAAAGAATTTAATGAAAAAATTGTCGACATATCAAGCCTGATGTAAGTAATACAAGCCCTTAATTTAGAAAATTCGCCCCACATATCAAGGGACAGTAGGTTATGTAAAAGCTAAATTAACATTTTAAAATTACAGAACAATAAAATAACTGATTCGATGTATTACAAAACCAGAAGTCATTTATGCACAAGAAGTAAGAAATAGATATTCCCATCCAACTAAAAGCGATTTAAATGAAGATAGATTTCATACAAAACAAAAACGTTATTGTTGACGAAGTGTATAACTGATTAAGTATTCTTACCTTATGTTCAGTATGATACTCGGATATTTAAGCATGATCTGTTGAAAGATGAAAATTCCTCTGGAATGTATAAAATGCTCTATAACCTTACCTATAAAGTCCATTTACTATACAGCATGCCTTTTTAGTAAAATAAAACACTAACAAGGTAGAATTATTTTATTGTGTTATTTTCTGAAATTGATCATGGCAATCTGGTACAATTCAAAGAGACAATTATATCAAAGTCGTCTAGATAAACAAAAGTTGGTTACAGCATCATCCTAAGAACAACAAAAAAAAAAAAACAAACAGTAAAACAAAATGAACTAACTCGTACTTTTCACACGGACAATATTGTTACTATTCAGAAAATGTAGTTTCTTATAGCGTTTATATTTCTATAATAAAGTAAGATTCGAAAGAAATTTAAATAAAATAAAATTGGTTCACTTTTTGTCAGGGAATGTAAATAGACGAGCTTTCGTCTCATATGAGGCCGTATCACCTTCGTTTTATGGTATATAAAGTTAGGTTTCATAAATATCCACATCAATATCTTTTCTGAAGAGGATTTTTTATGTATAGTTTAGATTTTTCTGGTATCATCCTCATATTCAGCGTTTTTATTGTGTATTGAGTTTACGTATTCCTCTTATATTTCATTCTCTCATCGGCCTTTATTTTTCAGTGAATATTCACAAATTACAGTTCTTATTGAATATTTCTTCATTTCTTTTATTTGACATTTTCTATTGAAGAAAAATGTTTATTTTCTGCTTTGTTTTTTCTTCAAATATCTATTCTCTGTTCTAATCTGTAAGATTAAATGCTTTCGATATTCCAAATGTTGTCATATCTGACATACCTATGGGATACTTTAAAAATGCAATGTTTTTACACACACACACATATATATATATATATATATATATATATATATAAATATATATATATATATATATATATATATATATATATATATATATATATATGCAATGTTTTTACATATATATATATATGCAATGTTTTTACATATATATTTCATGATTAGACGACCTAGAAAAATAAGATCTTCACAGAGAGTTGATTTGCAGGAACGGTCTGATACTATTGGCACTATTAGAATGAATGACAAACATATCTAAGAAGAAACTTATGTGAAAAAAAAATAAAATGACAGAAACATAATGTAGAAAAGAAAACAAGAAATCTATGATAAATATACATAGAGAAAAAAAGATATAAATCTTGATAAAATATTGACTTTCATAGATATCTTCATAAAAGTATTAACAACACGTTAATGTAAAATATTTAATCTTTTTCTTTGATCAACTCTTTCTTCTCCTTTTGAGTCCTAACATGTCTGGGTTTTTTTTCTTGCTCTTATTGCGTTGTCTGTTAAGTTTTCGTTTTGATATAATTTTAAAGTATATAGTTTGAGAATCGATTCATCATATTTGCCTATCATATACATACTACTTTAACTTTGACAACTTTTTTTGTGAGAAATACTTGTTTTATAATGCCGTCAATCTCGGCACCTTTCTGTTGTTTCGAAACTCCTCTGTGCTTTAAAGTGTTTTGTTTTCTTTTGTCATGGAATTATTAAAGATAAAGTACCATTAAAACAAAAGGTAAAGCGCAGAAGATCTGGGAAAAATAACCAAATTAATAAGTCGGAATTCGATGCCAAATGTCTCAGCCTGTGACGGAGTACATTTCCTGATGTCATTTTTCTCGAGAGAACCGACTTCAAAGGGACTATGAAAAAACCATGAAGTAACGAGAGATTGAAAAAGGAAGGAATATATCATGAGATGGAATCTTCTTAGCAACAGACCAACATTTAGTAATGTTTGTTTCATTTTGATGAAGAACACGATATTAAATATCTACAGAATGTAGGTTGTTAGACGGGTTTGAGAATACACTTGTGGGCGATGATTGAAAGAGTATGTGACTAGAAGTAATAAAAAATATAGCAAGTTTGAATATTTTTCCTAGATCATGCCAAAACATGAGGCAAACATTTAGAATAACGGAAGAAAAATACTGTAAAAACAATGATTGAAATAATATTAAAACCATGAATGAAGAAAAATTACATAAATTAGAAATATAAATACTTGATGAAGAATAAAAATGCAAAAATATATCAACAAAGTTGAACAAGATATTAAGAATACAACAAATACATTGTGGGAATAGTTGGGGAAATTGATTATAGACTTAAGATTTAAATCTTGAAAAAAGAAATGTTTAAGTCTGAGATGAAAAAAAACGAGACATAAAAATATAAACAAAGGCAAATAGTGGAGGGGCAAGAGAATTAATTGCACATCATTAACAAAATAAATCGTTTTTTTCTATGAAATAATGAGTTGACCTTTCCCGGTATGTACTGGACATCCTATATTTTATGTACATCTTTGCATATTTACAAACTTACATATACATGATGATATATAGTCTCCCTTATATTGTGTAATTACCGACAATTGCTCCGTCGATGAAGGCTATCGACGGACAGGGAAAGAGAACAAAGAATAACTCGTATTAAGTTGTTAAAAATTATTTTATTTTACTCTTTTCGTTCAATCTTTAAGTCCGTAGAAATAGGTAACCATGGATTATTGACACAAAGTGCAGACTAGTTTTGTTTTTTCTTTGTACCCCAACCACCAAGAAAGAGTACAAATCGAACAGCTGTAATCTTCGGGCTCACAAAAATAATACTTCGGCTTCACGTGGATGATATCACCCATCCAGTTCCCATCACCACATATGTGACCTATCGCTGGTGACCTCGGCTGTTTTCAGTTCAGGAGAGCTAAATGAAGATGTCAAACCTAAGCCAATGGACGAGATCTTGAACTTTTTCAACTGGTATTTCTTCCGGCTGATGGCTTTCATGATAACATCTATATTCACACTCCATTACCATTTGTTTACAATATTACACTAATTGATATAACAACTCGATTAAATGTTGTCCTTATGAGATTTTAGATTGTGTTCTTTCGATAGAAAAGTCACACAAATCTCAAGTTTCATAGCCAGTCTTGAGATAAAACATTTTAAGAGATTTTGTCCTTTATTTGTAATAATGAATAATTTTGTAAAAACATTCTTTCTTCTGGGAAATAAACAGTGGTGATAAGTTTTGCTAACAAAACTCTATTATGATCCGATGTTTGGTTACAGTATCGCTGACAATATAGCGAATTATCAGAGCTTTTGTGTAACATACTGATCAAATGAATTGTATATGAAATGCTCATCTTACAGTATTGTCTTTTATTCATTAATAATTATGTACTATATACAATGCTAGCGTATCATGCAGCTTCAAGAATAAAAATATTTACAAACTCTTCATTTAAAACAACTAGACGAGTACTTTTCGAAATATGTGGACAACGAACATTGATTTCCAAGTAGTAATTCGTTATTTGTGAATAAGAGCTAAAATATAATTTGAAAAAAACAACATTGATATGAAAAAAGCAGACTGATTACTGTTTACAAATCAAAACAAGACCGATGAGTAATGATGCGATTTCAAAACAAAATAAATTGTCTTTTTCTCTATTCCTTAGACGATCAAATTACAATCTGCTATGACCTGATGTCTCTTGAGTCTATAAAAATGTAAGTGGATAGGTGCATGTGTACTTGCACCTCCCGCTGATTTGGTTTATTCATTTGTGTCTGTAACAACGCAAATTCAGATCTACATTCTTATTTATATTAGACATTAAGTATACTGAAAATGTCATTCGATGGTTTTATTTAATCTCAGACAGAATTAAATTGTCCAACAAATTCATAGGCAAATCTTATGCCATAGTTCAATGAAAAAAAACTTGGAAAATCAGAGTATCAATAAATTTACAACCAATGATAAATCTCAATGTTACATTTGAAAGTGTAAAATTTATAGTCTTTTATGACATTTAGTAAACTTAATAGATTTATAACAATTAAAATGTTTTGTCCGTAACGAAACGAGATTTCAAGAAAGATCACTGCCAGATATATGTGTAGAGGTATGCTTATTTGCATGCATATATGTATGTATGGAAGTGTTGGTAGTGTAATGGTTAATACTGTAGGAAATGGACAAGGCAATCGGAGTTCAAATTCTGGACGTGCTGTTTACTTTTCCCTTGAAACCGATCACCTTGGAAAAGGTATGAAGCCGACTTGTCCCTCCAATTATAGGTAAATAGTAGAGTAGACTGATCTCTTTAACTTTGTCGTAGAAGAAAAACTCTGAATTCAAACCTGTTGAACTCAGAGATCAAAATTGACTTCGCATCACATCCTGCACATGTTAATGTAGTGAGAGAGATAAAAACATGCAAAAAAAATCACAAGCCCACGGCAAAGAAGATACATATATCATATGAATAACCTAGGGTTAATTTTTTTAACGGAGTAAGCCTAGTTTGAATTCGCTGATTTCCATCTCCTCGACCGATAGCTGTATCAAGTCTATAGAGGCCAATCTGTCTTTCTAGTTACCCATTGATGTAGAGTAAATGCATTTATTCCTCTATACATTCTTAAAGGCATTAGCACAAAAAAGTCTTGGCAACAGTTTTGTCTAGGTTTAGAACGTTGCTGGCTGCGTCCAATTTTGTTACTATGGTAACCATTATGAATGGTAGCGATAGATATGTTAACTGTCTCAGAGAGATATATAACAAGCTCATCATTCATGCCTGATAAACATATTTCATGTGGGTTGTTCAGATTTGTTTACATACGCATGCTCATACACATGCAATTGGTCCTCCGTCATTTACACGCCTTTAATAATAGGTGGATTAGTGAGAGTGATCCTAAAGGAATACAAATATATTTACCTTGGGGTGTATTATAGATTTACTAGTCAATGTACCTGTGTTCATAAACATGCACTCTTGCGCGCACACAGAAACGATCAAACACACGCACATATATATATATATATATATATGTATATATATATATATATATATTATCATGAATGTATATTATTTAGGGTGTGTACTATTTCGTTTCCTTTGTTTAATGGTATATCATCCCTCTTAGGTTAATAAATCAATTCTTCTAGAATAACAGCAGTTATACTATTTGACCCATAGCTGGGGAATAAGGGGTTTAATACTTTCACAAAGTGAGCATCATAGCACGACCAGGTATTTTAACGGGGTATCTTTGAGGTTGCATTTCAGAACTTTACCATTCACGTCACAGGGACTTTCCCCAGTATATTTTCGTCCGGTGCGTAAATAATGTCCATATAATCTTTCTTCATTACATGTACAATAAATGAATTAAAAACTAAACGCGATATCCTATTTTTCATGTTTGTCTGCACGGGGATTACTTCGAATTTAATCTTTAACATTTTTTTGAAATCAAAGGTTTGTTAAATCAACTCATTTGTAAGTCTTTTCTAATCCAGACCGCAAAATTTGCAACATTAAATGTCCTGATGTTTTCCATTTACGTTATAAATGGGATAGCGTATCATTGGTCACGATTTTTGCTTTTGGGCTTCCGGAAACATAACCGTCACATAGATAATTGTTATCTGTTGTTGGTTTTTTCGTACAGGACTGCTTCTGTTTACTAACCTATATCGTGTTTCATTTTATTTGTTCTTCTTTTATCAAAATATGCCACTTTTGTCTAGGTTTGCCATTTTTGTTGTCTTGAATTGTTTTATTCATATATCCAAGTATTTTTCTGCCTTTTAGAGTACTTCTACCTGTTCAATTTTCTGTCCAATTTCAGTAGCATCCCTTTCTTTTTCTTGTGCATAATCATCTTATTTCCTCTTTTCCTGATGTAATCTTCTATTTTCATCTATCCATACATAAATTCCTTCTTTTCGTTTGCTTTTTCATTTCTGCTCATATTAGAGAATAATTGTATTTTACCTTGGAATTTTTTCACCTTTTATATCCGAGTTTCACATCTTGCAGATTAATTTAGCCAAATATAGAAAATAGCATTTGAAGGACTGTTTAGCACCAAGCTGACACGTTTTGTTTAATCTCGTATTTACCAGGATCCAAAGACAAATCTATTGTAAGATACGTAATTATTGCAAGTTTAAAAGACTGTATTTCAAACCACATACAGTCATTTTTCTTTCTATCTTGTTCCCCATTCATCTTGTTATTTTTTTTTTATCTTGTAACTTTCTCAGTTTAAATCCGCTATTGTATGTTTACAAATGGTTAAGGTAAATAAACTCTTTCTAACCAATCAAAAAAGGGTATATACTGCTATGTAATCATCATACAGGTTATTACACTTTTTCGTGTCGGATTCTAATTGATAAGAATGATGATTTGTTTTGTTATTCTTTGGGACATAAATTAGAATACCTTTGTAAGTTTCCAAAATACATAATTTCAACATGAAAACAAAGCATTAATTTATATAATAATCTATATTATTTAATATCTTACAAGAATCATCATTGGGTTGCCTCTTTTAAAGCATTTAAAAGACCGGCTTTTAAGTTGTATTGAAGTTTTTAGCACGAAAAAATATCTAATTCATATTCTTAGAAAGTCAAGTAATAAGTCAAAATGTTAAGGCCATAATAAAGGAAAAATAAATGAATAAACTTCAAATGCTATCACAAAAATCGTGTTTCTAAGCCTAATTCTTCTTTTATTTGTGTTGATTAGGATTTTTTAAGATGATATCAGTTCATTATCCATTAAGAATAATGATACATCCCTAGAAATAGTTACATTTCCGAATTAGTTAATCACTGGATATCATCAACAAGGACTTACTAATTTTTTTCTTAAATATTTGTAAGTAGTGATTTAAATCCCCGCATGTTATCTTTTAGTTGAAAACTCCTGTTTAATGGTTGACGATTGTATGGCCATTTATTCATATTTTCTGGAAAATATTTTTTTTCTCCATTTGAGCGCACATTTTTTCCTAATAATTACCGGCTGGATTCGCACTTAATTTCTCTTTTAGCTATCAACCTATCTTTATCTATTTTATTGCCAAATTGTCAATTTAACACAATCTTTGTTTTACTTTTTATTGTGGCTTCTGGAATAAAGCATTTTTCAATAGCAATGGTTTTTTAGATGCGAATTTAAAAGTTATCTTTCCGAACGCGAATTATTATTCTAAAGATGAGTCTCTCTATATTTCTGCCTTTGTATTTTTTTTTTTTTTTGTGCAAGTATCGTCATTAAACTTTTAAATCTTAATACCAAAAAAACCTTCTTTTCAAACATTTATTATTTCATATTCTTTTAATTCTAAAAATGCTTGTTTTAGTTATATTTTTGAAAATTATATATTATTTTCTCCTAGAGATGTCATATGATCGCTGTTTGTTTGTTTGTTTCCTTTGAGATTGCTCCCATTACTAGTATTTTATGTTATCAAACGAACATCATTTTCTTCAGTTTACTAAAAGATATTTCCCACTGATTTATTCATATTTTGATGAATAAAAATTTCCTCTAATATCTTGCTTCGGTCCTAATCTTCTTGATAATCTTACTCTCTGTATTTTGTCCTGTATTTCTACTTTTTCTTCAACCTTTCTTCGTTCTTCAACCGAATTAATCCTTTATTTTAATCTTAAAGTACGCGTATTAAATTTCATTTCAAATCTTTTTCTTCTCACATTATTTTTTACTATTGCCAAATGTTTATTTTGCACAAATTTTGATAGCCATTGGCTATGTCTGCGAGATTTTAAACTTGCTTAGTGTATTGATTTCTACTAGAAATCGCCACCAGCCATTCCACAGTAAGACACGGACAATTATGGCTCCAATAAATTTAAGAAATAAAGAAAAAACATACGGGCAAAATTGCTGTAACTGGAAAAAATATGAAAGAGAACTTATCGTTCATGACGTTTCTCTCCTCGTTAAAACTAATCCTCAACCTATATGGTCAACTATTTCTTCACTTAAACTAATGTTTATAAAAGACAGAAAGTAGAAATGGCATCCAAGTGAAACAGAAAAAACAGCTAAAGAAATATTGATTGATTTTAACGGCTTTTGAATACGTAGGGGTTTATTTCATGTCAAGAATTTAAGGAACCTCAGTCTTTATTGATTCAAAATAACATTTTTTGAATAGTTCTTTCCAAAGAGATATTTTATGTTCATTGTCCAATACGAACATTTTTTAAACATACATAACTATTGACCTCATAGACGGAACAATGACA
Organism: Sepioteuthis lessoniana; assembly: GCA_963585895.1. NCBI lineage: Eukaryota > Metazoa > Mollusca > Cephalopoda > Myopsida > Loliginidae > Sepioteuthis > Sepioteuthis lessoniana. Next base: position 52,988,183 of record OY757904.1, read on the forward strand.
TGTACAACCACACTAGGTTTGAGTAGATCTAATAATGATTGGAATGAATCGGAATTCCACAGTCCCTATCATCATCATCATCATCATCGTCAGCACGGATATCCCTGACCCTCTCTCGCCACTTCTCCCTATCATTCATTGCCTCCGGCAGGTCTTCAGGGTTACATCCTGGGTCCTCGCATAGTTGCTGTAAGTTCGAGCTGGTCGTCCTGCTTTTGCACGGCCATATATGAGGGTTCATAGGAGTACATCACTTATGAGCTCGTCCCTGCTTCTCCGTCAGTGTCCCGCGTGTCTGGTTCGTCTTACTTGTATAGTTTTCGTGATGGGGGGCAAGTGTCCGTATATTTGGTGTCTCGTGGGGTGTTGTCGCCTGGACTTGTTCAATACTGCTCTCAACATTCTTGTGTAATTTCCGTCTAGTTTCTTCTCCAGCCGTTTAGTTAGCGTCCATGTAGTGCATCCATATAGCAGTATCGAAACAACCGCTGCCTGGAAGAAACTGCGTTTCATTTTATCGGTTAGGTCTGATTTCCATATGATCGAGAGCCTATCGATAGCCGCCCATGCCTTCCACAGTCGTGTGTCGATGTCTTTTTCGGTTGATGAGTCGCTACTTCCAACGTAGGTGAATTTGTCTACTAGTTTCAGAGAGGCTCCGTCTAGTGTGGTAATGTTGACCGTTTGGTTGTAACACATAAATTCAGTTTTGTGTGCATTGACATGGAGGCCAATGCCAGCTGCAGCTCGTTCCAGACTATGGAGTAGTGTCTCTGCTTGATTAGGCGTATTCGCCAGTAACGCCAAGTCATCAGCGTAGTCGGCGTCCGTGATTGTTTTTACTGGGTATCTTTTGCTTCTTCTCTTAGTCAGCTCGAAGCCATTTTCTCTGATTTTGTCGATCGAAGTTCTAAGCACGTAGTCTAGACAGATGATAAAGAGGTACGTGGCTAGCGTGTCTCCTTGTAGTACTCCTGCAACAATGTCGAAGTATTCCGTGTCTCCATCTGGTGAACGTACTTTCACTTTGGTGTTTCTGTAGAGAATCATTATCGCTGCTACGGTTTCTTTTGGTAGGCCGTATGCTAGTAGGGTTTGTTCCATTTTCCCTCAAAATAACAGTCCCTATAGCTATAACATTTGAAAATCTCCGTCAGATATAGTTTTTGGTGGGGATTTACCATCAGTATATTCTAAGCTCCATCAATAGGGTTTCTCATATAAAGAGAAAATGTGTCAAATAAAAATGTTTTTGAAGGAAGACAATACAGATTAAAACAAAAGAGCCTGCATGAATCTTAAATAGACACATATATTTCCTAATCAAGCACAACTAATAATGCATGAATGGAGAATTAGAGTGACGTCGTTTAAAAATGGAAGATTATGAAAGGAAAATATGAAAAGTCGAAAATTGAAGAAATATACGAAAAGACTATCGCCTTCAATCATCTTCTTTTTTTCTTATTTTTCCAGCAAAAATCGGTTCAAGACAATTTGTATTTTCTAGATCAATCTGAAAGTGAGATAGAACAAAAAGAAATGCTCAGAATGATATTATATTATTATTTTTTTTCACATTTTACATTTTTCTCGTTTCTTTTATTTTTCCTAAAGAAATATACTTTAGTTTTTTAATCTCTCAATTGGAACTAATTATGTTATTTTTAATCAACACTGTTTACAATGTAGAATCGGTAGCATCGTCCATGTTCTATTCGTTCAGTTGTTTTATATTAAAAGAACAGTCAATTATTGTTTATTTAAGTATTTATAAAATTGTTCTCGGTATTTTTTTGTAATTTTAATTCCTTTTTACTTTTACGTAAAAACAGCATTACAATGAACCCTTTTTTTGTTTTTCGTACAGTGTTTTCTTGTCTAAACTCCAGAATCAAAGCACACACCTTTGGAATCAATGGTACATTCAATAGAAAGCATTTTAAAACATTTCCTAAATATAGGATGTTTAAAAACTGAACGGAAGAATTCTTTAAAACATTCAGAAATAATTTTTCTTGGGAACCATTTTCATTCACTCCCGTTATAGAAATTATTTTTGTGTAACAAAATATGAGTTTTGGGCACATTTTGTTCATTTTCTTTGAAAATGAATGAAAATGATATCAATGTAAAGCCGTATATTTCAAAAGATTAACTTTTCATACCCCACTACTCAAAAGAAAGAGTCCATTAACTAAGATTTGCTTTAGTAAAAAGCTAGAAATATGGAGCACCTATTCAGAATCAATGATCTAGTAACCTAGATTGATAACTATTACACCAAACCCAGCTCCCTTGCCTTAAACGAATAAAGGTTATCAAGAAATTGCTTCTTGGAAGACTTAGTTTTCTAAGACATTCTTTGATACGTTTCGCTCATGTTGTGGTAATCATCACCGTTTGTCAGAAGTGCCTACGGTAACATGGTGATTAGGACGCTTATAGACTAAACCAATTAGCAGGTTTGGAATTACATTCTTTATTGTATGTCTTATTGCGTATGTCTGTTATGAATTAAGTTTAAACTCTTACAATAACCCTTGCTATTCTATTCTAGCTACAGGAGGTATGATCAATTTCTGAGTTTACTTTTGCCCAGAATTTCGGCAGTTGATTTTTAACGTGAACTGCACAGTTTTACTAGGAGAATTAAAGCAATCTATTCGACAACCATTGCCTTTAAAGAATTGTTTAAAATCTATTAAGTTATGAGGTTTGGACCTATCTAAAAAATAAACCAACGTAAAGTCGTATTCTTGAGACAATAAAGGAAAATCTATTGTTTTCCACTCTTACACTGCAGCGAGTAGAAAAGTTTCGCTACCTCCGAGTTGTTACTTGCATTCTGACTCAGTAACTCAATTGCCGTCTCTTCTAAAAGAATACTCGAACTCTCGCATGTTGATTTTTCTTACACCTACCGCACAATTTCCGTGATTGACTATTTATTTTCGGTCACACAGCCCAGCACAAAGCTCTCTGATGGTGGGAAGTGGCCGCTTAATTTCTACATCAATAACCTCCATTATCTATGCGCAATACTGAGGCTCAATTTCCCAATTTTTAAATCAAGATTTTAATGTGCATTGTAAATAAAATAGATCTGCGAAGAATCACTTGTTTATTTGGAAAACTACTCAATAATGACGATCCTTGAATTTTAGTTGTAAATATTTGTGTACATTCAACCGAAAAAGACATCTACACGCGACTAACGAATGCATGGACAGCTATCGATAGGCTCTCGATCATATGGAAATCAGACCTGGCCGATAAAATGAAGCGCAGTTTCTTCCAGGCAGCAGTTGTATCGATACTACTATATGGATGCACGACTTGGACGCTAACTAAACGGCTGAAGAAGAAACTAGACGACAATTACACAAAATGTTGAGAGCAATATTGAACAAGTCCTGGCGTCAACACCCCCGCAAGACACGAACTATACGGCCACTTGCCTCTCATCACGGAAACTATACAAGGTAGACGAACCAGACACTGCTGGAGAAGCAAGAACGAACTCATCAGTAACGTACTCCTATGGAACCCCACATATGGCAAAGCAAAAGCAGGACGACAAGCTCGAACATACATAGAGCAGGAATGTGAGGATACGGGATGTAACCCTGAAGACCTGCCAAAAGCGATGAATGATAGGGAGAAGTGGCAAGAGAGGGTCCGGGATATCCATGCTGGCGGCACGACATGATGATGATGATACTGAATATCCAATGTTTACACTGATGATACAGTTTATGAATGACATGGAAAATACTAGATAGTTGAGATGGGTTATTTTAATTTTTCTTTTCTTGTATAAACTCAGTCACCATTTGAAATGGATATCAAATGACTCCAAAGTAATTTTGCTTAAAGTAACAACCCCTGTGTGACAATGATATTTTTTAAAAGAAAACAAAAATTTAAATTATTGCCATCCATTTCATATTCACTCGGAAGTGTGTTGCTTAAACTTAACCTTGTGAAATATAAACTGAAGTTAATTAGATTGCAATGTACTGAATAAATTATTTATTCTAAAGAAAAAATGAATTGAACCTTAATTCGAGTGCAGCTTATACAATTTCTTTGTCAAGAACCAATAATATCCTCAAAGAATACTTGCTTGAAGAAGTTGGGCCGATAAACAAGAACCCTGCAATGAATAATCACAAATTTAATTACGAAATGGAAAGAGAAATTGTGTTTAATCTGCTAGCTATTTTAATTAAATTTTGAATCATCATGAACACTAACGGTCATATCATCAAATTTATCAAGATCGAAGTATTTTATTGAAAATCTGTTCTTCAAATTTCAAATCGTTGGGTTTGTTATTTTTCTTTTTTTATTCGTTTTTTTTTTTATTTAATTCTTTCTTTTTCATGTGGACCTCTGTTGGTCAAGGATTTTTGTGTCATAATTATATTATAAAATAATTCAGAAATACAATATCAACTACATTCCTACAATGAATTTTTCATCCTTTATGATAATAAAAATATTTAGCTTTGTTTTACTATTGATATCACTCGATGACTTCATCAATAGAGTCAATTATTTCTCAAGCAAAGAAAACTGACCAATTTTGACAACTCAAAACAACACATGGCTAATGATGCTAACATTCCGTAATAATAAAGTAAATATGTACAGTCAGAATTGATTCAGTTTGTCTGAAATTACTATTTCCTTTATTTCGTTTCTAAAATAGTTTTTAATGCGGACATGTTAATTCATAATTATTAACTAAGAAGGCTTACGTCACATACAATGGCTACAGTGAACTAAGACGTTGAATGTATCATGAGATCAATGACCTAATAAAACTAGTTTTGTTAGTGCATAAAAATATATTTTTGACCTCACTTACTTCCATGTCTACCACCAAACTATAGCTTCTCCATAATGCACATATAACCGGCATCATACATGTTATAGTCACTGATGAAAATAACTTTTAAATATAGACTAATTGATCCACTCTCGAAAATCTATTATCCTTCGACATGAGTAAATTTATTAATTAAATAGCTCCCGTGACATTTGTTTCATTTGGATATATATTTCATACACTAAATGCAGAAACTATTATAGGATATGAGTTGCGTTATTTTATTTATTTATCGGAATGGTTATTATGACCTACTGGTCAAAATTATATTCTAATTGCATAATCAGATTTCTTGTCCACGGCAAAAATTCTCGTGTAGCTTTGGCTATGGTATTCAACTCAAAAGGTGATTTCTAAATATCCTGTTCAGAAATATGATGTACATTAATTATATTCGCTCAAATATAATCTCGATATTGATAATAATTCATAAAGCAACAAAAAAGCCATTCACTCTTTTGGAGAAATAAATAGTGCAACACATTTCACTTCCATGCTCAGCAACGATAACAGAAGTTAATGCTGTACTCAAAGGAGACATTTTTGACAAGTCATTCGAAGGAAACTATAAATTATAACCTAGTCATTCAATATTGATGGTCTCAGTGTAAGATAAAATGAAATGTTTAAAATATGAAACATATTAACATTAAAACATTTTGAATACGCTGAGAGTATCCTCTACGGAGGGATAAGCTACCAGCAAAAAAGAGGGTAATTTCGGTATGATATCAAACGGCATCCATTGAGGAGGCTCCTGTTCTGTAAATTTTGGGTATTGTGGAGTATTGTTTCATTGCCGTTACTCCAAGGTCTTCTCTGGTCTGGATTAGTAATATCTATTAGCGTCTAACCTCTGGGTCATTATAATGTTTTCTTCACATACGTCAGCGTCTCACGCCGGGGTATAATAGATCTATTGCAAAATTATTCATATTTGATAGGAATAATTGATATCAAATAAGTATGTGGATCTTTTTAGTTCTGAATTATTTACTTTTATAATAATGATTATAACTATTAATTGCATAAAATCATAATATGGGTTTAAAATGGGTTTAGATAGGATTAATTGATAACATATAATTGTGTGCAAGCTATTGATTATTGATAAAATGTGAAAGTTATCAAAAGAATATAATTGTGTAAAAACTATTGGAATTAGATTGAAATAATTATTCTATACAGCTGTGAAAACAGATGTTTATACACAAATGTTGAATTCAAACAATGCAAGAGAGCAATTAAAATATAGTTAGGATTACAAACATATAGAAATAAATCAAATTACGGCATTGAATAACAGTTAGCTTCTACTGTAGAATAGACCGACTGCCTCTTTGGTGAGGGGTAAGACCCCAACAACAAGTGTGTCCTGGTTACGCCAAAACAATCTGATGGTGAGGCTGCAGTTATGCAAAGTACCGTTTCATCGCCATCGCTCCCAGGTTCACTCTGACCCGGATTGGTAGTACCTGACTGGGTCCTATGTTTGACATTTAAAATGAGAGTAAACAACCGACTAATGCTAAATTGAATTATTTGAAATAGAATCGTTTGATCACTTAACTGCGTTTGAACGAATGCTTATTGATACATAGCAATACTTAAAACTATTTGAATTTGTTGACTTATGTATACAAATCACATACACACACACACACACACACACACACACACACACACACACATATATATACCGGATAGGGCATTAGATAACCCATCTTTAATATGGCACCAAATTAAGCAAAGTGTTCTGATGCCTTTAAAGAATAAACCAAATTAAAAAAATGTTTTAAGAGGTTTTTTACTGTTGGTTTATAAGTTTCTAAATTTATTGTTGGCTGGCTTTATCACTCTGTTTCCCTCTTTTTAAATATATATATATATATTATCAACAGAATCCTTTTACTTTTTCTTGCTGATGCAGGTATAATTGGTTTGTTGTACACACTTAAATAGTAAACCAATCTTCAAACAATATTATCTTTGTTGATAACATTGTGATCGGGTAGGCCTTGAGTGAATGCACAGTAGCAGAAAAAAACAACTTTAAAGTGAGAATAATGGGGAATAATACGAAAAACATGAAAATTAACGCTTCTGGTTATATTTTGAGAAAGATGGGGAAGAATATTAAAATGTCATTGAAAAAATACAACCATAGCTTTGCCGAAAACCAAAGTCATCAGGTGCACTAAAAAAGAAAGAAACAGCAACGGATTGTTGGGTTATCGAAATCAAGAAATATCTTTCGTTTGATGCTGTTCTCTGCACAAGAAAGATATTGAAAAATTCATTTAAAAAAAATCTATTTTTCTTTAAGCGTACTCTCAATGCAAAAATAATTTCTTGGGAAGCAGTTAAAATGGAAAAAATATAATAAAATGGAAAAATCAAAAGAAAAGTTCTTAAGAAAGAATTTGCGATCATTTATTGATATTCCATAATGATGACAACCAAATTTGGATCAGGACGAGTCAAATTCGAAGACTCCATCTTTAATTGTAGAAACTAAATCCTTTGCTTGATCGAAGTTGTTTTACTTTATCCTCCTGCAATTGAATGAAAGCGATAGATAGCAAACTATCAATATATGATAGTTCCTTTAATGAATAATTTATTTATAACTTACCAGTGTATACTTGAGCAATTCGAGTTACATTTCCAATGAATAATTGCACCCTAAACAGTTTTTAAAAAATAGAATAATACGTTTGTTCTAAACCAAGTCTCTCAAGATCGTACAATTTCAAGTAGAAAATAAAACCAACAATATGGACACCATTATAAATTATTTATTACAAAAATTTCCATCAAAGAAACTTTTTACCCAGAAATAAAATATACTTTATTTTGAACTCCTAAATATTACGGTGTCAATGTTGTAGACATATGAATAGCTATTTTAAACTTGGCTTGATTATTTTATCATACTGCCCATATAACAATAAGCACTATTTTTGTCGTTTTCAAATCTAGAATTGTCACACCTATTAGAGTTACATTATTTCAGGAAGTTATGGTGCAACTTTGGATAAGATTGGTTTAGATTAAAAAAAGGAAGAATTGCCCGGTAAACTCAGCACAATTACGCTGACCACACATTACACAATAATTTCTTCCAACGGTCTCACCGACGTATAAATTAATTCGGTAACGTGTGGTTATGTTACATTCGTATCTTTAACAAACCTTCTTTAATCATATACATATCGACCATCATTTAGAATAAGGTTAAGGACAGAAAATGTGTATAAACATTCCTAGGTTAATGTACTTTTAATGTATTCAATCATGCTGAGATTTTTTCTTACTGCTGGAATATTTTCATTAAAATGCTAACTATAAGGTAATTATTAATTGAAAGGAAAGAAATAAATCAAAGAATGTGTTATGGCATGAAGAGATCACTAATAACTGACAGGAGAAACAGAAAAGTCATTGATACCGTCTTTGATTAAAATATCATAGAGCCTGAATACTATTTGACAATAAAATCATATATATATATATATATATATATATATATATATATATATATATATATATATGAGAGAGAGAGAGAGAGGGGGTGTTTAATTATTTTCTATAAAATTTGCACCATTAAAACGAAGGTAATTTAAAAGAACTGTCCTTTTAGATTTTACGTAAAGTTCTTGACTAGAGAAATATTAAGGATTACTTATTTCTAAAATCCTCATCAATGATTCTCTCAACTCAAAAGGAAATGCAGGATTATATAATTTATTTATGACGTTTGCATATTTTCAGCACTTTTTATATTATCATAATGTTAATCGTTATAAATAATACAAAAATAATATCCGCATCTCTTGTATAAATTCCCACAAAACAAAAAGCCTTAGATCTTTAAAAGGAAATCAATATTTGATAAAAGGTCTGAATTTATTCAAAGATCACACTGAATGTTACGTGTATGCTTACCTAGAGTTACACCGTGTATATAAATACATACCTACTTCATTTAAGTTGCCTACCATGTTTCCATTTTAGGAGACCGACCAGTACCAGCTTTTCGTTATGTGTTACTCATTATTTTTTGCTTTTTTAAGTAATCTGATAATAATATTTTGCATTAAGTTGTTCATTTGTTTCATTGTCAACTCCGTATAGTTGTTTTGTGTTTGGTTTGGTCTAGTTTTATGACATATAAACCCTTGTAGGTTATTTAATGTAAAATCTATTTTATACATATAAACAATGATATTTCGTAGAAATCAGATTAGTATAAGCTTACTTTTTGTTTAGATTCTGTTAAATGTCAAAACAGTCCTATTTCAAACAATTCAATTTAGCATAAGTCAACAGTTTAGTATTATTTGACCTATAGATAGGAACCTATCAGGTGCTACCACTCCGAGCCAGAGTGGACCCGGGAACGATGGCAATGAAAGTACTCCGCAGATGCCAGTGGTGTAATGGTTATCGTCGCAGGAAGTGTACACGGCGACATGAGTTAAAGTCCTGGACTGATCGCATTTCACATAGCACTAATACTCTTGGGAAAGGTATGAATCCAATTATTCTCCCTCCAGCTATGGGTAAATAGTAGGGCAGACTAGGTTCTTCAGCCTTGGTGAGGCAACTAGTCTAGGAGAAGGAAAACTCTGAATTCAAACCTGTTAAACTCCGCTTAAAAACTGACCTTGTGTCATATCCTGCCCGAGCGGAGGGGTTGGGTAAATAGGATGAAGGTACTCCGCAGTCCCTAACGCTCCTGCATTACTGGAACCTCACTACCAGATTGTTTGGTATCATATACAGGACACTCTTTCGGGTGTGTTACTCCTTTGCAGAGAAACAATATGAATATTCTACAGCACCAGCCGACTGGGCAATTATTTTCTGTATGGCTTCCTCGATTAAGTGATATGAGTATGGTTTGAGCATTTTTTAGACAGGATTTAAATCCAAATAACGATTAGATATTATTAAATATTATGATTTTAAGGGATCCTTTAACTAAATTATAGGGTTCGTATAATTTCTTAAATAAACAAATAATTGTGTGTGAGTGTGCGCGTGCGAGTGAGATAGAATATGTTCTAAATCTCAGTGAATATAAAATGTATTTATTTCATCTTCCTTATATACACGTGTAGTATTTAATGATCAAACATTCATATTTCAAATGATGTGTTTGGAATCGATCTAGCAATATCAATCATTTGTAGGCACAGTAAGGGAAAGCACATTTTTTTGAAAAAAAAAACATTCCTTTATCAACTGTTTTTTTACATTAATGTACTAAATTAGGGAAATTATTGATGTTTAATTACTATGAGTAGGAAAGACATGGCGTTTTAGCTTAATTGCCTCGATATAAAAATATTGGTGGTTTCAGAAAACTCTGAGAGTATTAGACAAGCTCGCCATAGCTCTCGAAGTCTTTCAGATTAACGTGTTGAAATAACTTAATTATTACAGGTTTTAGAAGGAATTAGTCACCAATGAAGTTATCAATTCAGGATTTTCCAGATTCGTATTTCCACACACATACTCCCACACACGGTGCCCGTTATTGTCTCTAAAGAACAGATGCTCTGGATAACAGTTTTACAAGAAATATATTTAGATTTCAGCTTTAAGTTCTTTTGCCATCGATTTGAACGCCAAATACATAAAAGTAGAGAGTTATATGTATATCTTTCTCAATATTTAAACATATAAACATGCATGTAGATTGCATTTATATGCTTATAAAACTGTTGATACGTCACCAGATTCATTTGAATATATATAAATACGTATGTGGCTATGTATATATTTACCAGTATTTATGTATGTATGTGTAAGTATATACATATATGTATATAGATGTTTATATAATGTTGAGTTTAATATTACATTGGCGACAAAGGGACCTTTTCAAAGAACTGTTGAGTCGATGTCTACGTTATCCTTATTTTATATGAATGGAGTGTGGGTCCCCTCAAATATTTTTTTTAATATATGCTTATTCTTTAGTTTGATAGCTTTTTGTATGAATGGAGTTATATCAGGGTATCTCTGTTTATAATTGATGTTAGATTTTTCAGTAAAGTTTTTCAAATATACTCTGTTATCTCGGGTTCATAATTATTGGTATTCAATTTTATAGTGGATATAATTCATAGTTAATTCAGTAATTTTGTAATGTGTAGAAAACCAATAGTCAATAAAAACATATGCTTAAGAGTGGACTTAAAAGAATAACCCAAGAATGCAATAAAGATGCCGCAAGGTTAAAGACATATTTCTTATTTTAACGGTATATAATCATCATTTATTCGATTTTTATATTTACGTTAAAAGCAAATGTTTTTTCATATGTAAGAACGTTCTTTATGAAAGTGGTTTGCCATCATTCACTTAATTGTAAGAAAGTCAGTGATTATATATGTATATTCAAAAATGCATCTTTTAATGTTAATACCGTCGATCTAAGTATCAACATTTCCAAGCTTATAGCTGATTTTGGAGTTTATATCCATGCGTTAAACCCAAATAATTCTTGGACACATATATTAAACTTAGTATAAATTCAGAGAAACCCGCTTGCATTACATCTAATGGATACATAGGTTTTCGACAGAAGAATGTGTTGTCTCAGTTTCTTCAAATATCCAGGATTTACCTTAGGAGGAGAAATATTGAAAGTGATTTATTCATTTATATATTTTGTATTCTTATTTTTTCAGATAATACCTTTGTATTAAACGGAATAACGATATTGATGAAATAGAGGTACGATGTGGAATATCTTTCACGTCTTTCTAAACTTAAAAAAAAAACATTATTTTTGGATGGCTGAATACGACACTTAAATTTTATCTAAATTCTTTGTAGCAGATAACTTGATGCGTGATTCAATTTAGTTTTTATCTAATTTTTTTATCAGTATTTCTGGATGAAAATATCATTTTTCTTAATATCCTATTTAGCTTACATCTTTGAACCATAAAAATAAGTATTTCTCATTACAAAAAGAAAAAAAAAGTTCTAATATTAAAAAAAAGAAAAGATGATGATTCCGTGATATTCAATAATCGCACGCATCGTGACCTGTTTCATCATCGTGTCACAGTTTTTTTTTTTTTTTTTTTTTAAATTTAAGTGAACACTAAAATGAAAAAAAAAATTCGGTGTTATCTACTTAAGAGTATAATGACGGCTATTATTTTGTCCTTACACAATCTGATCCCATCCAACTTAATGCTTAATCATGCGAAGGTATTAACTTTTCCAACGAAAGCATGTCGGACACGCACACATCAACACACTAGAGTAGAATGATTAGCACTATAAAACATTCATATATGATTTTATAATATATATTTCAGTTTTTTCAAAACCTTTTAATACAATTTGCTTATAAGTAAAGTTGGCGATCATTGTCGAGGGTGACCCGAAGGCTCCCTTTTCGATAGCTACTACACCAAGGTGTACGGGAGGGCGCTACTCCTTCCCAGGATTGCTCTACTTTACCCTTGATCAGTACCTTATAATGCTGAGTCTTAAGCAAGGAGGCATCAAGTACCATTTTTTGAGTCTTTGGTATGACGCGACCTGGGATTGAACCCAGGTCTCCCGGGCCATTGGCAAACACTCTAACTTGCTTATAAGACATAATTTATTTCAAAGACAATATAAGATAGTTATTTATAATGATAAAAATCTGAATAGCGATTAGTCGTAGACATTTAACTTCAAAATCTGAAGGAATAGATAATTATAAAGATCTACACCAGGCTATAGAACTAAAAAAATAAACAAAAAAATAATCGATTGGATACGAAGGTGACAGTGATACCAAATTTAATCGGTGCACTTGGAGCAGTCCATAAAAGATTGGTAAAGGGAATGGAAAACGTGGAATTAAGAGGAAAAGTGGAGATCATCCGGACTACCATTATCAAGATCGGCAAGTGTACTAAAAAGAATCCCGGAGACTTGAGGAAACTTGCTGTCACTCAAACTCCACGTAAAACCATTAGTTAACGATGATGTAAAAACCCCTCAAATAAGTTAGATAATATTCGATAAACAATCCAGAATCTATCAGATAAAAGGAAGCACATAAAGTCCAAGATTTTGTGGTACAAGTGAACGAACAAGAAAATCACATCTTGTGTTAAATAACAATAATATGAGAACTCGTGGAATTTAGCATTTCAGCATACAGCACAATGAATGTAAAAGAAAAGTACAAAACTAGACAAATACCTGGACCTGGCTAGAGAGATGGAAATGTTGTTGAACATGAAATTGACTGTGATACAAATAGTTGATCGAACGATTGGATCATTCTTAAGAACATGGAAATGAGAAAGGTGAATCGAGACTTTCGAAACCCTTGGAGGGTTAAAAAATTGTCAGGGTTCTTAGAAGTGTCCTGGCTATCGGAGGAAAAATATTGTCATTCAAACGCCAGTGAAAACCATCAGTTAGAGCTGATGTATCGGAATTTCAAGCGACAAACTGGTGATATTGCTCACCAGAAGAAACAGAAATAGCTTAAAAAGGGAAATTTTGATAAACTGAATCTCTACTAATAGCAGCACAAATCAACGCCATAAGGACCACTTACATTAAAGCGAAAATTGATGATACGCTTAAGAATGGTAGGAATAGAATACGTGGAGAAAACGATGAGACGATTAATCACTAAGTAAGCGAATGTAGTAAGCTAGAACAGAAGGAATATTAGACTAAACACTGCCGTGCGGGAAGGTGATCTCCTGGGAACGTTACAAGATATTGCATTTTCACCATTCTACAAAAGGGAATGTGTACAGACAAAAATTCGTCTAAAAAAATGGAACTCAAATACCTCTCTGGGATTTTGTGATACAAACGGATCATCTAATACCGGCCATATTGCAGTTGGTGCAATTAGTACGGTCTCCAAAAGCTTGTAAAAGGGACTGGAAGAAGGTGCCTGTGGTGTAATGGTTATCGTCGTAGGAAATGGACTCGGCGACACGAGTTCAAATCCTGTACGAGACTGATTGCATTTCACATTGCACTAATACCATTGGGAAAGGTATGAATCCAAAATATTCTCCCTCCAGCTATGGGTAAATAGTAGGGCAGACTAGATTCCTCAGCCTTGGTGAGGTAACTAATCTAGAAGAAGGAAAACTCCGAATTCAATCCTGTTAAACTCCGCTTAAAAATTGACCTTGTGTCATATCCTGCCCAAGCGGAGGGGTTGGTAAATATGGGTAAAAGGGCCTGGAAGAACGGGTAGGCAGTAAAAATCGTGACCATCGAAATAACAATATTGTTAAGAAAGGACAGAATACTGATAAAAGTCCTGGAATCTTGCTGTCACTCTGATTCAAGTGAAATACCACCAGCCAACGCTTGTGTAAATGAACTTGAACGCAGTAAAATGATAAGCCAGTAACAACTGGAGTGAAAGATACTAACACAGAGTTACATAATGAATTTGTATCAATAATCAGATATTTAATAGTCAGGGATATTTTAACCCTAAACGATACAAATCCGTTCACTACTGATGTAAGAATGGTAATGTTTCCTTTTAAGTAGGTATTAAGATCACAATCACTTAATTTAAATCAATGGTTCAATTAAAGTTTTCTTGCTTATTTTATCGGTAATAAGGTTAAATAGGTTATTTACAGTCTATTTCTAATCGACCTGAAGTAGTTGTAATGGGAAATAAAATGTAATTTGTCGCCACAAACCAAGGTAAATATCACCTAACGACACAAGCGTAAGTGGTTTTACTGGTTTCCAGCTTCTGATCTTCTACATTCGAAAGGTACTGCTTACAATTGCATAAAGATCAGCACCATAAATATTGATTATTTGAATTATACAGCTCTGGACAATTGATTAAAACTAGTATACGAATGGATAGGTATATTCACCGATTTTCGATGAGCTATAGATAAAATACAGCAGTTAATATAATAATTTTTTCCTCCTTGGACATCACTGGCTTTTTACTACTTCTCACTTCAACCTTATATAAAAGAACTTTGCACATTACATATGATCTATTAATACAATAACTATTCATCAAATTCCGTCAACCTTTTAATTCCACAAAACGGTCACGTAATTTTTTTCTTACTATTGGAATTACTGAAATAATGCAGTTTAATATAAAATTTTCTACACACTGCTTTTTTCGCTTTGATTACGCAGTTCAGTTCGAAAAATATATTTACTCTATAAGCAAAGAATCCATTTGATTAGTAGACTTAGCTTTAGAAATCTGCCTTGACAGTATATGTCTTGTTCGTGGATAAATGCGGAAAGCATCTCTACGATAATAAAGAATAATCATTTTTCGAAAGATTCGATTCGATTACCTATAATTATTATTTCTAGTAACTAATTAATGCTAATTTTTCTAATATTTCCATATAACTAAGATTTTGCATTTTTATTATTTCTGTTAAACACTTTTGTAAGTAATCCATTCTCAATATTACATTTCAATTACTATTTCTCAACAATGGAGCTGAGGATCGAACAAAATAATCTACATGAGCTGTAATTACGATTTTATGGAACTTTAAAAATCATTTGCGTCTCTTGAAATAAAATTTCTAGCGATGCAGCCAGTCATTCGATTTGATTTCGATACATTAGACAAGATACGCTTTTCTGCTTCATGTGTATATTCAAAGCCAATCTTTAGATCAATTTCCTTATTTACTTATTTTTAATTGATGCAAAAATGTTTTGTAATGAGTGTTTACCATCATAGAAATCGACTTAAATGAACTACGATACTGGATTTTCTTTAAAATAATGAGGGCGTATTTAATTCGCAAAATATACTGCAAGTTTGAAATAATAGTGAAAAAAGGACGTAGACTGAAGAATTTAATCTTAACATTCCGGAAGATTTTAAGAATTAAAGAAGACGTTATCACGAAGAATTGTGACTTAATATAGGGTTATTTATTCAGAAATGTATTGGTCCGTTATGGCAAATTAAGGGAACAACTTATGTAAGTATTTACCCTCTATTCCCCATCACAGACATGCACTGGGTTATCTTTAAGGGGAGTAAAGCTAGTTCTCATTCAGTATCTTCCGTCTTCTAGACTAGACACTTAACCAAGATCATGTTACTGTCTCTTATATTAACTGATAGGTTGGAGGAGAAAAGAGAGGGTTTCGTGCCTTTCCGATAAGCATTGGTACAAATTGAAAAGAAAACGATCTCGTCCAGTGTTTGAACTCCGATTCAGTTTCCAACGACAACAATACATCAAGAGCGCCTTCAAGGGAATTTTGTTTAGCATGGTTGAATAGAATTATTTGTTAAGACGTCAGGTTTTTTCAGTTTGGCAAGGATTTGAAGATATTCATAGAATAATCTGATTCTTCCTTGAATGTGACCCTGAGGTGCTAATTTTACCTGCCCTCTCGCTGCATGTATATGCAGCGATAGGACCGCAACATTAAATAATTTCAATAGAATAAATATCCTTTACCGTCAGCCTCAAAATCAAATCTCAGTTTTGCAATTTTCTTAAAATTGGAATAAATGAGGAGTCTAATTCCGAAGACCAACTGTAAACCTGATATCTTAAAATCATTCACTTTCTTTCCTATATGTGGTGTATTCATATCGTAGTAATTTTCATGCTGGAATGCGATATTTTAGTAAGCGTGTTCAAACTACATCAATGGAATTATATAAAATTTCGGACGAATGCTCTTAGAAAATGTATGAATCACTTATCCTTGAAATCATGGATGAAATAGAACAGTTACTGTTCTAGAAGGATGGATTTAGCATTAAATAACACACGAAAGTTGATATGAAATTAAACAAAGAAACAGAAACCTTCCTACATTTTTTAAAAATTCAAAACAATTTATTTTTCTTCATATTCGTATCAAAAAACATCTAAGAAAGTTGATATGTGTTTAATATTTGTGAATCATACACATCTACGTAATGAATACATTATTTTGTTTAAACTGGGCTTTTTAGAGTTGAATAGAAAACGTTTTAATCCATAATTATTTCATTGGAAATAGAACTTAAATCAGACGAAAAAGTATAATCTTCAAATCGACATACTTCTATCATTAACTGACGGAATGCCATGCTCGAATTTATGCCATTATATGCATATTTAGATATCAGCCAGCTGTGTTTAAAACAAGTATGGATAATACTGCTAGATTTCCTCAGAGAAAAATGTAGGACATATTTTCTTCGAGAGAATTACTTAGGCATTCAGTTCATAATTTCACCGTGTTATCTATGAGACGAAGTACTTTTGATTAGAATTTTTATATCTTGTCGATTAGTGTCATCGTATTCTTTATAATGTCCTTCACGTTCACAAATCTTACGGCTACGAAATATTTGTTGCTTGAGCAACAAGTAAAAGTATCACAGAGATAGATTTGGTGGTACGTTATTTTCGTGCACAGTAATTTGGTTCGCCATTTATTCCGAAATTGTTTTGTAGTTATTTTCAAACGGGCACAAATACCTGACTATAAAGAAATCATTATGTAAGTATATATTTACCAAAATACACTACCATAGGTAAGATGTGAAACTGATTTAATTTCAGAGTTTACCTTTTCCTAACCTAGTTTCCTAACGAATGCTAAATAACTCAGTCTGCCATGCTGTTTATCCTTCCCTCTGGAAGTAGCTGAGTTGATCTCAAACTTTCCTTTACGTTTTAGAATTAAAAAAAAAATCAACCTTCACTCTCATTGTAATTAAACATTATGTCTGTCTATTCGTCAGTATATACAAGCGAAAAGGCATGATGATATTTACCTAAAACGATTTGCATACTAGTGCTGCTAATGACAAGGGACAACTATGCAAGCGTCAGCTGGAAATTGATCATCATGTAGCGGCTATTCCCTTTAGAATTTTTATTGTACAAGATGAAAATATACGAATTTAAAATATCTGAGCAAATATGTATTATCTGCATGTGAAATAAGGAAACACATAAATAGGTTTCAAGATCACAGAGAACGGATTCTTCGTTCACAATTGGGATGATGAATCAATACGTACTGAGGATATCGTGCCTTTCCACTGGGGCACCCTAGGGTCAAGGCAAATGTATTTAAGCTCTGAAATCATGACTGGCCTAAGGGTTATTATTTGATGATTTCTTTTAAGTACAGCACCTGTTTTCCTAATATATATATATATATATATATATATATAGGAAGGGAGGTATAGACAAAGATAGGGAGAAACTAATACACCATGACAAACCTATCAAAATGTCCATAGCTAGTGGAAGAGATAAATCCATGCTTTTCTCCAAGGCATTATTGAGGGCAAACAACATCGCCTGAAATTAAACTTGGCTAGCCGATTATATTTTGCATGCAGGCAATCGCTTTGTCGGTGACTACGTGCGTACTCACGTGGGAACACACAAACACACACACACACTCTGTCTCTCTCTTTCTCTCTCACTCTTATATATATATATATATATATATATATATATATATATATATATATATACATATATATATATATATTGTGTGTGAGAGAGAACAAGACGGTTCAATGTAATACCACTTGTTTATTTTCTCGGAAAGTACAACATATACTGGGAGAAAAATTTCAGTGGTGGATGCCTCAAGTCATTAGATAAAGAAAAAAGATAAACTATTTCTATGTTGTGGAAGAAAATAAGATAGATTTTTCAATTGGAGTGACGGTTTTACCAGCATGCTCTAATCTAATTCACTACTATCATTAACCTATCGCCAGCTACTGGGTTGAGTATGAGGTAACCTGTGTTTTACACCTGAAAATTTTCAACGTTCTTCGGTGGCATTAAGCCCCCTCTAAAGGTTTTATGTATTTACCAACCTCTCCAGCACGAACAGAATGTGACACGAAGTGAATTTTTAGCAGAGTACAAGAGTGTCAAATTCAGATTGTTGCTTAGTTTAAACCTGTTGTCATACCCAGGGTTTAAAAGAAATCCAATAAAACCTATTTAGTTGTAACTGGAAAAAAATGGATTTATACCATTTCTTAGAGTTTTAGCGCTTTGGGAAATGCAACCAGCCACATCCACGAGTCGAACTCAAGACGACAGATTCATTTGGTCTGTTGATAAGCATTACGACACTAGCACCTGCATTTGTTGTAGTTTTCGTAAAAATTTCTTTGTTTCTGAACGGCCCTCTCTCACACACACACACACACACACACACACACACACACATATATATATATATATATATATATATATATATATTAAAGGAGGTGCCCGTGGTGTAATAGTTATCGTAGTAGGAAATGGACACGACGACACGAGTTCGAATCCTCGACGAGACTGATTGCATTTTACATAGCACTAATACCCTGGGGAAAGGTATGAATCAAATTATTTTCCCTCCAGCTATGGGTAAATAGTAGGGCAGACTAGGTTCTTCAGCCTTGGTAAGGCAACTAGTCTTGGAGAAGGAAAACTTTGAATTCAAACCTGTTAAACTTCGCTTAAAAAATTACTTTGTGTCACATCCTGCTCGAGCGGAGGGGTTGGTAAATATATGTGTGCGCGCGTCCGAGAGGAACTGCCATTTACATAGAGAAGGTCGTCAACTGAACCCCTGAAAAAGCGCCGGTGGCTCCTCAGGTCTACTTCAGTGGTGCAAGCCCTGTTATAAGTATGAAAATCGTTGACATTAACCCAGATAACTCTTTCATGGCTTTTCAGATCTGCAAGCTCACATATTTTGTCGCAAAATTTACTCGAATTACTTACAGGCTGCTGAGGAACGACCTACGTAATATCAGCTGGTGAATGTTTGTTGTCCTGACATCTAATATGACAAGCAGATCCAGCTTTGGACCAACCGAATCTACAGCAGATGTAGCAAATATTTTCAGGTTCAAAATTGCCCTAATTGTGTGTTTCTCGATGGAGTATTCGATTCTCCGTAAGTACAATTCTGTATAAGTTACGACAGTGTAGACAAAATCAGCGATTCTTGTTAAGCAAGAAACCGAGATTTACCAACCCCTGTTGATTCAGTCTAAGCTATTCTAACTTAACTATACAGGCACTTTTAATGATATTAAAATACAATATATTTGTATATAAACAAAGCTTATATATATTTTATGGTTGTGTGTGCATGAGACAAGATAAATTGGCCTGATTTTTGAGAAGCAATTTCTGATCATTTTATTCAGTATTGTTAGTTTTTTTCTATCGAATATCTCATCTCATGGAGAATTTCAGTAAAAACGTCAAGTACTCTCAAGATAACTACTAATATCACAATATTGCTGATGTTAAATCTGTTTTATTTTTCATCGTTTTGGCTGTTTGATTTAATAAATTACGGTCTGCTAGACATCTTGATAATGTCTGCACCCCTCAAACGGTCACTGGCATCATAAGGGTCCTTGTTAATTATGCTGCACAAACTAGTCTGGTTGATCAAAGTTAAATTCCTGCAAAATGTTTTGGTAGAAAATTAAAACACACTTTGATTCTGATTATTGTGTTTCATTTTTAATTTTTCACCAGACTGCTCCGCTTAATGAGATTTCTTAAAGGTCTGCTTCAAAACCAATATGTTCTTCCGTTATTTCCGACTATTTTTATAACAAAATGACCAGCGCAAATTACTGTGGATTGCTTAAAAGTTTAAATCAATTATCTCTCAGTATAAAAGTGGATGTCTATATGTGTGTGTCAGTGACAGTTGATGCTCTGTAAAATTAGGCTCTCAGAATAAGTATCGTATACGTTCCGGAAAATACGGTTTCAATATTCTAATAACTGATGTGTATCAAAATGTATTTCACATTTGAACAAGAGGAGATGTGTCCTTAATGAATATAGATTATTTGCATATTCAGATGAAAACGATAAATCTGAAAAAGAACAGTGTGTTAGAAATGTTTTAAAGGTCAAAATCATCCGAAATTATTTTTTACAAGCCATTTATAAAATCACCAAAAAAGCGAATAATATTTATTGAAATAATAAAAGACAACATTGAAAATCAATAAGAAATCAACTATTTGTTGAAATTTGATTTGAAATTATTTTAAAGATGAATATAGAAATCATTTTTTTCTTACTGAACAGGAAAAAACAACGCCAAAATATATGCATCATATGACTAGATAGGGATAATCAAAAAAGGTACTTTAATGACGTAACCAGTAAATATTTTGAAGATATTGTGTATTGAATTACAAACACTGATACTCACACTTCGTGTTAACCATGTTGAGTCATACCGAAGACTCAAAAATTAAACTAGATGCGTCCTTGGTTAACGCTCAGCATTATCAGATACGGACCAAGAGTAAATGGAACAATGCAAGGAAAGGAATAGAAACCTCCCTTACACCTCAGTACAGTTGCTCTTGAAAAGGTAGCCTTCTGGTCGACCTCGTGGTATATAAATCTTACGATTGGTTTTATTCTTAAGATATATGTATTCATTGATCTCTTCATACAAGCAGGATGTGACACAGACCCTATTTTAATGTGGAGTTTAACAAGATTAGATTCAAAGATTCCCTTCTCGTAGATTAATTGATACGCTAAGCTTAAACAATAGTCTGCTCTACTGTTTACCGATTGCTGGAAAGACAATATTTATATGCATAACTTTGCTAAGTGTATTAGCACTATGTAAAATGCAAACAGATTCGTCTATGATATATCTCGGGTCACTGTGTACATTTCCTAGGACGAAAACCATTCACCACGAGTGCCTCCTATGGTGTGAGCATGTGTATGTATGAGAGTTGGTAAAAATGTTTGAATAATTACATCATATCTAAGTTTTATGACTTTATGCCAACTGGATCCAAGCACTGGAACATTGACGGAAGAATAATGTAGACTGCATTTGGAAATATGTTGAAAATTAACCTGATTTGGCTCATTCTAATGATATCATTGTTAGCCTATTAATTTTTCAACCGATTTCCGCATGTGTGTGTGTATACAAATACATATATAAATATTTTCCATTATAAATTTATTTAACCCGTCTGTTGACTGGTTCTTCTGGTCGATTTGAAAAGAAAGAAAAACCAGTCAGTAGACAGATGAAAAAAATTCATAATGGAGTATATTTATAAATTTTCTTGTTCTAAATATTTTGCTCGGCAAAAGTTTCTTTATATGTTAAAATATATTAATCAGCCGTGCATTGAGCTCTCCTTTTGGATTATTCTGTTTATTTACTGACTTAATTGATACGGTGTTTACATATATTATTCGTTAAAGTGAATATTTTTATCAATGAAAAAGAAATTGGCTTTAAATGTAACCTTTCATTATTTACTATTTTTACAGTATTATTTAAGTTAGCCTTTGCGTAGTGAGGTTATTGTATAATATATACGTGGACACCATAGGCCTAATATAGGACGAGGGTGTTTGCATATCCTATAGCGCTTGTGCCCTTGTGGAAAGGTATTCATCTAGATAATCTCCCTTAAGCTTTGGGTGAATAGCAGGGCTTACTGGACTCTTTAACGTTTATATAGCAATCGTTCTAAAAGAAGGAAAACTCTGAATTCAAACTTGCTAGACTCCGCTTTGAAATGACATTGTGTTACATATTACTCGTACAGTGAGACTGGATAACATGTGTAATGAAATATTTACATTTGTAAGTGAAAATACCTGTAGGAGAAATATGCTGATGCTTTTACCTTTACGTGACGATTTATAAAGTGGATATTGTGTTTCGTTTTATCCTCATGTAAAAATTAAACACATGAAAAAGGTACTTTTATTGAACTGCAAACTTTGAACTTTACGAAATGTTTAAAGTACTTGTTACATGCCATGTGTTTTTTTCTCATTTTTATTTTGTGTATAACATAGCATGAATCGAAAGTAATGTTAATTTTTAATAAATATTGTGTATGGTAATTAAAACGATGAGAATATGTCAGCCTTCAAAATCAGCATTCACATATTTACCTTAATTATGAGGTTTCAATCTCGTCATATAGTATATGAAAGAAAAGTTAAGTATTAAGACTTTTTTTTTCTTTTGGAAACAATCATTTTCTTTCAACAATCAAAACATTTATTCAATCAGGAATTTTTATTAACAGACAATTATTATTAAAATCGAAGGAAATGAAAGCAATTTATTCAGGAAAATATTTCGTAAGTATTTGCAATATACATTTTAGAAAGCAATAAATAACAACCATGTTTTCTTTATTTTAAATGCGAGCTTTCCTCGTTTCCTATTTCATTTAAATAACTTAATGATCGTCGATAAAATTCTATCCAATTCTTACATAAATTCATGAGATCATGATCTTTGATTTTATTTTTCTGATTTTGTTCTTTTTAACCATTTATAGAAATCGATTACTTATGGTCGTTCTGTCACTGAAATCAGATATTCTCTGTTCGAATTATTTAAGAAATCATATATGTCGAATAAACCTGGTAATTTCAACAACAAAAATACATTATCAAATCAATAGCATTATATTGAAATCAGCAATCTGGTAAAAAGGTATTTACGGTAACTCCCATACACATGGCCTATTATAAATACATTAATGTATATTTGATATTTGATTCTCTGTGCGTATGCATCGGCATCTGTGTATGGATTTATTTGAAAGTTTTAAAAGAACGAAGCAGTATCAAATTATGTACTAAAGCGCTTTTTTCTGAGCTTACACCAATCCACAACACACACGCATTTATTTGTAACTATATATATATATATATATATATATATATATATATATATATATATATATATATATGCAGTGTAATTCAGCAAATTAAGGGGGGTTTCCCTAAGGGGTTATTCATAGAAAGCACTACTTAGTCCCTTTTCAAGGAAATCAGTGATAGACCCTTTCATGTCTAATACGATCATCAGCATGGTCTTAACTATTCTTCTTTACCGGGAAGTCTGTGCTGTCTTGCTGGCATAAACTCGTAATAGAAATGCCATGTTAATTGAATGTGTTAGCATCATTTGACTAAACCACGCTTCTCTGTAATCTGCTCATCTTCTTCTGTAAAATTCTCATGATTTGCCCTTCTGAGCCACTAAAGCATTGATGATGAACCTGGAACCCTTTATTTCCTCACCATGACAATAGCCTCAAAATAAATAAATAGATTCCGTCTATAAAACATTTCATATAAAGAGAAAAGATTGAAGAATTTTACTTTTTTACAAAGAAATTACCCTAATCTTTTTATGACTAACATATATATGAATTTTGTTTTGTTGAAGAGGTAAAAATAAACATTTTATACTACACTATTTTTGAAGTTGAAAAGTAGATTACCCGGCTATAGGTTAAATAGTACCACCACTGTTCTTCTTGGAGAATGGTTTTGGCATTAAATAACCTACAAAGATTGATATGCCTTTAAAACAAAGAAACCAAAGAAGAAAACTAGATTAGCGCAATGTTGAATGAAATAGAATTGCAGCTGAAAATTAAATAAAGATCTACAAAAATCATGAATCTGAGAGACGTGGACAAGAGATTTGCACAAATAAGTAAATGTTTAAATCTTTGCTTATTTTCAGGTTTTTTTGTATTTGATGTTAAAATTGTGATTTATCGATGGAATAGTCTCAATAACAATGTCACGCAAAACAGCAATAAAATAAAATAAAATAAATAAATCTAACTCTAATAATGAGACGTTGACTTTGACATATAAATGGATAGCTCTATCTATGCCAATATACCAGATCTTTTAGTTTATGCAATGATCAGAGAAATATAAAAAGTTAATTAAAAGTTGAGGCAAGTAATGAAAATAAATGAAAAGGACAATATAAAAACCTGGATTCTGTGAGTTAATTCATGGAATATTAAGTATATAATAATCAATGGTTGGGATCCTTGGAATAACCTTGAAAAAGCAAACCTGGAAGAGAGAAACAAAAAATCGTAAATCAAAAAAAAAAAAAATATTGAGAGCTTTTACAACTCTAAATTGCCAAAATCATTTAGAATATTAAGAGTCCTAAAGATCTCAAGAGAAAAGATTCTAATAGGATAACAGTGAAAACCACTTGAAAGTACAAATTTTAAAAGTTCCCAAGTGGTTGTGGTTGTTGTTTTATTTTTGATGCGAAAATAAAATATAAGAATGTTTATTCTCGTTACATTTTCTCGAACGAAAGCAATGGTTCCCTCATTTGATTGAGACAGACTTCGTCGACATTGTCGCTAGAGTCTTGGTTGGATATACTTTTGCCCCATATATGTTTATACTCTGCCTAGATTATTTTCTTCGAATATCCATAGATCTATTAAAAGAAATTGTTTTCACACTGAAAAAAAAAACAAGCAAGAGACGATAGCTCGCAAAATCTATGAGAAACGAAGACTAAGCAAATGATCAGACTCTTCTAGCAAATACATCAGTCTAAGAAGATTCTCCACTGCATAGCCAAGAGCAAGCAACTGGATGCACTGGTCTCTACGTGAATACACATAAAACAAAATGCGTTTGTTTAAAAAAAACGGAGCCATTTCCACTCTGTCAAGCCTTTAAAATTTATATACAAATTCGTATACCTCGGCAGAAACATCTCATCATACAGAACTGATATATCTTTATCAATTTTGAATGCTATTTGAGTTATGCTAGGAAAACATTTGAAATAAAGAAAAATGCAATTTTTCTTTATATTGATCAATAATTTAATAACTTCTGTTTTTTAACATATATGTACGAAATATAGATGCACGGATATGTTTGAATGTATATAAATGTATTTTTATTGATCCCACAAAAGTTGCTGAGTCAGCATTAATTTGAAAGACTAAATTCGGTTTTATAATTGCAACCTTGGAACAGAAACGGCGTACAATAGATAATGAATTGGTCTGTTTATTTATAAGTTTTAAATTGATGCGATTGTATTGTTTATTCAACTTAAAAAAAGACTCACAAATAACAATTTGTGCAACGTATACGTAAAATGTTGATATGTAGAACATTTAATTCTATCGTATGAAAATACATTCTATTTTTACATCATTATGCCAGCCTTATTGTTGTTTATTTATGAAGTAAAATCAAACTTATATGTCAAGCAAGCATATCTATATAATTAGCGGTGTCTCATATACAAAACACCATTATATTTGCTTTTCATGAATAAGTCTGATGGATTCTAAATTTAATACACAAAATATTAAAATAAATGAACAGTTGTTTCTATTAACTGGAGGAGGAGTTTCACATACTTTTATATATATATATATATATATATATATACTCCCTCTCTCTCTTTTCACAAAAACACAAATATTTATACACACAAACACTTGGCTGAGTATTGGAGTGTATGTGTATATTGAGTTTTATGATATGGTTAATATGATAAGCACACTGCTCATAGACTTCATTGATACTGAGCAGAAACAAGTTGACAGACAGAAATACACAAGCCATTGATATCATGCCAAGTTGATATTTAGATTTGAAAATTTTTAAAGGGTTTCCAATACCTCGGTATACCCGTGGAAATATTGTTTTGTTCCCCTGCGACGAGACATAGAAAAAAAAGTTACATCAATAATTCTGTACGTAATTAGCAGGAAGAATTAATATCCTTGAAGGCAGAAATGAAAATACATACTACCATCGCTTAAGAAAATTTGGTAATTTTTTAAATAATGCGAAATGACTCTAGAAGCTGTTAATTTTCATTTGTAACAAAGGTCAATTATAATACTGAAGCTTTACTTCAGAAATGTCTGAAGTAATATAATTAGCATTTCATAGTTATTTCCGTGACACTAAAGAACTGAATTTTACTAACACGAGCACCAGAAATATATTGTACAGTTCTAAGTGGAATAGTAATTTGATATAATTTCTATTATAGTATTAAAACGTGTACACTGCTATAGAGAATAATATATGAAAAAACGTAGGATTCTTTACAGATAAACCAATCCCGATGAAAGAATACAAACCAAAGCAAGGAATGATTCAATGATATCACAAATAATAAAAATGAATTGTGAAGTCATAAACTTAAGTTAGAAGTATGTCACTTTAAGTGAGCTACTTTTAACCTATTTGAGAAAACGAAACACTGTATCGTGTGTTTGTTTTATTTCATATTACCTTTTGATATTGTTATATGTCCCTTACACATTTGTTACTTAGAAAGTGTTGTGCATTCATAATGAGTTTTATTGAAATTATTGACGTTTTATTTCAACTTATTTTATGTGCACTGGAAAATATAATTTTCAGATAAAAATAGTGTAACAGAGTCGGGCTAAGGAAGATAGATATGTTTCTGTTAGGTTTATCCTGCTTTACTGGCTCAAATTTTGCACTTTCTAGACTTAGGAAAAACATTTTGAAGCGTTTTATTTACATAGACACACACACACAAACACACGTGTGTGTGTGTGTGTGTGCTATGGGAAAAAAGGCTGAATGTTCAAATGAATCGAGCAAATCCATGAGTTAAATTTGTGTATATACCGGACTGTCCGTCAAAGTATCTATACACATACACAAAATTCAGTGCATATTTTTTAAACTCAAGTAGATAGTTTTGTTTCTGTGAAGTTGTGTGCATACATCACTTTCCGCATTGTAATATATACAAAGAGAATTATTAGATCTTAATTGCGAAAGTGTGTGCACCTTCTTTCACCACACAATGGTTGCAAGGCAAGAGATAATCAATTCAAGAAAAATGCTATTTTCATTGTTGTCCTACTATTTTTGTAATATTTTCAAATCAACTATTCCTGGTCCGAATTATATTAGCTGTAGAGATATGTCTGCAGCATATTTCTTAAAAAACGGAAAGAGCAAAAAAAAATAAATAATAAAAAATTTAAAGTGAAAATATTTCCACACGATAATCTTTTTTTTTCTTTTTTTTTTACTTTCCTTTTTTTAATTTAATGATTAACTTTCTAACACTAGCACGCCTTTAGGGATTTCGATAATAACTAATTAGCTTGAAAGGGCATTCTCTATTTTTTGTTCTTATAGTTTCATCAGCATTTCAATCTCATTTTCCTCTTCAAGGTATTCTTCTCTTAATGAGACCTTTAGTCGCCATCTTTACATCTTGACCCTTGTGATGAATGGCAGTAACCGGAAATGTTTACCGTCCTAAACTGATGCAGCGCGTTATTCGTATGATTCGTGAATATTTTCAGAGTGATATGTTAACTTTTTAACACCCAAAAGGGTTTGCGGAATCAAACTTTGAAAATGATTCACATGAATAGAATTACAGTTATACAACCGCAAAGATGCATAAGCATATATGAATCTGTAAATGTATTCATCAGTGTATACCAGGGATTTTGTAATTAAAAGATTGGAATGAATAACGCATGTACAAACACGAAAGTCAGAACACAGAAAGATATATACATACACACATTTGCACACACACACACAGGCAGATATATATATATATAGAGAGAGAGACAGACAGACAGACAGACAGAAGCAGAAGAGTCGGAAGCCGTACAATGTTGGTCTAACAGAGTGTAGAGCAATATAAAGACATTTCAATTATATATTGCTATTCAGCATGATCTCTAAATAAAATCTCTTGATTGAAACTCAGTTGTTAGTGATTTTTATCTAACTTTATTTCATTTTATTACTGAACTTATATATATATATATATATATATATATATATATATATATATATATATATACTATGATTTTACCTTTTCAGGACGGCGTCCTTAATAAAATTGTCATGTACTGAAAAATACACTTCTCAGAAGTAACACATATTCAATATAATGACTGTATTTTTTCTGTACATAAAACTTTTAGTAACGATGCGAACGAACGAGAAAGGGAAATTGGTTTCTTTTTTGTTTTTGTCGCCCTATACTGGCCAGTATTTTAAAAAAATCTTTGATTTAAGAAAAACATTTTGAAATGATTGTTTCAATCACGCCTCTCCCTCTCCCTCATATTATCGCTACTACTCATAAATTTACATACACAAATACCTGGACACTAATCAATTTCTGTATTAGTCTCTATGTTAATTCTGCTCGATTGAGATTGCTGTATGTTTGTTTCCTATTTAGGAAAAAAACATACCAATTTTATAATAATCTTTGTTTTCATATATATAATTTTTTAAGAAATAGTTTAAAAATAATGTCAGATTAAGATTATTATTATGTGGAAGAAAATACATTCAAATAATTATTATATCCATCCAATTTTTTTTCTATATTCAATAGATTTTTAAAAATACGTGGGATATTTCCTGTTACACTGCTAATTAGTACTGTTTTTTAAAAGCAGTGTTTTTATGTTACATTTTGAGAGCCTTCAAAATTGTCTAGATATATTTAATGTTTAGAGGTTTAGGAATCGTGTCCATTGTCCGTTCGCATTTAAATTTATTGTCTTTTTAAAGAATTTTTTTATTTACATTTTTTTTTTCAGAAGTGTTTTTGTTTGCAAACGTTTATATCAAATACGAATAATTGTAAAGCATATCCTTTTGATCTAAAGATTTTAATCTACCATGTAATGTCATAGGGGTCAGTGTGGGACTGAGAGCAATGTCAATGAAAAGATGCTCCACATTAATCAGATCTCTATGACTTAAGCATCGTCTTTATATGCAGTTCAGTGGTGAAAATTTACAAACCAGACAAGTGAACGTTATGTAGCCTCATTTTCTGTGGCGTGGGGTAATCTATGCAGGATACTCTCTTTGTGTATATTTCACATACACTCAAATGCACCTAATATCATACCTGATATATACTTTCCTTTTTCTTTCTTTTTGAGCTCTATAAAGTCTATGATTAAATTTGTTGACGTTAAAAGTAACGGATTCTTAGAATTCCATCACAACAAGATATTTCCTTTATCTTGTCTCACATTAAAGTAAGCGATTATTCTTACAATCAAATGTCGCATGCTGACAATTAATTTTGCCTTTAAGCACAGATCTGACATTAATATTAAGTGTTGTACAATTCTAATAACCATCTATCGATAAAGAGATCTTATTTTTTTTTAAATTTTATTTTATAGCATATCAATATTGATGGTTTATTTAATGCCAAAGCCACCCTCCAAGAATAATGGCAGTGACGCTATCAAATCAATAGCTTGGAGGATATGGGGTTTCATACCGATAAAGACTTATATTAAACATAGATCTACAAAGTTAACTTTAAAAGCGATTCAGCCACAGTAGGTATATTGCTTTCTGGCAATGTTTTCTATTATGAGTAATAATTCAGAATTTCATCATATTTCAAATAAACATTAGTTAATCTAATGTTAAATATATTCTTGGGATTTTGTAAACAAACCAGATTTT
This sequence comes from Sepioteuthis lessoniana, assembly GCA_963585895.1. NCBI lineage: Eukaryota > Metazoa > Mollusca > Cephalopoda > Myopsida > Loliginidae > Sepioteuthis > Sepioteuthis lessoniana. The sequence goes on from OY757904.1 coordinate 53,018,444, forward strand.
CTATTTTTATTTTGATATTTTAGATAAGATGAACATATTTTATAACCAATAATGAACATTATTCTGAAGTTATTTTTGATAAACATAGTGCTTTCTAGATAATGTTATTTTCTCTCAAGTAAATCTGATTCCGTTGTATATTCCATGCTTTCTATAAACCAACCAATTATAATTGTTGTAATTTTTCAGAAAATACAACTGTTTCATGAGCGTCAAAGTATGAAGCTTTTAGTCGCTATATAGATTTTTAATTTACGTATCATACCAACAATATATAAATTCCAGGTAAGGGGCAGTGTCTCTGTTCACACTGCACACTTTAAACAACGTCTCTCTCTCTCTCTCTCTCTCTATATATATATATATATATATATATATAGAGAGAGAGAGAGAGCCTACATTGGATACATTCCTAGAGTTTAGAATATTCTCTTTAGGCTACAATGAACACTGCACACACACACACACACACACACACACACACACACACATATATATATATTCATCCACAGACAGATTATTTCGTTGTATCACAACTCTTCAGTGTGGCTAGACATATTAGACGCTTCAAGCAGGGATCGAAACCCGCCAAACTTTGTTAGGTTGATAACATAATATAATATAAATATATAAACACAAATGTAATGTTGATTAGTATATAAATATCAGTTGAGTTATTATAACCCTTGAATCTTAACATTAAAATTAATTTTGGAATTAGGACTTTCACGAATGTATTAACATTTGCAGTTACAAAATTTTTCAAGCTTCCCTTTTAAGAATGATAACGTATATCATACAAGCCAATTACATCACTAGTACGACTTGGCCATTCTCAAATTCCTGCTTCAGTATTCACATGGAAGTGAGAAGTAGAACAATCATGTAATACTTAGTGTTATTGAATATCTAACAACAAAGGAAATGTGAAAACAAGCATTTGTTATTGAAAATATATATAATGATTTTTAATCTAAACATGATATTTTTGTTAGTCACGACCTTTTCCTGAATGAAACGAAACCAAATTCCAAGAGCCATACATGTTTTTGCTATTTCCTCCTCTTCATTGTCTTGTTGGCTTTTTCTTTGTATCTTGTTTCCGGCTTTTGGTATTTGGTTTTATTTGTAATTTTTCAAGTGTTGAACAAATTTTCGATCGCGAATTGGATTGAATAGCAAGGTTTATTGTTATTATTTTTAACTAATTTTGATTGCACAATACTCCGTTTTTTTTATTTTATCGCAGATTTGCAGGATTATTGTCTTATCATACATTTTTAATCTTATTGCCAAATTTTTCGATTTTATATTTTAATATCGGCAACATGTTTTCTTCGAAAAGTTTTCGAAATTATGTCGAAACATTACCTCACCGATGACATAATCTGAATTTCTACAAGTTTACGTTTATTCATACAGGTTTTCTAACGTGAGATTAGAGCAGTGTTTGTTTTTTTTCTTTGCTCGTTATCGTATTTTCATTTGATACAAATACAGCTATTATTTTCTTTTTTCTGTTTCGATTATTTTTGGTGTTATTTCTCCACGGAAATTTAATTAAGAGACCTGGCTAGAGGCTTATTCTACTGGAACAAGATTAAATTGAGAGTGACATAGATTTAGTCAGATTTTCCCCATATACACACATTTCTCTCACTCTCAATGTCTATGATGTAGACACATACATACAATAAGATTCGGGCAAACATGATTTGGTCTGTACATTTTTCCCATACAATTGCTTAAACATACATAAACCTTGCAATGTATACATAATATGGGCATTAACGGTCAGAAAATATTTCAATGTGAAAGTTACATATAATACAAAAGAACATATTAGATTATTGACAAAAATAACCCCAGATTTATTACGTCTAATTAATCAAAATAATGATAAATTGACTTTAACGGCATGACAACCACTTGGCGGGAATTTTTCTGCCTGGTTACGGAATTTGGTACACTGTACGTTTAAAATATTTTTGTAGTTTCTCAATTTCTTTACACACCGTTAAATGGTATCAAATAATTTTATCAAATACAAATAATTTGCTAACAGATCGTTCTGACCCAAACATTGGACTTTGACAGAGTACTAACTCTCTGCCATCAGATTGGATCTGGAAGTAATTGCAATGAAATGGGATTCACACTCTCAAGATATCCGAAACTGGGACCTTACTTCCAGATGCAGTTTTGTGTAATACCCAACAGTCCCTTTTTTCGAGGAGCGTTTTACAGCTATGATCGAGACACAGTCAGTGTGTTAGAACAATATAAATACAGACAAAAAAACATTCTCAATTTTGTACAATAGCATACGTTATAATATGACCCACATTGTTTAAAGCACTTGTGAATTGAAGTCGAAATCATGAAATAGCAACTCTGTTTAATACGTCAATTAAGTCAATTTGTTTATTATAGTGATAGTTTCACTCTTTGAATTAATAAAATTCAGTACACAATTCAACCCGATTACACACCAATAATCCAAAATATTCTGAATCTCTTTCGTAATAACAATGCATACTTTGTCAGATATACATAAAGTAGGTAAGCCGGATTCGAGTACTTTTTTTAATGAGGTGCATATCCTTAATAGTAAAACTTGATTGATTTTCTTAACAGTATATCAACTTGTCCAGGGTATTTCATTCCTAAAAACGAGGAATCTCGTTCATCGTACGTACATTTTCTGTGAAATTGTTTCTTTGGATTTTTTTCTTTTTGCACATTGTCGCATGAACTACAACAAATCCAAACAAATCTATTTTATCCACTCATAATAGACCGCTGTTTAATAAGAAAGGATTACTGTACATTCCCCAAGTCTTCACAAGAGATTCACCGCCAGAGAATATTTGTTGCCATTCCAACGTTGACCCTATTTTTTGAGTAGCTTGCATATTCTAAACCCCATTGACAGAGATAAAAAATGTATTTGAATGATATGAAAAATGTCAAATTGTTATGGCTAATATGTTGAGGTGAGAGTAGCAGGATTCATTGAAGGAAAATTTATTATAAAGTTATTGTTTTTGCATGGTTCTGTTGAAAAATACGGTGCTTGATGTGTAAGGTAATTTATCATATGACACATACCTAAATATCTTTGTAGAATATGTTAACACATTAATTACAGTAAGATAAGTATAAGCTATTTAAACGCTAACAAATGCATCCAATCATATGGGAAAAATTGTTAGGAAAGGTTTTAAGTAACAACAGCGCCTGAGTTTTCGAAAAACCTTAGATTCCAAACCTACAATAAAAATGTATGTTGAGTTGTTTAGGCATTTTTCAGCCCAAGATTCAAAATATAACAGTAGGTAATGGTTCCAGTTGTAGGAAAAGCGTATCGACAAATCGAGTTCAAATTTTAGCCGATACTGTTTGCATTTCTCTTCACGCTAAACTTTTCGGAAAGACATTAATCCATCTGTTCTCCCACCAGTTATTTGTAAATAGTAAGAAACAATGGGTTCTTTAGCTTTGCTTTAACAAAGGGTATTGGAGGTGAAAAAAATCTGAATTAAAACCAGTTTTACTCAGCTTAGAAAATCACATTTTGTCACACCCGTCAAGTAGTAGAGATTTAAGATAGATGCAAAAATGATATGTGTGCGTCTAAATTAATGTATATATATATATATATATATATATATATATATCTTTTTCTTGGCATTTTTCTGACTGCATGGAATCTACTAACCTTATTATGGCCTTAAGCGTTTTGATATGTTACACTTTGCCTAGTTTAACACAAGGCCAGACCAAACGAGCACCTAGTAAGAATAGAAAATTCTACCAATAATCCACTACCTTAGCCGGATAACTATTAAACCCCACCAAACAAGACGACCCATTCCACCTTGAAATTTAATACCACGTATCTAACCATAATTTTTGTTTAACTTAAATCAATGAGAAAATTAATGCATAGTTGTTTAAAATAGTTGCCTATACCATTGAAACTATGAGTTTCATTTCTGTCACAATTTTCCATGGGTATCGATCTTTTTTTTATGAATTTAAATACAAGTATATATATATATATACACACATACACATGTGTGTATGTATGTATATATATATATAGATAGATAGATAGATTGATATAATTTAGAGCCAAGTCATTAATTAATTTCTGCCTTTGTCAATTATAATTCATTCATGAATAATTCAATTATGGATTACTTTCAATCCGTGATTGTCATTATTTTGAATCCCTTCATATTATTATCAGGTATCTCGTTGATTCATGTCAAGCAAAATCCAGGTGGTTTCAAGCTCTAGAAATTGTCACCTAGCCTAAAGAAATTATCTTATTTAGGGCATTTTGTAGACAGCGACAAAGATAGATATTACTCTGTGCAAGCTCTGGTGTACAGAGTAGAAGAGACAAGCCTAAATCCAATATTTTCTGCATGATTCTTGCTAAGTGTGGTCTGGCATTATCTTAAAGAAGCATAACATTTCTCTAATTGAAGATTGTGGGGTTTTTTTGTTGTTTTTTTTTTTAAATTTTTATGCACTAGTTTCAACTGTTGGCAGTATAAATCTGCATTAAGTGTGAGATTCATATTAAAAATTTAAAAATGAAAAATCAGGCGGTGATCCCATTATACACTGGGCATAGCTTTTTGCTTCCATGTATCCCTGCATTTGGTGTAGGCTGCGGAAATTCACCATTTTCAGTCCAATTCTTTTTACGTTAAACATTGTAATACAATCGTCATTTTTGTCTTATGTAATGATATTCTGTAGAACAGTTCGTTTTTCTGCTTTGAAAAAAAATCACTATGTAGTTCATCTCTCAATAAGGTATTGTTAAGCAAAACTTAGAAAAATTTCGTACATTGCCGTCATTAATGTAATTTTTTCAGAATACTGTTCAAATTTTCTAAGCTGTTTCTATAGCGTTTTTCTTATTCTCAAACTCCTACAAAACTCCATGTCGAATACATACATTTCCTTTGTCTATTTTAGGGATATAAGATGATTGATTGTATTTTAATTCGTATTTTCACTACTGAAATAAGAAATACCGAGGAAGGTATTCTTTAATCAGCTAATTTTCTGTGGTGTTTGAAATGCGAATGTACAATTTACTTTTAAAGATTGGAAGTTATTTATTGTTCGATTTGGTTTCTTTGTTAACAGCATATTAACCTTCGTAGTGTATTTAATGTCAAAGCTCTCCTGGTACAAGAACTGCAGTAATACTACTTAACTCAAATCTTGGATGATTAGAGGGTTCATATTTTTCCCAAGAGTGTTAGTATGTAAGTAATAACGCCACTAGAGATGGAACTCGTCTATTTCCCGGCCATAGTCCAGCACTTTACACGTACACCACAGACACACAACAAATATATATATATATATATATATTTATATATATATATATATATATATATATATATATATATATATATATATATATATATATATATAGTGTATCACAAAAGTGAGTACACCCCTCACATTTCTGCATATATTTAAGTATATCTCTTCATGGGACGACACTTCGAAAATGACACTAGGACACAATGAAAAGTAGTCTGTGTGCTGCTTATATAACAGACTTAATTTATTTTCCCCTCAAAATAACTAAAAATATAACCATTAAAATACAGTGATACACTATATATATATATATATATATATATATATAGTCCATCGCACGTTGCAGGTCCTTCAGTCTACATCAAGTATACCCACAGATCTGAAGTATGTAAGACCGAGGTATTTGGCTAACATTAGTGCATCCATAGGAAGGACTACATAAGAGAACGTCATTCATGTGTTTATTCTTGTTTCCCCTGCAGTAGCCAGTATATATTGATCATCTTACTTGGATTGTTTGTGAAATAGGTGTTCCGTAGATTCAAAGATGCAGTAAGTAATTCCAACATTTTCCACGATGTTCTTGAGAGTCCTAGTGGTGACTTCATCCAGTTGTTCGGACACAGTTACAGCTTGGAAGAAATTCTTCTTTATTTTATAAGGCAGATGCAATTTTCTTAAGATCGACAATCTGCCAATAACAGTCCAAGCTCTTCCTTTGATAATGTTGACATCAATTTCAGTAGATGAGATATCATAGTCGAGGTGTGTGCAAAATCACACCGTTGACTTTCAAGACCAGTCAGCTAGAACTGTAGAATACACCTTCTGCATCTCTACAAGGTGTTAGGACCCCAAACGAGTTTCCTGTATACGACACTAAACCAGCTAATGAAGAGTTTCAGTCAATAAGCTTTGGGAAATTTGGAGTAACCCTTTCTTGATGTTAATCTCAAGTCCACTCTGAGCAGGAGTGTCAGTACCTCCTATGGTCCCATCTATGTGTCAAATATAACTGTTTAGCCATTTGCTGCAAACAAATAAGGGATGTTAAATTGACTTGAGTTAAATAGCAATACTTGAAAATATTTAACTGCGTATAAAGAAATGTACTTTGCCTTTTTAAGAATATTATCGACAAATTCTTCCTTTATTAATAAGATATTGCCGAGTTGGAGAGGGTTGTAGAATACACCGAATGCTGTGAGGAAAAATTCCCCCTAACAAGTCTCCTGGATATGAGATTAACCCATATAACGGTGAGCTTTAAGTAATGCAGGAGCTTTTTGTGAATGATGATTACACCTTCATTGCTTTAGCTCCAAGGTCAACACTGGTTGGGAATAGAAACATCTTATGGGGTCCTATCAATGGATCAAATTAAACAAAAGTGAGTCGCTTGAAATCAGAGTTTTGGAATTTAAACTTTGCACTTATACTAAACTGGTTTTTTTTAATAGAACTGTTTGTTTATGCTAAACTGAATTGTTTGGAAACTATACTTACACTTAGCAGAACTGTTTAAAATAGAACTGTTAATATACATAAAAATTGATGTGTCATTGAATAACCTACAATAATTGATTTGCCATAAAACCAAACCAAAGCAAATTAAATCAAGCAAGAAATATAACGTGGATCATTAAGTTTCCTGTCACTTTTATTGATAGTACACACATGAAACTCTAGTCCCCTTTGAAGTAATCTCCTCTGGCTGCAATGCACTTGTTGTACCGTTCCAACAACTTGTGGGAGGCCCTATGGAAGTCATCTTGTGTGAGCGTGTCAATGACTTTCGTCAAAGCCTCTTTCATCTCCTCAATTGTCTCATAACGATAGCCTCTGAGCTTAGGGAATAAGCAAAAGTCATAGAGAGCAAGGTCTGGACTATAGGGAGGGTTAGGAACAGTCTTGATACCGATCTTGGTCAAATAGTTTTTCACTAGGATGGAGTTGTGGACTGGTGCATTGTCCAGGTGGAAATGCCACTGACCCGATTTGAAGAGTGCTGGCCTTTTCCGAGGGAATCTCCTCTTGAACCCCCTTAAAACCTCAGCATAGTAACCCTAACCTTAACCCTTTGACCAATAAACTCTGGTGTATTGACTTCCTTACTTCTCCCTAACCTCTCATCATCCCTCAGAGACTCCCTGCCTTTCTTGAATCTCTTATGCCACTCAAAAACTGCTGCTCTATTAATGCAAGATGATCCAAAAGCAATCTGAAGCATTCCATAGGTTTCTTTGGCATTTTTTCCAAGTTTAAAACAGAATTTTATTGCATATGGTTCTTCTAAAGTGACCTGATGTTCAGATCGCATTTTTGAAATTCACCAGCTGTGACATTCAGTCTTTAGTACGTTGTATTCCTGCTGTAGCTGTTCATTTGAATCTGAAATCATAAAAGTTGGTCAGTCATCTCATAAGATGAATAGCAATAACATATTGAATTTTCAAGAGTCTACGACAAATTTAAATGCCTTCAAAAAAGTCTGGAAATTTATTGAATGCACCACGTGTATATATATATATATATATATATATATATATATATATATATATATATATATATAAATCTCTGTGTGTGTGTGTATTAATGGTAGATTTTGGATATCTGACAAGATAAGAAAATATCTGGAATAAGTGGATAAAATAAAACACTAACAACGTATTCACTTATGATATTTCGTTCTTTATTCAAAAGTGAACATCTTCAGAATGAGAATTGTTTCTTTCTAAAATTTAGCTTTTGAGGATATAGATAAATTAAACGGTGACCAAAAGGTCTTTTTTCCCCACATGTTAAAGCTCAAACAAACTTTCAATCTTTCCCAAGCTACTTTAATTAAATCCATACAAAGCTAAAAATCCCGTTGACAGTAAAAATTGGCAGCCATCTCCAAGATTAAAACCATAAACCAAGATACGTTTTTTTTACCATATTTCACCTTACTTAGGGAACATTTTCTTACATGAGAGTAATATCAAAGTAGAAAAAGAATAAAATAATTTTAGCAAAAATTAAGACATTCCTTCCCCAGAACACTTCCATATTTCTAGATGATTTTCTTTTACTTTTAATTTAGATTTTCCAATATGGTCAAGTCTTTGATGAAACCGGATACATTTGAAATCTATGCCCCCACCACTACGACATATATCTCTATCTCTCCGTTTTCTTTACCTACTTTTTTTCTTCTCCTCATGAGTCCACTTCTCATTCTTTTTTTTTTAATTTACTCAGTGAAATAATCCATCTCTGGTCAAATCTTTGAATTTTGATACGGTGGGCGTAGACACACCCTATTTGCCAAGCCATCGTGTTCTACCTCGGTGGCAACAGTCAAAATTAATAATCTCTGTCACAATCACTCCAACGTATCTTCCTTATAACTCCCTTTCTTCCTTTTGTTGCCCCTCTCGACCCCTACCTCCTTTCATTGTTATGTCTGTCTTTTATTTTATTTATCTATTTCCTCAAATGCTGAATTTTCTAAAAAAAAATTCTCATCCCGAAGAAATTCATGTTTTAATAAAGAATGAAATATAATTACTGAATCCGTTGTTAGTGTTTTGGTTTATCCATTTTTGTGCGTGTATAATATAGCATAAAATAACCTTCAAGAGTTGATATGTCATAAAACCCAGCAGATCAGGTCAATTATCTTGTACAGGCTTGTAACTGGATGTCAATCCCTGAGGGATTTGTGTATAATATGTGACTTCTAACTGTATAGCAATGGAAATCATATGATGCAGTATGTTGAATGCTAAGTAAACCGAATGAATCCAAAGGCTGGTCAACGACGGGTTTCAACGGACGCTGGGTGAAGAAAAATGATTGGTAAACTGCCGGGATAAAATAGTTCAGTCAGGAAACTTCTACTGTGTTATTGTCTATTGATGTAAAAATTTGACACCTTTACATAATGGAATATATATATATATATATGTGTGTGAGTGTTTTAACCTACTGGACCTCTGCGTTGTTCTATCCATTCGTCTATAGAAAATCTGTGCCTACCAATACCCCTGGGTGGAGAAAAATCATTGGTAAACTGCCAGGATAAAATAATTCAGTCAGGAAACTTCTACTGTATTATTGTCTATTGATGGGAAAATTTGACATACTTACATAATTGAATATATATATATATATATATGTGTGTGTGTGTGTGTGTTTTAACCTACTGGACCTCTGCGTTGTTCTATACATTCGTAAGGGAAAATCTGTGCATACCAATACCCCAGAAGGACACGAATCCATCAGATATCCTATCCCAAGCTCTGAGTACATTGTTTTTTAGTCTGTATTTGTTAGCTTTCTTAGATAAACCGGACTCCGAGAAAGAAACTTGAATTCAAATTAGTTGTATCCCACTTAAAAACTGATCTTGTGTCGTATCTTGCCCACGATGGATGGTTAAATAGGCAAATAATTACAATTCATATCCAATGAATGCTACGACTAATCTGGTTGGCTTTCCCTTACACTTCTGCTTCTCTCAACTCTCAGTGAATTTTCCTTTTCTTGGACTTTTTAGAATAACATTTCATCTGAAAATTACATTTAATAGCATGAACAAATAACGCCCAATGATTATTATATTTTAAAATTACGATCAATATTAGATATTTACTTAAAAAGAATATTTGTTAAAATAACGTCCCAGTTTCAAGCAATAACATTTTCCAAAACTTGAAATGTTTAACGCAAATGTCAAACTTTAAATATTTCATTTCGGTATTTGCATAAACAATGACACTGATTTTTCAAACTAATATTTCCAGAGGAAAGTCTTGACTCAGATGGCCTCTTCATATTCATGTATCTTTTACCTTATACGCGCCAAGTGTTGATAGTTTTGCTTCTCGTGATTAACTTTAATGCAAATGTGTCACTCGTTTAAAACGAAAGAAATTTCCGTGGTGTAATGGCTAAAGTGCTAGACTGTGGTCTCAAAGTTGACGAATTCGAACCCTAGTTGCGCTATTACTTTCACTTTCGGACTAATACCCTTGGTAAATGTGTGAAACCCCTTTTTCCTTGTTATTGGTTAATAGTATCACTGTTGTTCTTCCAAAAGGATGACTTTGACGTTAAATAACCTAGATTGATATTTCATTAATCAAACCAAACGTTAAAACCGACTACATTCAACACAAATTTGTCCAGCCCAATCAGCTAAGGCTATAGAATACACCACGTACATCACTGCAGAGGAGTAAGACTCGTCAACGAAGCTTAAGCCTTGAAAATTTGGGGAATGTGAAGTACTTCTTCATTGCCACTGCTCCCAAGTTCACTTAGATCCAGAATGGTTGAATCTGATAGAGTCCTCTCTGTGGGTACTATTTACCAACCCCTCCGCTCGGGCAGGATAAGACACAAGGTCAATTTTTAAGCGGAGTTTAACAGGTTTGAATTCAGAGTTTTCCTTCTCCTAGACTAGTTGCCTCACCAAGGCTGAAGAACCTAGTCCGTCCTACTATTTACCCATAGCTGGAGGGAGAATAAGGGGGTTCATACCTTTCCCAAGGGTATTTTCCCGAAAGTGAACGTAATAGCGCGACTGGAGTACGAACTCGCGTACTACGATTCCGCAGTTCATCGCTTTAACCATTACACCACGAGGACACCTCTGTCCTCTCTGTGGGTACGTACGTAATCACCCTGTTAAAATGCGCCGACTATGTCCCCTGCAGAAGGGTAAGACCACTTTCTATACCACCCCAAAAAAAAGGCTGACTTATTTATGATGCCAAACTGCATGTGATAGTGGCGCAGCACTCCTCGATCAATAAGAAAATGGAGTACCACATCATTGATATAACTCCCCTGTTCACACTCACCTGGAGTCGTATCATTGGTTAGGGTCCCATGTATGAGTCAAATAGAACTGTGTTCAAATTATTTGTATTAGATAGGTCTACTTTCTATCAGAACACTGACTGCAAAGGAAAAGAACACTTAAGAAACATAAGAAATAAAAACAATTTCCTAACCTCTCCGCATAAAACAGACTGGTTGATATGCCATTAAAATCAATCTCTCATCGAAATAGCATCTGTGTATATCTCCACAATTATTTGTTTGTTTATTTGCCCATTTTTTAACCTTTTTTAATGGGTTGCTATGTAACCACAGGGATGCGCAGACACCCCATTATTTTAATGCAGGTGTGAATCTAATTTCCTTCCTTTATCGTTTTTTGTTAGTTTCATTCTTTAAAAAAATATCTCAGCGAACATAACAGAACACTACTAAGAAAAAAATGGTAATAGAAGACTCCATATGCATTCTGATGTAAAATCATTCATGCAAAACAATACAATTTTTATACACATAAAATGTACGCAGAGAGTCTTATCTATTCATGCGCATAGACGGCTACGTTGATACCACCTCTGTGTTCAGTGATGTATATGTTCTTATTTTCCTTGGTAAAAATAAAATGTATAATGAAAAATCAGAAATAAAGCTCCTCACAGCGTTTAAAATTGTCTACATTTCCGCCATGTAGATCGTCCGCTCAAATTTGGGGTTTAATTCCTGTCATGTCAACTGCAGGATTACGTCGTTACTCAGCATCAACAATGGCTGTGTAGATAAGAATATATATGTTTAAAACAATCTGACTCATTTTTTTTCTTTTTCTTCAGTTGTGAGGTTTCACGCTTGCTTCCTGCTTCACAAAATGGAAAAAAAATTAACTCTATATTCTTAAAGTTAAAGGGAAATATAAATAACCAACGTAAAATATATCGAGAAATATCAAACATTATACAACCTATCTCAAACATGTATAAAGCGGACTGTGATTTGCTTCGAATGCCTGAAAGAACGTGCAGTATAACAATCTATTATATTGTCTATATTTACTTATGCTGAAAACAAATGCTATAACTTCTTGTACTTTAAACAGTTTCGAAAACTTCCTTAAAAAAAACTATCGATATACTTCTTCAATAATACTCTTGAAGGTAGATATTGTAAGATTACCATCTGTAAGTAAATAGAAACAACGCAGTGATAAATAAATTCTATCTGATATGTTCTGCTCTGAACATATTAGGAAAATTTGGTATACTAAGGTTTTTAATATTGACTTAAAATAATGAAATATTGTGTTGTTTCCTCATATATCCCAGTGTGAGTTCAAATTTATATACAAAACAATGAAATCAATAATCTAGTTGCCATAAAAAAAAAACCTGTTTGAATGAGCTATTTTTCTTTGAATTAATAAAAGATGAAAATAATGTATATGTACTGGCAAAGTATAGAAGATAACGAAAGAGTTTTTTTTTAAATCTTTTTTTTATGTACGTGACGGACAAAATCAAAATGTGCCTAAAAATGTTATGCTAACCTCAAATTAAACTGGAAAGATGTCAGTCATGTGTTCAATTTTCAATGTCATCCACGGGCTTATTCATCCAATCAAAAGATTTAAAAGGGAAATTTCCGTTTTTTTTTATACACGCATGCGCGATATGCCAGAATTACTTGGATTTATTTCCTCCCTTTCTTCTCACTTCCTGCCAAGTAGGGTTCAACAAGGATATCAAGTTCGTTTAAACATTTTCGGAACAAATTGCACATTTGACACCTGAGTTGGTCGCTTTTGCAAAGGTGCGTTATAATAAATTAAATACTATTTATTATGTGGTTGTCATTTCTGCCTTTTGATTGTCTATTCAACTGTCCTATTTTGGTCATAAGTATTTTGTGCTCATCTCATTTCTTTGTATTTTATTTCCTCTGAATTAAAAGGTGACATGTGCCTATCGTCAGTTTGTGCATATTCAAGGCAGTTGGAAAATCAATACATCAAAGTAGATAAATAGGAAAACCTTTCTGCTTGTGAATAATATAAAAAACGAAAAAATATCTAAATTTAACCAAGCAGCTAACAATGGAGATTATATCTTCAAGAGCAGCATGAAAGTGATAAATGTTTTTTTAAAAAAGGTCTTATGAAAGCTTGGTTTTGTGATATTAAATTCATGGGGAATAAGATCATATTATTTTCGTTCTTACATATTTTTAAAAAATTGACACTATCATTATAGGTGCTCTAATAGTGGAAGTACTTTCCGGACAATATAAGCTAGTTATAAACTATTTCGCCAAAATATGAATAAATAAATAAATAGAATAAGCAGAATTTTAAAAATCCTGTGCCAGAATTCAGAAATATAGTTATAACCCCGCACCACTCATGGTCTTAGACCTCGCGTCTTGAAAGATTGTTGAAATTTTTTAAAAAATGGCTGTAACCTGTTATTCATATGTTTCATAGGTTGTTGAATAAAATATTTTAAAATGATAAAAGTGTACATAAAATTACCGCATTTTATAGTAAATAGTTATATAGAAGCAAGGAATCCAAAGACAAAATTATGGCACCCTTATTTCATGGACTAGTTAACGGCACAAATACTGTTCATGCAGGTTCAAAAGGTTAAGTAATATTTGCCGGACATCGAATACAAATGAATAAAAGTGTTTCACGAAGAAATTTATTAGGAAGGGATGCTGACTCGTTGTTTTATTATGGACAAAAAACATATTTGTAAATAACAATGGTCTACTACCATCATGAATGTTCCTAGAAAATAAACAAAATATGCTCTCTTTTCTTTATAAAATAAACTCTCTGTTGTGCATCAAAAAGGTACAATAGACATAGGGAATGCATACGAAACAATGTTAGGGGTATTATTTCATATTATGCTGCGCTAAGTGTCTGTAAATCATGTGGCAGAATCTTCTCGTAGAAATTGCTATTGCCGTCGCGCATGATAAATTATCATTGAGTGGGTTAAATGTATGCCTGTGCAGTAGCAGTGTTATCTTACATGAAAAGAAATCTTTAGACGTTCTCAGACAAACTATGTGATGATATCCTGTGGCCTGCTCGCTCACCTAATATATCCCCTAATTATTATTTCCTCTGGGGATACTTCAAGTCTTTAAACGTAATCCTCAAACAACTGAGTTTATTGTCATTAAATCGCAGCTATACTAGAAGCAATGTTTAATGAAGCGTTGTTGAACTTTTGATGTTCTGAAAAGTGTATAACTTTTGAGGAGAAGCATTTGTATAGAATGCTCTTCAAAACAATTTGAGGATAACACAATAAAATGGTAAATATTGTTCTTTCTTAGTGTAAAATTAAATTTTGAATTGGATCAATGCTATGGTCTTTATTTATGTTCTAAACTGGACAGATCATTTTGCAGAACATCGTATAAAGATTAACAAGTAAAGTCAACTTTGGGTATTTTAATAATTGAGTGGGTGAATGAATGTATAAATTGAAAACTTAGCATTTCAATACATGTGTGCGTCTATGAATATATAAAACCTATGCATAACTTTTTAATATTTGTTCTTATATATGTATATATAAATAATATATATTTGAGATTTATATATACTAAAATACTAATTATTTGATATATATATTTAAGTACTAAATATTTGATATATTAACATTGACATACTATATATACCTCAGAATAATGTATATTTGATACATATATACATACACACACATACATATATATATATATCCAATTCTAAGCATTTTAAATGGTGATATTGCCCAAATAGAAATAAACACATATATAAAACACATTCGAGGGAACATCTTTAAATAACAACTTTGGATTAAGATATGCCTAATGTTGTGTTAAGAAACAGTTTTTATAGCTGTTCTTGTCGTGGAATACATTCCATTGTATTTTACTTCATTTCAACGAGAGGAAAGCATGGCTTTTAGTATAAAAATATATATTAACATAACATAATTCTTTTGATATGTTGGTGTGTGAAAAACTAGTTGACTTGATCTTCCTTATATCGCGCATCTTTCTCAGACATCCCAAGCGTCATGTAAACAAAACCTTTTCTTGCAAAAATTGACAGATTCGCATCGACACAACAAAAGAGTATCACTACCTACCTGAATATGCACTTATGAAAACAAATCACGCGTCAATGCATAAGGCAATCTGGAAATCTAAAACATTCCTGATTCTACAGTTTTCCTTGCTTTATAGACACGAAAATAATTATATATAAGGGGCAACGGGTTCATATATAAATGTCATACATTGCATGCCTTATATTTTTCCAGCTGGCTGGTTTGTTGTGTTTTGCGGCATACTAACGCTTGCAGGTTACTTATTGTCAAATACTATTTACAAATACATTTATTAAACATATACGACATTCAAACAAATAGTTAGTAACCGTCTTTAGGCGTGCAACAGATCATTTGTTTGCACACAGTTAAATGGTTTAAGCTACTGATACCAAACACTGATAGTTTTATATGCACTCAAATTGTTTCAAGTATTGCTATTAAACACAAAGATCCTGTTGGCGCATTCTACAACTTCATCCAAGTTCATTTTTTCTGGATGAATAGCTTTTGCGTCATATAGAATTCCTGAATTTTTTCAATATCCTCTTAGAATTTATTTTATTTGTATTTCCTATTTTTTACGATAATTGTTACAAGCGATATTGTTTAGGGAGTGGAAGCAGAGAAAGCACCCGTTGGTTTAGCTAGAAAGGAGACAAAAGCAAATAATTTAATAGCTTCCATCTTTCCTTTGAGTTAGGGGAATGAGATATAGGACATAAGACAAGGTTGATGAACGAGATGCAGTTACAGGAAACCAAAAATAGTTTTTTATGCGTTGTAGTTATGGTTAAGAAACGTCATGGCTTTAGTCTTGCCTTTTTCGAAGCTGTCAGCGTAAAAACTGACAAGATGATTATGTGGTTTGTAACAGAGAGATAGCCACCGAAAAGCAGAAATTAGTTTGCTTGCATTCCGGTTGAATCAAGTCAGTACACACCCACTGAGGAAGTGATGTTGTTATTACCTCGTGCGGCCAAAATCAAGGATCCATAGTCGCATAGATTAAGAGATAAATTGTATTCACGTTGGATAATGATATAAAACAATAGAATTCAATTTTTGAATCGCTAAATCGATAGCATTTTCACGCTTACGACCAAAATTTACTGATTCCATTTCGGATGCATATAAAAACAATGGATTTTCATGGGTTGAAGTGAGAGTTGAACTCAGTATATGCTACAAATTTTGCCGAACAAGTTTCAATAATCCAAGAAGTCACAGATATAATACGAAAATTTGAACTAAACCAAAATCTAACAGAAGTAACCAATATCTGCCAAATCTGCTTCCTTTGAAGTATATTTTTCTTCACTAAAGCGTGCAAATGATTAAACTGTATATTTTCAAAGTGAAGAGCGATTGAGCAATTTGTCTTTTTACAATGAATAAAGATATTTTGAAGAAGAGCGCAGTTCGGATACTTTATACCGCAAAGTGTTCAATAAATTTGCCAAAATAAATCGAATAATTGAAATGATATTTCAAATAAATTTTGATAACTCATCATTTGTATATTTTTTCTCGTGAATAACAAAAGTCATCATCATCGCCAGGGTACTATTAATGGGGGAGACATCAAGTGCTATGAAGACGGGTCTTTTGCTAGGCCTGTCATATAAGAGCACTTTTTCCACATCTTATTCACAGACGGAGTAGACTATTTTTTCAGGGTTATGCTGAGTAAAGCTTTTCTTTTCCGTATGTGTTTTGGCAATAAACCTGCATGATAGACATAATGCCCAGCTTCCTAATCCACCTTTTGTCACTGAGATATAAAGTAAATGAAGCTATGCTCACTTCCTCATGTCACCTTTATAACTAACTTTTATGTAT
This sequence comes from Sepioteuthis lessoniana, assembly GCA_963585895.1. Taxonomy (NCBI): domain Eukaryota; kingdom Metazoa; phylum Mollusca; class Cephalopoda; order Myopsida; family Loliginidae; genus Sepioteuthis; species Sepioteuthis lessoniana. The sequence goes on from OY757904.1 coordinate 53,035,579, forward strand.
TTGCTTATCTCATTCGAAGATTATATTTTTTTCCTAAATACAATGAAAACGTTTTGTTATTAAATAGACATGAGTTGGTGTGAAGAAATTTATTCTAGATTTCACCAAGCCGGTATGTGAGCATTTTCCTAATTTAAATACATTTCAAATACTTACACTGACGACACAAATTTTCGTAATATGAGAACAAAATAAACACTGTACACGCCCAAACACACGTATATATAATCATCTCTTACCAAAGAAAGGTGACCACCGATTCACTCAGAACTTCAGTGCTAAAACTTTAACTGCTATTGCTTATAAGCTATAAGTGACCCATTTCTCACTTGTATTTGTCCTATAGTCGAGAAATTCCTAAAGAAAAAATCAGAACGGCTTTCAGGGAAATTGATCAACAACTTCACAGATTCTTACTATCCGTCGAATTATCAAAGCAGTGCGGGCAAGAAATTTTCGAAGCAATTCTATTGTTCGGAGATTTCTCCAAGGCAATTGATTCCATTTGATATATGGAGCAAAAACTATTAGGATATCATCTCCCCAAATACACTTTTACTGCTATAATGATGCTCTATAAAAACACGAAAGCAATAGTTCCCAGACCCGTTGATAAATCGACATTATTCTTGGAGTCATGCACGGAAATACATTAGCAAAATATGTTTATCGTCTCCCTGGATTGCATATAAGGAATACTAATTCATCTAATAAGATAATATAGATTTTTAACAAAATAGCTGTTGATACTTCACACAAACTATAACAGACGAAATCTACAGAGATGATCTAGCACTTCTTGGAAAATACCAGCCTTAACAGAAACCCAGCTGCATAGCAAAGATAAGGCGAGTGAAAACATTAGCATATACTAGAACATAAATAAGATAGTTTAATCGAGTGCAATGATAATGAGCCATCACCACTTTGAATGGCAAGTCACTGAATTCTGTAGACCACTTGACAAACCTCACCAGCATTATCTCCTCTTCTGCTATGTCCATCGTAATCGATGAGGACTAGCTGATCCAACCTTATGATTGAGGACGGCATCCTTGAGTGCAGAGATTGCTAATGAGAGCAATCCCCTCAACTGAAAATGATGTAATCATACGCGTACGGAAACCATGGACTACTATTAATAGGTTGTTGATTATACGAAAATCTGATCCGATGAAATCAAAAAAGGTTTTCTTCTAAGCTATGTCGATACTATTGTAACTATTTAGAAACTACCAACGAATGATCTGTGCTGTTTTGAACTAATCTTGGAAACAACATCCAACAAAAAAGCCGCTATACGGCCACTTATATCCCATATAACAAACTATCCAAGTCAGACGATCAAGATATGCTGTGTGTTGCAAGAGAAGTAAAGAAAACTCTTTAGTGTCGTTCTCTTATGGACTGCTACATATTAATACGTATTGTTGGCCGTCGAAGAAAGAGTTGCGTATATTAGCCGAGCGTGGATACTGGATACATTCTAGAGGACCTGCCAGGTGCGTTGAAACGGATGACAAAAGAGTCATTGAACTCTCTACTATCAGTACGACTCAATGAGGTTGATGATAATTATTGAAAATATTTGGATATTGTTATGATTTGTTGCACTGTAAAAGTTTTACTTATATAAAACACATTTAACGTTTGATGTTCGTGTATAATCTAACAATATTCAAATTTTCATTATTTCCATATAGGAATCTATATTGCATGTTTCACAAAGTAACTGAAATTAATGAAAAATACTATACATTACAGTTTCCAATATTAATCGCTTTCATGATAAACTCTCCTTAACCTACAGCAGTTAACGCTTTTGTTTTCTTCCTCAGCATAAATATTTTCAACGAACATTCCATCTAAGATCTACTGGAATTTTTTCGTAAAAACTCGATGACAGAAGAACGATTAAAGTCTTATTTTATAAGCAGAAATTTAAAATGAAGTATTTTATAAGCTTAAAAGTTTGTAAACTTCAAGGCAATGAAGATGGGGCGGGTATGACTTGTTGACTTATCTAATCACCCTCTTTCTATATTTTATGGTTCTCTGAAAATATTCCCATAATCATCTTACAAATAATAAATCAGGTAATATTCATCAATCATAGAGTTCAAAAGCAACATTCACACGAAGAAACAAATCCTGTTATTAAAAATGGACCGTACCCGGAAAAAGTAAGGGGAATTCCTCTATCTCCAGGAGCAAATTGGATTTATTTCCTCAGGTTAAGATTTGGTTCATTTTCACATTCTAACCATAGCAACTAAGCACATTAACTTTTAGAATTACTGGGAATAACATTATGACATTGCACACTACTTAGCAATAAATGGCAGACACTTAAACAAAATATTATGACAATGTGATACAAAATTAGTTAAGGATTATATATATATATATATATATATATATATATATATATATATTCTGGGTAAATGCCGTTTTCTTTGTTAAAGACTAACTAGTTACCGATAACATTATTCGCCGTGTAATTTACGTCGTACTACATACATTTTTTCTTTACTTGATTATTGCAGCAATAAGGAAAAAATAATTTCAATAACAAGTTGCTAGAAGCGGTGATATTTTTCAAGTATCTTTCGAAAATATCACACATTGTGTGTATGTTTTTTTATTTTATTTCTCTATTTCTGTTGCCTAAACGGAAGAAAATGAATAAAGTTAACGAAATCTGTTTCCCCTCATTTAATTTATTAATTAAAAATCATTACAATTGAATATTGAATTTTAATCAAATAATGTCTCCTCATATTAAAACAAATTTACATTTATTTTCAAATCATAAATTTGTCGATTCGTTTATTTTTTGTCCATTCAAATAATTTTCCGTGACATCAGGCAATTTTTGATATTATTCTTTTTTTTATGACCATATCAGTTTTTTTAACCTTTGTTTTTAGAAACTGAGACTGGATTTTTTTAAAAAAGTTATTCAATATTATTTATAAGATACAAGGATTTTGATTAAGTTTTTCCTTTTTATGTTTGCATACAATTTACAATAATTTCCTCTATTTACAAAAGAAAAACGAATTATTTTTCTCCTTTTATATATTAAAATATTTTAAATTCATTTTTCATTCAAAAAATTGAATGTTTTGCTTTAGAATTTATATAAGTAAAATCCTTTATCAATTCAGAAATTAAAAATGAAAACTTTTAAATTTCTTTTTGTCTTCTTTTTCTCCATTTAAAATCTCATGTTTTTTTCCAAATATTACCTGATAATATAACCTCAAAGAGAAACACATTTTACATGGAAACTTTTATAACACTAAATTCACGGGGGAATTTCCTCGTGATGTAATGGTTAAAGCGATGGACTGCCGAATCGTAGTAAGCAAGTTTGTACTCCAGTCGCGCTATTACGTTCAATTTCGGGCAAATACCCTTGGGAAAGTTATGAACCCCCTTATCCTCTTAGCTATGGGTTAAATGGTACCACTACCGTTCTATTAGAATAGTTTTGCCATTAAATAACCTACAAGGGTTGATATGCCATTAAAAATAAAGAAACCAAACCTAAATTAAATTCTTTACCAATATCAACTTGATATATCGTGTGTTTGTGAGAGTGTTTAGATCGTTCTAATTCCGTAAACCATGACTGGGTGCAAAAGTTTACTAATAGTAAGTATTCCTTGTTACTAACTTGTAGTTGGGATAGAACCTGAAACCTTCAAATGATTTCACTCAGAAACACTTATCAACCAAAAGCCTTACTCTACTGCGCCGGGTGGAAATACATTATATGTATCAAAGAATGATACACATATATATATATATATATATATATATATATATATATATATATATAAGAAGGTTGATTAACGACGGTTCATAATTAGTAAGTCTATTTACCAGTTTTACGAAATTGTTAAATCAAGTAACCAAATTATTCGGATTCGATGTTTTTTGAATGGTTAGAATTCAAGTGATAGTTAAAACTGTTCTGGGGAAAATATATTTCGATTGTATATGTTTCCACTGTTGTGCCGCTGCTCAAAAGCTACAAACTATTTCATACTTAATCGTTCGTAAAGTAAAAAGCCAAGTTGGTGACCTTAGTCAACGGTGACCCGAAGGCTCCCTCTTCCATATCTACTGCACCGAGGTGTAGGGGAGGGCACTACTCCATTCCCTGGATTGCTCCACTTTACCATTGATCCTTATATTATAATGCTGAGTTTTTTTGCAGGAGTCAACCTGGGTTTGAACCGTGCTATGACGGACCTTTGGCGAACCCTCTACTATTTAGGCTAATGGTTCTGGTCACCCTCAACAAAGGTCGTCAACTTAATCTTTTATAGTCAATTGTAAAAACTGATATGTGTATGATAAGGACACAACGGAGCGAAAATATCACAAGTTAAGTCGAGCATTATTGAAAGTACTCTAAATATTTTACTCTAAAATATTTTATTTAAAAAAAAAGGAAGAATATATTTAAAGTTAATCAAAAGGATGTTTCTAAAAGAACAAAAATATATAACTATAAAAAAATTGACCGACATTTTAAGAGTTCTTGTGTATTTTCCTTTCGTAAAAACAACTTCTAGTGTATATCAAGGACGAACGTGTGTAGTTTTGACAGGGTAACTGCTTCATTTGTCAATATGTTAACGGGAAAAAACAAACTCTTTTCGTTGAAGGTCAACATCTCCACATTTGCATCACTGCATGTTTCTTTCCTTAGCTTCTTGTTTTTACTTTTTAAATGATATATATATATATATATATATATATATATATATATGTTTATATATATATATAACATGCAGGTCTCTGATTTCATTGGTAGGATTTTCGTAGTTTATATTTGAAATAAGCTTATCCTGTTGATAGGTAAAAAAAAAACACTTTAATAGAAATTATTAGAGAATGATTTGTGCATTTATTGATCTTTTCAATGCAAAATTTCACGAAGTTCCCGAGAAATAATATCTATTGAGGAGAAAGAGAGTTCATATAAGAATTATATATTTCTCTGGCCATTAGTGCTATAGTTAAATATAAATGTATCCATTCTATATGAATTAAGTGTTATAAAGAATTATGGAAGGTTGATAGAAACAGACTTCGATAAATATTTTTTTAATCTTATACAAGTTAAACTAGTTGGAAAAATTGTTTGTGAAGGTTAATGGTTGTTTGGTGGCTTCATAAAGTCTGCTTTTAATTTGAATACTTCGCCTCCAAATCGTTTTTAAATGAGCAATATTTGCATAGACTTGTGTCTCATTTTATTGATAAACGTACATATATATATATATGTGCGTGTGATTATTTTTGTAACTAAAATATGGTACATGATAGTTGTGAGTAGTATCTCTTAGGTTGATGGAGCCATAAGGTTTTAAGTTCCAAAGATTTACTCTGAATTGCCAAGCCAAATATTTCCACCCGGGGCAGTAGATTAAGACTTTTGGTTGATAAGTGTTTCTGAGTGAAACCATTTGGAGGTTTCAGGTTCTATCCTAACTACAAGTTAGTAACAAGGGATACTTACTACTTGTAAACTTTTGTACCCAGTCATGGTTTACGGAATTAGAACGATATACTCTTATGGATTAAATAAACGATGCAGTTCGAGGTAGACATGAAAACACCAGAATAAGGCCGAATGACATTATTGCCTAAACGTTGTGTGTATAACAATGATCAAAACCTTTTAAGCGATAAAAATCATCAAGATTCATCACAGAAATTCAAACAAATAACTATATCTAATTCGAATATATAGACTGTCCTTCAATCTAACCATACAATGAAGACTCTTCAAATTCTGGCCTGATCACAACTAGACTTAACAGAATTGTTCGGCATATCGCTGCAAAGATTTTAAACTATAAAAGTTTAGTTCATTGGACCACTGTAAAATATTTTTTGATAGATTTTTAATACAATGCGTCCAGTTTAAGAGTTTAATGGTTATTTTTATATATACTTTACACATTCCTGAGTAAGTGTGTATGTGTGTGAAAGCCATGCTCACAAATACGCGTGCACGTGAATATACTGCCATGTATACATATCCATGCTTCAATGAAAATATACACACTGGGCCATAGAAAATTTTGAACAATTTCATTATTTTCCGGGAATATATTCATTATCACTAGTTTCTATAGCTCACTTTTGAATTTCCTGCTGAATTCTAAAACGTTGAACCGTTGCTGAATGTTGAGTAGTCTTTACATAATTCCTTCTATATCTCATTAAACTTAAAATTCACTTTATAAAAAAAGGTTCAATTTATCGTTTCCTGTTGTAATAAAGGAAAAAGTTTTCAATGTTCATAATGTGAAGAATAGACCAATCCTGTCTAATTTAGAATAGGGTATGATTATTGAAATTTCTAATGAAATAGTTTCAGAACGTGCAATTGCTAAACGTATTAATCAAAATTTGACTGGCAGGAAAAAAAATTGTTGCGTGATCCAAAAAGATATCGAATCAGGAAAACCCTGAAATAAATTGCTTAATGAGTTTCTGCATCACTCAGGACAAATCGTGTCAGATTGTATTTTCAAAATAATTATCAGTAATGGTCGAGCAACAATGGATTTAAACGAACATTTTTGAGAAAAATTGCAGGAAAATGTTCAATAAAAATTGTCTATGATTTTAAAGATTATTTGAACTTGTTATTAAACTGACCGATTAGTACCTCTAATCTTAACAGTTAATTGTATATTTTGTTTCAAAGGAATATTTTGAGGGTAATTTTGTGTATAACTTATCAGAAGAATTCTCTGTATTGTTCCTTAAAAGGTAAGCACAACAACCTTAATGCAAAATATCGTGGACATTTAACTGAATCTGGCGCAGTTGAAAATTTTCATGAATCAGCAGCATTTTCTCGTCTTACCTTTTATAAAATATGACATTTGTCGCCAACTCGAAATTATGATTATATACAATCACCACAAACTGAACAATGTTCAGGTGATCGTAACTGTTTCTATACATTGAAAATAAAAAATAAAAATGAGAAGAATATACGCAGTTTTGGATGTAAGTCTATTTTCTTACAGTGATTTGGCATAGTAGATAAACATTTATTGAAATCAGATATAGTCCGTTTAAAATACCGACTGATCAATGCGATATGCTTAATCTAATGTAAGTTGTATAATTATTTACACTTTAAGGCCCAGAAACCATATCATTGTCTATTATCAAACTTTACAATCTAGAAATTATAACAATAAGTAAAGTTGAAATATTTTGAAAGCCAATTATAAAATTGCATATATATATATATATATATATATATATATATATATAATGTAGTGCAAAAAAAGCATACAATAAATATATATATAGTATGTTTATTTGCACTGCATATATATATATATATATATATATATATATTTATCATTAAGGTTTTTCGGACTATTTTCTTCATCTTTATTGATATTTCCACAACGTTTCGGCCGATATAGCCTCTGGCCTTCTTCAGGTGTTTGTTGAACTCGGGAACCTTCACGGAACTTCGAACTACGCCCTTTATTGAAGCCACGGGGGTCACCTGTTCTGATTCCGTTTGCCATAACCGGGTACAAGTGTTAACTATTCCTTTATATTACTCGTCTGTAGTGAGGATTGAACCTGCAACCTTCAGATGATCCTCTTCTTAGAAGCTCAGGGAACCAACGCCTATAATCGTTACGACATGTGTCCTGCTGGTTGCTGGTTTGATCTATAGTGGTGGAGATAATGGTATGCACTGCTGATGAGACCCAATACGGTCGAAACAGCTGTTCAGTGTTCCGTATGTCGAATGTGGGTGTTTGCTAGATTTTCTGGTTATGGTAATTTAATTAATATAATATCCATTCCTCTAATAATATATATATGTATATATATATATATATATATATATATATATATATATATATATAGTTTGTTTTTTTGGACTGCAACGAAGCTAACTTCATTTCGTTTTTCACGAATAAGCTTGGAAAATGTATGAATCAATACTTTAATCTCATTGTTAGTCACTGCTAAATTGACCAAACTAGGCCCTTTAGCCTTGATAGAGCAACCGATTTAAAAATATGAAAATTCTGAATTAAAAGTAGCATTATCCCACTAAAAAAATTGAACTGTTTTAACACCGTTAAAGTCATTGACTTGTTGATAAAAGACATATATATTCATATTTTTATTTCAAGAATTGCATTGCCACAAAGTTGACTGAGGAATAAGGTGTAATATTGTTTGGGGAGAATATTTCGGTAGAAATTGTAAAATCAAAAATGAAATAGTGTCATGTTATACTTTGAGAAAAAAACTTCTTTGATAATGGCGTATGTATATTTTTTACTGGTGATAGTATACGCAAGGTTTTCAAGATTTTATATCTGAGTATTTTTCTTCAAAATGATCGACTTCTTCATAACATTACAATGTATCGCGTTGTGTTATTAGTTAAAGAGTCGATGTCAGAGAAGCGAATCTAAAAGTAGGATAGTTTCTTACTGCAAAGGTTGCCGAAAATTTATCACGGGGACTTGAACAGGAATAAACGAATTCACACCTATATTTCTCATTCTGCATATCTTTGTCGGATTATTCTAATACTGAAATAACTGTGATTTGCTTGATATGTTTTACACAAACACTTATACGCAGTTTACTTTTTAGCTATTATTGAGGCAACACTTATCATGGAACACGAAGGCGAATTATTTTTTTTTTTTACTTAGTTTTCATCATGGATAAAATTGAGATTTAATTTGGTGCAGTAAGTCGATTGAGAAAGTTTTTGTTAGTTTATTCAAAAGCTAGAGTGAATAAACATGTAAATACATGTTCATTCACTCTAGTTTTTGAAATAAGGCAGAAATAAAGAATGAATGAAGAATTAAGTTTTCTCAAAATAATCTTTCAACTCACTCACTCCATTTTTTTCTTCTTGGTCAAAGCACCTCCGAACCTCTTTTAAGTATATAGAATGTCCTTTGCAAACTCAAATTTTAACCTTGAGAATATTTAGTTTTTATGAGAGAGAAAAAAAAGTCCGGTAAGCATAGAGGGTACTTCATTAGCAGAATCCTCTGCTTACAAAAACATTTCGGTGAAAAGATATCGATATTGACTTAGTTTTATTTTTCGTTAAAGTTACTACTGATTTGTCAAAATATTGTACAGAGGTTTTGCCGTCCAGTATTAATAATTTCATTATATTAGTTTTTCGCATTTCTTCATTTAACTAAATCAACGATCGGTGTTTGCAACTAAGTGAAAACAGATATATTAAGATATAAATTTTGAAATAGACTTGCAGGTAGGGCCTGATTATTTAGAACACACACTGTTAATTCTATTTTTCTTTTATTTACTTCTGTTATCAAATGTATATAAAATATTATGACAACTTAACATCATACAAGCGATTATTATCATTATTTCATTCCTTGTGATTTCTTCAATCCAGCGCTAGCAGTTGGTCTTTCACCGAAGTAAAAGTGACAGGAAGTCTCCTTTACTCACCAGGACTCCTCTGAGTATTCTAGCCGATCTTAGTAATGCTGTAGTCTGGATTGTCTTCAAACTCTGCCAGTCCTCTTCTTTGGGATCGTTTCAAGTGTTCAAATCACAATCATGCTCCACAGCTTTCTCAGTTCTTTGACCAGATCTAAGTACTTCTCTTTCTTTTCGCTTTCTTTGATTTTCACTCTGTGTTTAGCTGGTGGCGGTATGCTTAGAACAGCAATTTTTTTTTCGTTAATTATCACTAGTTCTGGATCCGGTCTTCTGTTTGTATCTCAAATTCTAGTTGATTTTCTAAATTCCATTCTCTTGGGCGTTATTATTATTATCTTCGAGATTTTCACACCAACAGTGACTGCTCATTTTCACTAAACTTTGAATGAATGCAAATCTGATCAGCTGATAGGGATTCTTCTAAGCATTGTATCTACTCTGAGGTTTCAATTGTTTCAATTAATCGTTTCATATCTAGTTTTGCCAATCTATTTTCCAGGTTATTCTGTATTATTCAAAAAGGTTCTCTCTATGATTAGCATTCCTGTAATTTTTTAGGTCCATGTTTTCAAATCGCTGGCACGGTCCATGAATTCATCGAGTGTTTTGCTTTCCTTTATGTTTTTTATTTGTGATCCACAAAAAAGTTTAATTTCTTGTTGATTACATTCGTTTTTTTTAAATTTGTTGGTAAAAGGTAATTTTTGTTTCTCAAATTACTTATTTTGAAAAAGAAATTTAGAATAACCACATCATTTTGTAGAGTTTTGTACAAAGTGTGGAAGCAAAATTAGAATTATTCTATTATAATAAAAAACGACTTTGTCATAAAACAAGCTTAATTCTAATTTAAAAAAATAATCAACAAAATAAAAAAATAGACACTAAACAGTAAATTTACTCAATATATCCACCGTATATTTTCAATTATTGTATCAACACGCCTTCAAAACGATTTGCTTGCTTTCAAAGTAAATTCTTCAGGAATTTTCTATCATTCCTCCCTAATAGCAGTATTAAGTGAACCAATGTTTGGTTGGGAAGTTGTATTTGTTTTGTTGACTGAGAATTCCCATATAGCGTAATCAAGGGATTTAATATCTGGGCTTGATAGAGGCCATAAACTCCAACTCTTTGGATTTTTAATTTTTGGCTTGATTTTGGCCAAAGGAAGATCATTGATTTTTTTCTCGTTTCTTTTCTTGCTCAATCATATTGGGCTAAATTCTAATGAAAAAGTGCTTGTAAAATAGACCTAATCCCTTTTTTTTCGTAAATTAGACTGATCAGACAAAACAAAAACTTCTTTAAATTATTCCATATTTTTCTGTCGCACCTTATACTCCTCTTTTTGAGAAGAACGGTTACTGTTTCTAAAACTTGGAATATTTGACTGAAATGTATTTTCTATATGAATAATTAAAAATACGATAAGAAACTCGAAGAATGTTTTTAATCGTAAAATATCAGTAATATTCTCAATGTTCAAGTTATTCGCATTAGGAAAGATACCTTATTTTATAGAAGAATATTCAGAATTTTCTTTTTCTATTATTTTATGATTAACGTTTTTTTTTCTTTTACAGGTAAGTTGAAATTTTTCTCCTGGCCTATTTGAATTTAATGGAAAATATGAATAACCGTGAGTATTTTAAACTCTCCCAGCTTGCACAACAATTAATAATTCGCGTTGAGACGACAAACATCCTTTATACGATGTTTGTAGAAAAGACAAAAAATTGAATAAAATTATAAATTGAAACTTCTTTATAAAACAAAGTAATGTGGATAAGATTTTTGAAAATATTGAAAATAATATTTGCAGAATTGTGAAAATAACAAACGGGAAATATATATTTTTTAATTTAATTTTGTTTTGGATATCTTGAGAAAAATATGGCATTTCCACAGTTTTTAGTGCATCTTAATTCTAACGAAATATTGATTATCCAATTTTTTTAAAAGTATTAATAGCCTGAAACTGTCTTGAATCAGCATGAACCCCACAACACATTCATTCGTGTGTACATGTGTATGTGTTTCATTTTATTGAATAATTCTACCGTTAAAATATCGTGTAGCAGTAAATGTTAGCATATACGGAAAAATACACGAAGACGCTCCACCATAAGAGATGCATTAGCTGTACTCAGATTTTATGAGCATATGTTGGTGAAAACTGTATCTTCCTTTGAGAAAGATAATGTTTTCCTTAAGTTTACTTGTGTGTTTATTTGTTTATGTTGTCGACTGTTAGGGGCCATAAAGAAGACACCGAAGACGAGAAAGTCGGTGGAACAAGTGTACTGAATAAACAGAACATACATACAAAATAAGAATGTTAGAACAGCAAGCAGAAGTGTCCGTTCGAAAATGTCATGTTTGACTGCTGGGAGGACCTCGGTATTTGTCGTTCGTCCCACAGACCGGAGGAGTGCGGCAAAAGGTCTCTTCAGGTGGGTCTCGGCACATGGCCGGAACCCAGACACGCCAAGTAACTCCTAAAATGACTTGGGCCCTGCCGGTATTCCTCTAAAATGGGGTACCTCGTGTGCCAGGTGATAAACCTAGCTCCTCCAAGGAAGGTTAGAGCCTGGGGGATCCCACCATCACTTGAGGATAGCGATCAAGGCTAACCTCCACCGACTGCCAGTGAAACCATGACACACCCGACCAGATTCATGTACAGACCAACGCTGCCAAGCGAAGTGTGTCACAGCTCAGCGACTCCCAGAGAGTAGTGCATACGCTCTACTCTGCTGGGAGGAAGTTGGTATTTGTCGTTCGTCCCAACGACTGGACGAGTGTGGCACAAGGCCTTTTTAGGTGTGTCAAGGTGCAGGGCTGTAGCCCAGACACAAGGCGGCTCCAAAAATGCCTCGGGCCCCATCTGCATTCCTCTTAAAAAGGGTTCCTCAGGAACCAGGCGATTAACTTGGCGCTTGCAAGGAAGGTTAGAGCCAAGGAGACGCCCCCTGAGGCTAAAAGATGCCAGTCTTGGCGTGCCCGACATGAATGCCGGCTTACCGGAAGCTATGTTAGACCCCTTGACCAACTGTAAGCAGAGCCAGGACACACCCGACCAAATCCGTGTACTGAACAACGCAGCTAACCGAGGTGTGCCCCAGCCCAACGCTGGAAGGAAGTCGGTAGTTGTCGTACGTCCCACAACCAGATGAGTGTGGCACAAGACCTTTTTAGTTAGGTCCAGATACCAGGCAGCTCCAAAAATGCCTCAGACCAATGTTGGCATTGTCCTAAAATGGGACGCTTCAGGCGCCAGGTGATAAACTTAGCTCCTTCAAGAAGCTTGGGGACGGCCCTCAGAGGCTCGAGGATGTCTATAAAGGTGCACTTTGACCGACTGCCACTGGAACCATGACACACCTGACCAGATCCGTGTACCGACCAATGCGTGTCCCAGCCCAACGCCCCCCAGAGTATAATACATACGCTCCAATCTGCATGGAGGAAGTCTCTTCGGGAGTAAAATAGGGTAAGTATTTAGGAAGCTAAAGTTAGCGACTTTAGTCGAGGGTGACTCGAAAATTCTCTTTTTGTTGGGGAAAGTGCTACTCATTTCCTTCAATTTTTCCACTTTACCCTTGATCATTTTCATATGATGCTGAGTGTTGAGCAATGTGGCATTAAGTGCCATTTTTTGAATCTTTGATTGAACCGTCGTCCCCCAGAATATTTGCGAACTCTCTACTTATTAAGCCAATGGCCACTAAAGGTCCGGGTGACTGAGATTCAATCCCAGTTCGAGTCATACCAAAGACTCATAAAAATGGTACTTGATACTGCCTTGTTTAACACATATAATCATTAGGTAAGGATCATGCGTAAAATGAAGCAATCAAGGGAATGGAATAGCACCCTCCCCTACACTTCTGTGTTGTAGCTATTGAAAAGAGATCCTTAGGATCACGCTCGACTAAGGTCACCAACATTACTTTTTTTATGAAGGACGAATACTTCGTTATCATAAAGGTAGTTCACCATAACAGTTTATGTGTTTAAAAACATGATATATATATATATAATTTACTTTGCTATAAAATATTACATATCTGCATATTGATTAATTTTTTATCTATTTACCGGTCTCCCTGGTATCACAAAGACTGATCGTTTTGACAAATACCAAGCATGCCTCTTAAACGATAGAACACATTTTCTTTTCACTCACTTCTATGTTATAAAATATTTGAATAACGCAGAAAAATGCAACGCGTATAGCGGTATATATGCAAATGCTCACGCAAAAACCTTGCAAATCCTAATTCTTTAACCCTTCAACAAAATTAAACGAAAGAAAACCGATTACGAATAACAAAAATTAAATCATTACGCAACAATATTTTCATCGTTAAATGACTTTTTTTTATAAAGCTCATTATAATATCCTGGAAATTCTAAGAATATTCTTTCTAAAACATGGCTCGTATCCTATAAAAAGAACTTTCTAAAAAAATAGTCGGTCAACAACTTAAATAAGAGTACATAAAAAATTTCCTATATAATAGTTGAACAATATTAATAGAACTGAGGTTATTTTAAAATATTATTTGGTGTGAAAACCTGTTTATATACAACGATTTGGTGTAACATGGTTTCTTTGGAAATATATTCCTATGTATATGTAAGTATTCTGCGTTTGAAAAGGACTTTTTATGGTTTATTTATTTTATTTTTCGCTTTTTCAAGAAAACCATAAGCTTAAATATGAGAACCATTAATGTTGCCAGGAACTGATTGTTCATTTGACAGCATTCGTACAACGTAAATAACACACGTGTTTTATATTCTAATGTACAACATCTGATGTTCTATTCGCTTTATAAATTTAGTAAAAACTGTGCTGTAATGATTATGGCTGGTTCAAATAATGTCTGGTATTCAAAGCTGTACACAGTAAACGTCAGTTTATTTGTTTCCTCCATTTGCATTTCTCTGAATATTTGCAACATCTATATTGTCTACTTTTTATTTCTTGTCTCATACTCATTATCTGTTATATTTATAAAAATAAGAAAAAGAAAATCAAAGCAAAGTCTTTCGAGAGAAGATAATAAAAATTTCAGATTGATATAAAAAGATAAAAGAATTAGTTGAAGAAGTAAATTATTTAACACTCCAATATTTCTAAAGCAAGAAGGAAATTTTCATTTAAACATTCGACTTTCTACAACCGTTCCAATTTTCCACATTGCCACATCAAAAATGATAAGTCAAGAAAATAAGGCAATAAAATGCATCTGAAAGTTTCTCAGCAGAAATACTACCACCATTACTACTAGAGATAATACTATCAATTACACTATACCTGACACATAACCGAATTTTTTTAGCCTCAACACAATATCACTTCTTTTTCTCTTTGATTTGCGTTGCACTTTTGGAGATACTGGAAAACTGTGATTGTACCAGTGGTATATATATATATATATATATATATATATATATATATATATATATATATATTTCATTAAGAAAAAACACAAACCGGTCACATTAGGATTATAAATTTATTTTCATCCTGTTATGTGAAAATCAAAAAACACGAAAAAAATTAACTGGACTTCTTCAGATCTTATGGATAAAATCAATCAGAATAGACACAGAAAAGAAGGTGGGAGGGGGATAGAAAAGGGATGAAGAGTTGTCTCCTCATTTAGCCCACTTCCGTTTTTTATTTTATTGTCGGTTAGAATTATAGTAAATTAATTAATTTTTTTTAATTCTAAATATTTTTCAACTTAAAACTACAGATTTTATAATAAATTAGAAAAATAACTTAATTCAATAACTTGACGCAACGATACAGTCATAATTATATTAAATTAATTTCAAGATTTAATTACGTTTAACTTTTTTTTAAAAACAAATTTATTTAGAGCCTATTGATCAGTTACTCTTTTAATGATTACTATGTATATATGATATGTTTTTTTCACATTTTCTATCTAACATTTTATTTTATTTTTATTCATTAACAATAATTCTCAATTTAATCCAATGTTGTTTTTTTTTAAACATGATTTATGTTAATTATCTATAGTTTAAATTTAGCCCTATGTCTACACCTAGCTATTAATTCACATCTCTTATTTAATAATTTATCTGGCTCCAGGTAAAGTAAAATGAGCATCTCCTAAACACAGATTACATCTACTATCGAAACATTTTGGTGTATTTGATCTTTTTAAAATGAACCATTGAATCTCAGGGGTTAAACCTTTATTTTTCAAAACCCAAAAATGCTTAGATAGAGCAGTTTGATGTTTCAGATGTTCACGAGAAAAAGAATATTTGTGATTAGCGTATCTAATTTTCCATTTGGAGGAGTAAATTCCAATATAAGTTTTTCTATCATTTATATCCTCTTTGGGGTAAATAATTACTTGATATACTACATTATCTAAGTTACATAATCCATTAATAGGACAATCATTTCGAGTTTTACAATTACTTCCTATATATATATATATATATATATATATATATATATATATATATATATATATATATATATATAGCAAGTTGACCGACCATAGTCAAGTGTGACCCGAAGGCTTGCTATTAAATAGCTACAACACCGAAGTGTAGAAAAGTCACATTTCCTTTCCCTAGATTGTATCACTTACCCTTGATCCATAACTTATAACACCGAGCGAAAAGCAAGGAGGCATCAAGTACCATATTTTAAATCTTTAGTATAATTTGACCTGGGACTGAACCCCTGTCTCACAGACCATTGTCGAACACTATAACCATTACGCTAATCTATATATATATATATATATAGCAATGAATAATATAATAATTTGAACTTTATCTTCTTAATTGCCGAACGGAAAATTGTAGCTGTTCTTTAGAATGATAGGAAAGCTTGAAATTGCTGACGATGTTTTTCGATTCAGATCTCTCTTCATTATTCTGTAAACAAGGAAAGGTTTCAAAAATGTATGCTTCTTCTACTATAATCTCTCACAAAACTTGTATTTAATGAAATAAAATGCTGCTGCCACACACACATACACACATTTATATAAATTAATATAATTGGCCTCTAAAGACACACATTTATATTGGTTTTATTTATGTTGAAATATAGCTAAAATCTACAACAGTCTTCTAATTTCGTTAATATATATCATCAATATACGTATTTACTCAATATTTAATTTATAAACCAATAAATAAACTAATGCTTAATCAATACATTAACTAAAAAATGAACGGACGTATCATAAATGTATAAACTAATGGTGACAGGGTGTCGAAAGGGTTATACGTATCTATCACGACCATCAACCCAATATCATGCCACTACGTTTACTCGCCTTCTGCAATAGAATCCTTTTTATTTAAAATTGAATGTCAAAACTGATTTAAGATATGAATTTAAATAATGCATAAAAAGTAAAAGGCCAAATATAAATCGAGCTAACGCGTATTATAAGTCTGAACGCGTTTAGAATAAAAATATTTTTCACTCATTTTCTATTCTTATTCATTTCAAATTCAGACTGTTTTTTTTTTATTTTTTTGGGGATTTTTTTTGAATGATTTTCAAATCTGACTGATGATGTGACAAGAAGAAAAGACAAGTGATCTGTTTAAATTATCTCTTTTCCCTCGCAAAGCCATCCGCTAAGAATTATCGACCACACTCTCGCTCATATCTAAACTTAATCAATTATATGACGTTAATCCTGGTCTGTCCAGAGAACGGCATGCACGACACATCCCGGAGAATTGATCGCTTGGAATGACCAATCATCAATGATGTCGCATATAACCCCCGCCTTAAGTAGAAAAGCTGAAGACTTGCATAGCACAAAACGAATTAATTTTTTACTTACACCTGTGACACTAAAACAAAAAAGTGATGGACCACATGCATTTATATGTTTGGCATTCGTTTTCCTACTAAATCATATAATTAAGAAATTTTACGGGTCCCATTCTCTTATTTATTACGAGGGTTCTCGTAGCGTAAAAGTTGCATTTGTTATAAATGGGCCCGACTCTCCAAGTTCAAATTTTGAACAAGACCGTTTGCATTCCACATAGTGCTTTGAAAGGTGTGAACATAACTATATGGGAAGACATTGGTTTGATAACCGGACTAGAAAAAGAAAAACTCCGTATTCAAACCAGCTATACTTTGCTGAAAATCTAACCTTCTGTCCCATTCAGGGTTTGGGTAAATCTATACTTTCATTTTGTCTGATACATAGAAAAAGCAAGCTCTGAATTGCCAGAATAAGTTGCTATCAATTAAGTATTTTACATTTATGTTTATTTCATATTCTTTTATTTTATCGTATACAAGAGATAAATTTAAAAAAATGTATTATGAAATCACCCCTAAAGTGTATGTATATGGAATATCCTGCAAAGCCACCCATATAAATTAGAGAACCGTCATAACCTCTTACAAAGTGAATATATTAACCCAGCTGAGTATTAAAGAAAAATAAATAACCTTAACACACTTGTAAACCAAACTAAAACGAAAAAATGCAATCTAGATAAAACCTATATGATTAAAATTTATTAAAAAAAAACGTCAGAAAACAAAACTCTGTTGTTTAGGATTTTCTTTTATTTCGCATTTGGAAAAAAAATTAAACATTTCGCTTTCTTTAAACGTTCTCTTTTTGAATTAAATTGATATTAATGTAAATAGATTAGTAAATAGAAATGAAATAGATTTGAATAAATTAAACTGAGTTATTACAATTTTCTCATCTATTATAATATTCACGTATCCTTTATTGTATCATTAATCAGTCACAAATTGTATCAATTTTTGAGAACATATTGTTTTATCGTTTGATAATAATCAGAAAATTGATCAAAAGGATTTTCAAAGCTAAGATCTTTAATCTATCATTCAACCATCAACGAAATCCCGTTAATTTAAATACAGTTTCACTGTATGCAATGAAGTAGTACAGAAAA
The DNA here is from genome assembly GCA_963585895.1 of Sepioteuthis lessoniana. Classification (NCBI taxonomy): domain Eukaryota; kingdom Metazoa; phylum Mollusca; class Cephalopoda; order Myopsida; family Loliginidae; genus Sepioteuthis; species Sepioteuthis lessoniana. The sequence goes on from OY757904.1 coordinate 53,054,080, forward strand.
AATGAATCATACAAATAATTTCAACTCTTTTATTTTTAGTTTCTCTACCATTATCCAAACCTCTCTGTCTCTTTCACTCACTCACCAAAAATGTGTGTGTGCGTTCGGTCTAAAGGCAAATACAAAGTAAACAAATATGCTTAAGTCAAACACATCGTTTTTTTTCTTTTGACTCAAAATCACCTTGTATTTATAAATGGGTTTTCTCTCTCTTTTTTTAAAAATAAATTAGAGTTGATTTCGTCCTATGAACTTTTGGTAGGTCTTCGGACCATAACTACGCAATTCACCCTCAAGATGTCTAACTGTAATATGAAGATTACTTTGTGGTACCCATCTCTCCAAGGGTTATAAGCTATTTTGTATTGGGTTACTTGCTACCATTATCTATAAACGATGGCTGACTTGATTTTTTTCTGTCCCGACACATAACCTGACTTCAATACAGCAACTTACTCTAATACATTGACACATTCATAGGGTAAAACTTACTTTTCCTTTTCCCATATAGGTTTTTCCTCTACGAAGCAAGAAAACCCAGTCTATCCTACTATTAACAAAGCCGAAAGAAGAAGAGATAGATTTATTCCATTCTATTATATAATAGAGTGAAGAGTAACGCAAACTGTCGGATTAAGGACTTGAACTCGAGTTGTCGCCATTATTTCTTATGCTACAAGTGCCACAAAAAAATAATATTTTCAAGTGTTATTTTCTACCTCTATCTTGAGCTACTTGATATTTTCAGACGTTTTAAATTATTAAAAAAAGATGCATATTTGACAATTATTCATATGCGATTTTTTTTCTTTCAATACAGGACTACAAAATATCAATTATATTAATAGCAAAACAATAAACTCTCTCTCTCACACACAAACACACACACACACACACATATTTCCAAGAATTACAGCATTCATATTTTCCCATTGTTTTGAAGAAGTAAAATAAATGTTTATTTTAAAAGCATTAAATGTCTGTATAGAATTATACATATGCATTTGAGCCAGAAAAGATCAATATTATTTAAAGTATCAGTCAAATTACTGAAAACATTCTTCTTGCAAATGTTTTGCTGCTACATATGATTTCTGAACTATTTTTTTTACTACTTCACGTCCAAAATCCATGAAGAGTTAAAGTTGAACAATGATACAGTTGTGGTAACTATGAACAATTAAACTGAGTTTCGGAATTGATTTTGGTGTTTCTATAATGTATGTATGTTTCTTATTGAATACACGTAATTTTTGGTTCTATTTCATGTGTCAACGAATTTAGTCATCCCAAATGAATAGCCCACTAGGCTTAAACAGAGGTCTGTCATTAAAGCTTTCACAATAGAATGATTCAAACTAGGCGATATTTACAAAAGGATGAGTGATTTTAGCGATTGATACTTGAGTAGACCATATATCTAAATGAGCTAAACATGGATTTTCCACCACGAGCCCCAGCCAAAACAAAAGTCCATCAAGTGGAAACACAAAACTCTCCAATCAAAAAAACAATTTTGGCGTGGATGTCATTAGAGATGGTCAAACTGACAGTCTACTTGAATATGAAAGGACTCCTCAATATCGATTTCTATTTAAAAATGTTATCTGTACACAGTGCTTCTTATTGTCTATTACAATGGCAAAACGCACCTTATTTATTTAATGAAGCTCGTATATGATAACGTTACGCTTAAAATACGCAATATATTTGGAATAACTTACGTTCCATTTAAGATGCATTCGGATGACTAAAATTTAATTTGCAATTATTTGTCGAGTAGAAAATGGAAGCAGTTTGCTCTAACAACATATCTCGTCTAATATCATGGGTATATCATTGGCATTGTCCTTAACATCAATGTGAGTAGTTTGGAAATTTTTTCTTTTATATAAGGCATTAAAAACCAAAGAATTACGGAGGTTTGTTTAGCAGTAATACATTTATTGCCATACCATTAAATATTTAGTAGTATGTATTCCTTCAATGCGTACATTAACTATTTTACTCAATATGTTGAGAGAATCTTTGGGATATTTTGGAACCTATAAAATGATGTAGAAACACCCTCATTCCTCAATATTCACTCAGTTTTATTTACATTACATGTGCAAGAGGGTGGACTGAAAAATACTTATGATATTACGACGATCTTTAAATAGGTTACCAGACGTTTTTCGTATGGGCACTTTAATTGATAGTACGCACATGAAACTCTAGTCCCCTTCAAAGTAATCTCCCCCGGCTGCAATGAATTTGTTGTACCGTTCCAACAACTTCTGCAAGGCTACATGGAAGTCCTCTTCTGTGAGTGTGTCAGTGACCTTCGTCACAGCCTCTTTCATCTCCTCAATTGTCTTATAACGACAGTCTCTGAGCTTAAGGAATCACCAAAAGTCACAGGGAGCAAGGTCTGAGCTATACGGAGGCTGAGGAACTGTCTTGATGCCCATCTTGGTCAAATTGTCTTTGACTAGGATGGAGTTGTGGACTGGTGCATTGCCTGGTGGAAATGCCACTGACCTGATTTGAAGTGTGCTGGCTTCTTTCGAGGGAATCTCTTCCAGAACTCAACATGGTAGCTCTGACCCTAACCCTAACTCTTTGGCCAGTCAACTCTCTTGTATTGACTTCCTTACTCTTCTCACAGCTCTCATCATCCGTCGCAGTCACCCTGCCCTCCTCGAATCTCTTAAGCCACTCAAAAACTGATGCTTGATTTATGCAAGATGGTTGAAAAGCAGTCCAAAGCATTCCATATGTTTCTGTGGCATTTTTCCAAGTTTGAAACGGAATATTATTGCACATGATTCTTCTAAAGTGTTCTCACGTTCAGATTGCATTTTTGAAATTCAACAGTTGTGACAATCAGGCTTTAGTAGGGTATATTCCAATTGCTGCTGTAGCTGTTCATTTGAACCTGGAATCATAGGAATTGGTTAGTCATCACATAAAAAATGTATAGCAATAACATACTTAAGGTTCAAGAGTCTACGATAATTTTAAATGCCTGTACAAAAAAGTCTGGAAAACTTTTGAATGCACGACGTCTATGATAATCGGCAATTGATGATTTTAGTCTTACTAATGGGAATCAAACACTGCGACTCAAATGTTAAAAATGTGTAGATCACGAGGAATATGTCAAAAAATACTTGATTTGGTCATATTCCATGAGAATACTTTCTCAGCCTAACAACTTTTCGGCAGAACCTCGTATAAGAAATTATCCGTGAAATTTTCATTGCTCAACTAACCTAATGATTGTTCTATCAGGTGCTGATCACTTTTGTAAATCTTACTACCTCTCATGGTTCATTTTTTATTCACACAAACATATATATATATATATAGGTTCCGATTGCGTTATATTTATCGACAAGGAAATTAACACAGTGGTCCGGGTTCAAATCCTATACGAGGCTGTTTGTACTTCCAATTGTACTTGTACAATTATTAAAGGTATGCATCAAACTGTTGTCCCTCCAGATATGGGGGATAGTGGGGCATACTTATCCCTTTAGCCTACGTAAGGAAAAATACTCTCGGAGAAGGATAATTATTAATATAAACATGTTAAACTCTACCTTAAAAATTAACCTTGTTTCACAACATGCATGTGTGTAGTGTACAGTTATGTGTATATATATATATATATATATCCCTTCAACGAACCAACACTGCTTCCCGAATTTATTTAATTTTGTGCAAGGAATATTAAATCTTCATATTTTTCCCCTTGTCAATCTTATTTAAATTTTCATTTGTCGATTGTCTCTTTAATACAAAAGAACTTTTTTAAAAAATATAACCAACGTAAAGAGATGTGATATCAATTTTTCTTTCAGTTTTTTCAACTTTAAAGACTTTTGATTTAACCAAAACATTTTAAATGATGTGTTTGTAGAGAAGCATATGTGTGTGTGTGTCTTCCCGTGTGTGTGTAGGTGTTTATGATGTATATTTTGAAGTAATGATGTCTTCTCAAATCATATAAGATTATTTTCATAAAATCTGCGAAAATCTAAGGGTAGAATACACACTTATGCAACTTTATATTCTTATAAAAAATTGTTTTTTTTTTTTCATCATTTTTATTCCATGCAGAATAATCTTTCGTTGATGATATGCATTCACGCTCCGTGGAGAACGGCAAGATATTTAAAATATGAAAATTTAATTAAATTTAAGGACTTTAAAACAAAGAATTAATTGCTTAAGAATACAAAAATAGCCAAAACATTTTGCAGCCTTTGAGCAGGATTAAAACATGATTGTTTTTAATGATTTCTGATGTTTAGAATTTCTTTCAGAGTATTAAAAAAACAAAATAATAATGCAGGGAAATCTTCAAACAGCAAAATCAATTCTACCTCCCTATGCTCTTTTATTAAACTGGTTATAGCTTTTAGGTTTTATTGGTAAGACATTGATTTCCCATTTGTTCCTTCATTAAATTTCTCTGTTTTTCATTAACAGTTTTATAATTTGTATTATGTTAGATTTGATTTTTTTAGATTAACATGATTGAATCCTCCAGCTTTGCATAACAACAAATTCCATTTAATTGAATCCTTGTACGTATTTGAAAAATCTAAAAATGTTACAAAAAATAATGATCAAGGTAGGATAATTTGCTGTTGCTTTTTACAACTGGAAGTACAGCAGAATAATGTCACAAGTCGACGTAAAATGAGGAAAATTAATACTTCTTTTGCTTATGCATACTCTCCTAATAAGAGCAATATAATCAATGAGGAAAATGAATTTGAAATATACACTATGAATTCTTAGCGGAATATTATTAACGAATTAGTATAATAACATTAATAAAGTCAATGTGAACAATATTTTTTTCTAAATTATATTAAACATTTACCATTGAATAAATTAGTATAATTACTATGACTTTGATTATGCTAATAATTTTCTCTCATTATTATTGTTAAATTAGTTGAAAATACTTTAATAATAACAAGATCAAAATAAGATATTAAAAAAGCGTTACTATGTTTTATTTTTTATACTGCTAATTCGAAAGTTCGTTTAGTGTAAGAAATAGAACCGGTCTCGAGTTCAATTCCTGGACAAAGTTGATTGCGTTTCACTTCGGACATAATGTCCTTTGAAAAAGCATGCATCAAAATGCTTTACCAACAGCAAAGGAAAATTGTTTGTGCGGAATGGGTAATTTAGCTTTGGTTAGGTAACATATTCGGAAATAGAAAATCTCTGAAATCAACCATACTGTGGTGAAAAAATAACTGTGACTTACAAGCTACGAGTGGTGGGGATTTCGGGTAAATATATACAACCGCTTATAATAACCACACAATTCAAGCTATGAAGATAAACCTAAAAAAAAAACACAGAACTTGGCATTTAGCGAAATTTTATGTTCTATCGGAAGACGAAGTAGGAAGAAAGCAAAAAAGATTGATAAATACTTGAATTACGCCTGAGAGATGAAAAACTGAAGACTGTGTAAGTATTGGTTCGGTTCGGTTTTATGGCATATCAAACATTTTTGGTAATTTAATGCTAAATCCTCTTCATACATATAAATTAAATATATGATCCGTAAATACATTTATCACTAAGAATTAATGTAAACATCAGTTACTTGTTTACACAGATAAATGATCAAATAGTTCTATCTTAAACAATTTAATTTAGATATTGTTATTTATTTGCGCTTAGCTTAAATGTCAAACAGTCCTATATAACAAATAGATGGGACTCTATCAGGTGGTACTTCTCCCGACAGGTGTGGATCTAGGAACAGTGTCAATGAAGAGGTATTCCTCAAAGTTCCAGGATTACTTGTGCCATATCCACGATACTCGTTAATGACGTCTTAATCTTCTTCAGAGATGCAATCGGTGTATTCTGCAGTCCCAGCCGAATGGACTAATGTAAATATCGATGATACCAGTTGTAGTTGGTACTCTTGGAATGGTCCCTGACGATCTGGTGATTAGAAGAATCGAGACCACGGAACAGTTAAAATCAGCTCGAATACTTACAAGAGTCCTGGAGGCGTGAATCAATGTGCAATCACGCAGTCTACGGTGAAAATATCGTTTGTATCGGTGAGAGAAAAAACTCACAAAAAGTAAAAAAAAAAGACTCAAAAAAACCCCAAATTCGAAGCCAGATTTTATCATCATCACTCTGACACTGATGAAAGCGGCCAGCAATATAGGACTGAAAGAAGTGAAACGCTTTGCCTATTGTAGCTCAGTAATTTCAAAAACTGATTGCATTCACAACACAAGGAAACGGCTTACCTGAAACGAAAGGTCTGAAGGAGTTACAAGATTAAAACGACTGCAGCATGTTATAAACTTCAGCCGAACAAAGTCAGTGAGAACGATGATATCATCATCCTTTGGGATATGCCCATTCACACGTAATGAGAGATAAAATCCAACAATCCTGACTTCATTATTATGGACAGGAAAGAAATAAAAAGGCACAGGTTCATAGTCATTGCAATGGCATCTGAAAGACACTCTCATATAAAAGAAGCTAAGCACAAAAACCTGATGATCAACAGCAGGTCAGCTATGGAAACCAATATTATATCAGTTGCTATGGAAGAAGAGTCGTGTCGATAAGAAAGAAAACGTTCAGAGAGGCAGCATCAAAACCTACGTTTTCTTTCTTATTTTACGTTATATGGAATAAACCAGATACAACAGAAACCGATGTCAGTCAAGAGGTACCTTCTTCATAGAACTACAGGACTATAGTTTTGGATATCGATCTATAGGAAATAGAGGTGGAAGAAAAAAAATACTTGTACTACTACAATTGAATAATGATGATTATAATTGAAATGCGAACCATAGAGAAAAAAGAAAATATAAACAAATTTCTGGATCTCTCCAATTATAGTTGGAGTCTTGAAACTGTCCACAAATGTCCGGAAAAGAAACTGAATTTTTGAAGAATCCATACTATCCGATCACAGCAATATTAAATCATTTAGACTATTTAGAAGAGACGTAGAGGCTTTAGGAGACTTGCTATAACTCAGAATTCAATGGAAAACTACCCGTCAAAACCGTTGGAAAAAATAACGAGGATAAAACAAAACATATTCACGCACGCACGCACGCGCGCACTGGGATATTAAAAGTGTATGTGCACAAAACACGAACCAACATTATCAAGAATATTGATCCAATTACCTTTATTTGCCCGAGTTGGAATGATGCAAAACTTCAGGAGAAATTCAGAAGATTCATCAGATAATTGTGTACTAGTTGATAATTAAAATATCTACAGTTAAGATTATAATAAAAGAACTGAACTTTTATTCTTTGTAATATATCAGAAAGAAACAAAGACATACTTAGTGAATTCAATAGACACTTTCTGTATTGACATTTAAAATTCCCATAGACCCATGGAAATTCAGTATGTTAGTGCTATATATCTTATGAGATGACTGACCAATCTTTATGATTTCAGGTTCAAATGAACCCTACAGCAAGAATTGGAATACACCCTACTAAAACCTGATTGTCACAGCTGGTGAATTTCAAAAATGCAATCTGGACGCGGGGACACTTTAGAAGTATAATATGCCATAAAATTCTCGTTTAAACTTGGAAAAAATGCCACTGAAAGTCATGAAATGCTTCTGACTGCTTTTGGAGCATCTTGCATGAATCGAGCATCAGTTTTTTTAGTGGCATAAGAGATTCAACGAAGGCACGGAGTCTGTGAGGGATGATGAGAGGTGTGGGAGGAGTAAGGAAGTCAATACAACAGAGTTGATCCAGAACAAAGAGTTAGGGTTAGGGTTCCTATGTTGAGGTTTTAAGGGAGTTCAGGAAGAGATTCCGTCGGAAGAGGCCAGCACTCTTCAAATCGGCTCAGTGGCATTTCCAACAGGACAATGCACCAGTTCACAACTCTATCCTTGTCATAGACTATTTGACCAAGATGGGCATCAAGACATTTCCTCAGCCTCCCTATAGTCCAGACCTTGCTCCCTGGGACTTTTGGTTATTCCCTAAGCATAGAAGTTGTTGTTATGAGACAGTTGAGGAGATGAAAGAGACTGTGACAAAGGTCATTGACACGCTTACACAAGAGGATTTCCATGGGGCCTTCCAGAAGTTGTTGGAACGGTACAACAATTGCATTGCTGCCGGAGGAGATTACTTCGAAGTGGAGTAGAGTTTCATGTGTGTACTATCAATAAAAGTGCCAATACGAAAAAAGTCTGCAAACTTATTTAATGATCCTCGTATCAATCCCTCCAGGTAAACGTATTTTTTTTCTTTTTCCACGTAGATTTTGTCTTCTTTCCTTGATTTTATATAATTATTGCGTCACGATCCGGATGCGATACCTTGTCATTTTTTTAATGCAGAGAATAGCTGCTTTCAATTCAAAATTATCTAAGAGTACACTCTGTTTCAATATCTGACACTCAAAAAGGGTAAGTAGTAGACAAATGATCCATGGGCGAATGAAAATACCAGTTTGAACTTGAATCAACCAGTTTATTTCACAAAACATTTCTGCGTTGGATCAAGAGGGTAGCTTCTGAGAGATACAGTGTTTGAAACAAGACTCTGAACCATGCTATACAAGTAGGTGAACCCAATGTTTCATGTGAGAAAATGTCTGCTAACACATCACCTCCAACATCTTGTCACCCAACAACCTAGATTTAAATCATCTCGATTATCAGGGCTTAATGACTAAGAAAACTCTCTTTAACACAAAAAAAGAACTGAAAGGAATGATAACTGCAGCATTTTCCGTTTGAAACGAGAAGAGATTTGGAAAGTTTTGCGAGAGATTCCAAAGTAGTCGTGAGACCTGAGTTATAGCATATTACGATTTTCTTGAATGAAATTAATCAAGAGTATTTCAAAATATTTTCATGTATTTTTCGTAAATGTATCTAATAAAGTAAGATGTCGCTGTTATTTTCATTTTGCGTAATTCAGACAACTTACACATCTTCTCGCTTATATATATATATATATATATATATATATATATATATATATATATATATATGTAGTGTGTGTGTGTGTGAGTAGCCACACACTGTGTGCATACATACATACTTTAAGTAAAATAAATAAATAAATATGAATGAATTCAGTGATTTTTTTTTTTATTCCTTTCATAATTCAGTCTTGTTGATTAATCAATCCATCCCTCTAGAAAAATAAATTAATTTAAAAAATCCCTGTATTGACAGGTGTTTTTGATTAGCGCTAGGCACTTAATGTAATTCACGCTATGAAATGTCTATGAATGGCAGGAAGCGCTCGTTTCTTCAAATGGCCTCCGCAGACGACCAAAGACTGGCTCTAATGAAAATATAGATTAACAATATTTCTTTCTGCTATGCTAATCTTCGGGCTTAAAATAAACATCGATCAGGCCGAAGGTGACCGATGTCAGGGGAGGCTCAAGAGAGCAGCCGATAATCAATCACAGAGAACACCTCACGAGATTTGGAATTCTCACTATTTAAACGCTCACGCCATTTTATTAACACTGTGGCCTGTCGCATGTGTTCACAGTGCAGTTAGGATGAGTTCACTGATTAGGAACTCAGTCTTTTTGCTATATTTAGCAATGTTTAGTGGAAGTCTGTTGTTCTCATTGGTTTCAATTTTAAATGGAAAACGACCTTCAGCTTAAATTAAAATATTTTGAGAAAAATCGCTGGAAATTGCTTACTCAATTCCCTTATCATATCAATGAAATATGAAAATGAATATATTGTTGAGCAAGTTTGCAGAAGATAATCTTCAAGTAGGTTTAGATACAAATAAACAGTGCTAGTTAAAAGAATTGATACCACGTCAGTTAACTAATACATTGAAATAACTATGTTAAGTTTGTTTTTACTAATTAGTTTCCCATAATGCAAGTTTGACCAAAAAATGAGAGACATTGCTGGAAGACCAAAACAATAACCCGCAAGAATAAAGAGCATTTATTCTGACATCATAATTTTACGTACTTATTGCAAATTATTAAATAGTATTAGAAAGAACTGCTGAGCTATTCTGTAACTGGATATGGACATTTCTGACATGACTATCATGAATTAATATCTTGTTTTTGATGTCAGGTTTGGAAATTGCGGTTGTCAATAAATGGCTCAATTTTATCAAAATTAAGCAGACAGTTTATACAAATCAACAATGATAAATGACCCCATACACAGGTCAATGCGTCAGCAAGTTAGAAAATAGGTGTGGGTTATCAATACTCAGACACTATTCAATGTTAACCCTCCTGAAATTTGAAAACAAGTTTGTACAATTTTATGCATATATACATCAAGTGATTTACACTTTTATTTTTAAAACTCTAAAACCTTGAATAAATTTATGTAATCATTAGGTGCAATCCAGAAATATAACTTTTACATTTAATCTTGAGTTGATAGAAATACATTTCAAGGGTGTGACAACTTTTTAGAGTCGTTATATTTTAGTTCTAAATGATAATATATCATTGATGTTAATAAATTATTCATAATTTGTGAAAATGGTGGTTGTAGAAAGGTTATTTTTAAAGTTTTAACTTGGTTCTTGTCTTTTAAGAAAATGGAAGACACAGTTCTTCTTCTTGAACATGGAGGTACCGATTCTGCGTTTGTTATTTGTCATAAAGTGAGGCTGTATAACTTTCTCTCGGAAGCAAACATTTGACTGGAATATAGTGTCTAATTTATTACTGTAACTTTCTCGAGCAATTGTGACAGCAAGCTGATATCATATCTCATTATTGCTGGATAGGGAACCAATCCTCTTAAGGTTCATTAAAAATTAATAAATATAATCATAATGTGACAAAATGATGAGAAACGGCTTGGCTCTGCCAGCTTTGAGAATCAGGATTTAGATTGTTTCTTATCTATGTTAGAACAAAGACTTCTGGCATTGGTGGAAAATATTCAAGGATTTCAGTCAATAAACAGATATTCGATTCATAATTTTGAAAGAATTATTTATTTCTGCCTTCATTTCTTGATTTCTTTCTCTCTTCCTTTCTTCGTTTTTTCTTCCTGCAACTTTGTCTCCATAAGATTTCTAACTTTGTACTTTTCTTCCTTTTTTTCTTTGTCTTCGATTGCCTTTTTTTAAAAAATGTTTCGTATCTTATTTTCTCCACCTTCTCTCGGTTATATATATATATATATATATATATATATATATATACTTCATTTATTTTTTTGTATGTTAACATTAGCTCCACGATTTCTTTAATCAATGTTTTGTTGATTATTTCTGTCTTTCTTTCCTTTTATGTCAGCCAGGTACACATCAACACAATGCTATTCCAGCTATCTTTAACTGATTATGGCATGATAGATTTTTTAGATCATCTTTGTATGGAGACAGCGTTATAATGGCACCATAATATAGTCAATAATCCCATTATGAAAAATGCATTTCTCCTGTATACACACATAAGTTTTAATGGTTCTCCTATCTTCCTGTGTTTTCTTTTATTCCATATTATTTTTCAAGCTTTGCCTTCTCTTTTTGTTCTTTTTCTTTCGTAATACTTTTTGTTTTGTATATTCTTTAGCCTGTCAAATTCAAATAAGACCCTTTCACTGTTTATCTCTTCTTAATCAGAAACAACTTTCAATAATATTTTCTTATTTATCATATTTAATTCCCTTTCATGTCAGTGTTCATTTCTTTATGCTTCTTTTTCTCATCGTCTATTCCCTGCCATATACGCGCCACGCATAGAGCTATCTCTGTGCTCGCTATACCAGTACGTTACGCTTCTTTTAATAATCAGATATCACAAGCCGCCACTCTCTTTTTAACCTTTTATTTTCTCCTCATCTTCTGCCGTCTTAGATAGACGAGGTCTTGACAAGACGATTGCAGGTTTTACGAAAGATGAGAATGGACCTTTTCACCCAGACCTGTCGATCAGCAGGCCCGGGTTTTGCACGCCACTCCCCATTGATTCCACTAGCTTCGGATCGCGTGGCCAGTTCGACAAGTGTTTCGTGATTCTGCTACTGAAACCTGAAACGTCTTAGAGCTGTTGCTTTCTGAACTCACTATCCAAAATGTGCATGAACAAAACGCCATTTCCTGATTTGCCTGTTGATCGCCTCGACTGATGAAATGCTGAGACGAAAATAAAAGTGGAGGTTGGAGATATTTGCAGCATTTGGTTCAGAGAAGCACACAACCAGTAACCTAAGGTTACTTTGTCTTCTTGTTAGATCCAATTTGGGCGACACAAAACCTGTTTTTATTTCGAGGCAAGGTGATGAGGGGTAAGCGGAAGATTTAATTATATTAATGTTAGTTGTTCGTTCTTCTTTTCATTCTTTCTTCGTACGTCAAACAAAAATGATCCGTATTGTCTTTAGATTAACTACTTCCTGACAATATCAGCAGCTATTTAAAGTCTAAATATTTCTCCTCACAGTAGCGTTAAACGTAGTTTAGCTTAACATAGAACAAGAAGGTATTTGTGCACCTTGCTATTTCTAATGTTGAGTAAGGTCTTAATTTTTATGGTATTCAGTTAGCACCATGAAATATGACAGATCTTGAGAACTTGTGGGAAATTTCATTGAGAATCGAACTCATCAGATAGTGTCCCATCATTGTTCAATGGTTATGCATTGCATTTAACCGAATAGAGTAAAATGAAGAGAAGGTTTCTATCTTTTTCTGATGTAAAAAAAAAAGGGCACACGAGTAATGATAAATGATTTGCTTAGTTTCTTTTGAGAAAAGAATTACTGTATTAATAGGTATGTGTGTGCGTAAGAACTGAATCAGGACTGTTCTTATATATATAATATATAAGAGAAAGAGGCATGTATGTTTGGGTTAGATTTGATTTTGTTTAATGACATATCAAAGTTTGTGACTTATTAAATATCAAAGTCATCCTGGTAGAACAGCAATTGGGATTCTATTTTATTCCTTGGTGAGGAGAAAAGGGGGTTATAACCTTCCCAAGGGTACTAGTCCAAAGATGAACGTAATAGCGTGACAGGATTTTGATTTCACAAACTTTGAGGCCACAGTCCAGCGTTTTAACCAATATTCAACGGGGACTCCTTTCTCGTGCCATTATATAATGTTAAAAATAACAGAAGATTAAAAGAGCAGGTAATAAAATATATATTTATACACGATTTTGTGCGAATTTATGCAGAAATAAATCAAACAAGTATGAAAGAAAAAAAAAATACTGTAATCCATATTTGCTGTTTTTATCCCTCAAATTAAGCCTGTAATCGTGTGAAGAGACGATTATATTCTTTGCTGAAATAAATTTACAATGACAATTTATACTGATACAGGTTTGAGTTTGCTTCCGTTTTATATATATATATATATATATATCTTTCATACTTGCTTTTGATTTATTTCTGCATAAATTTGCACAAAACCATGTATAAATATATTTTATTACCTGTACTTGTAATCTTAAGTAAACTTCAAAATATATTCGAATTTCTGCAATCTTATATACTTACAAATGTGAGTTTAATTCATACTCAAATATTTTACTCCGTCTATTAAGATTGTGTATTTTTTATTGTATGCATTTTAATTGGTATATTGAACCGTCATAGATGTAAGCAACTGATTATATTTTTGATCAGCTGTCTCCATTAAAAGAATAATAAATATTTTCAATTGTTCACCGTACCGTCATCATACTTTCCATATTCCATCTTAAAGTTTACTATACAATATTTCCAGTTCACAAAAACAGATATTTTTACAGAAACCGATCCTGATGTTTACCATTAAATTTGACCAAATAATTAACGTAATATAAACCGTATGCATGAAAACCTTGTTTTTAAGATAAATGAATGCATAGCTTCTGGCAAAGGCTGTTTTTCGTCCCTGGAAGATTGACTCAAGTATTTGGAAATTTAAAACGTAGACCTCTGCCCAATAAAAAGAATATAACAATCCTTGACGAAAGAAATACCATAAAAATCCCAGAAAGAAATCAGAGAAATGCCTTCAGTTGTTTGTTATAAGCCGACACTTGCAAGGTTATAAATGTCAGATATTCAGAAAACATGGTGCATTCCTGTCTCCAGCGAGTCTAACAATTGCCGTGAGTTACGGCCAATAAAAATACCGGGCAGCTGCGCTGAAGCTTTATTAATTTTTTCACGGCTTAATCATCGATTCAATTTGAAAAAAAAGGTGTTCAATTCCCACATTCTAACAATTGCTTCCCGCTACCACCGCAAAAGAGAGACTTTCGCATGCCCTATTTAAGAATGCAAGATGATACCTAAGATATATGCAAACATTGATCATTTTTGCATATGTCCACAGCTGCTGTATATTCAGTGAGGAAAAGATTCACGATAATACCAATGTTTTGGAAGGCATTTTTAAATATTGAATAATGGCGTTTTGTGTAGACCAAATTAAGTTAATCATAAAAATATCATTGAATAAATCGTATCGGAGAGAAATTATTCAGATCGTAGGTTACATAAGATGTGTCCTACGATAAGCTTTGAAATTTTTTAGCATATATATTTCAAGATTAAGCACCTGAAGAAAATTTGAAATTAGAACCACTTATACTTTCAATATATCTTCCTATAAAATCTTTCAGCTTAAAATTGTTTAACTTTTTTTATTCATAACTAAAAGTAATGAACTGTTTTTAATCAATTTTTTAATAATAAAAATATATTTAAAATGTATTTATAGATTGATTGATTTTAACAGTATGTAAACCAATTATTTTATATCTTGAGGTTAGGAAATCACGTACCTCTTAGATTTATATTAAATGTTTGTGTTGTTTCTTAAAACTGTTTTGCAGACTGTTATGTGATAATAAGTATTCATATATAAGAAGATAATGTGCGTACATATCTACTTAACCTCTCGATAGGAACTTTAGAATTAATACCACTATGTACCTGTAAGTATAGACAATGAAGGAGTGCTCTTCATAATCAAGTGCTCCAGAAGATGGGCGCTCACAACCAGTTGAAGTTTAGTCGCTTACACTGGATAACTTTTTTTTCTGGAAATCTTAGCACTTTGCAGAAAAAAAGCGTATCCTACGCCCTGGTGAGAAAGCGAAAAAATTTTATATGAAAACTCCGGTGTTACAATATCATGAATGAGTAAAAAGAAAACAAAAGTTTAGTAGTAGGTGCGAGAAAATCGTCCACTGCTACACAATTATCTGTATAAATTGGCACAATTTTTTATTCATCTATTGTTCCATACATGTATATGTATTCGTCTTTTTGAACTCTCGTAAACACAAACATGTATATGTGTTCCATCAATATTCTTCGTCCTTGGATTTAGATGGTTACTTTTTATAGGAGCTGTGAATTTCGATGAATCCAAATGAAATACGGTTTGCAGAAAATTTTTTAAAATATTTTTTGAATTTTTATTTGAAAGACAACCACGCAGGTGGGAATGTGGGTGGTTGAAGATGGTTTATTTTTAATTAAAACTGGACGGTTTTTATAATTGGAAGATTTGCAATAGTTTTGTGCACTGGGGCGTTTAAGTGAACTAGTGCGCACGTGCGTCATTTTGTCGTCTTAGTTTTTTTCACTATCAATACATTTTCAAATTTCTCAACCTGATAATTTCCCTTGAGTAGGTGTGTATCGATGAACCCTTATCAAAAAAATTATGTTATGTGTTTATGCAAATATATGTAAATATATGTGTGTGCGTGTATATATATATATATATATATATAAATCTTCAGACTTATTCTGAGAAACGAACAATAATAATATTCACTTTAATTTGGGTGCGCTATATATATATATATATATATATATATATATATATATATATATTCTGGCCCACTGGCGTATAAATGATATTTTTAAATAACAAATATATACTTTCCATACTATAATTTTTATTTTAAATGATACTCAATAATTGATGTGAGTTCAAGCTTCGTTCAAATTTTCCTTTTTTCAAGCTTTTCACTTCATCCTAAGCCTTCATCTGATAATAACGCTTATAATACACGCTCAAAATGCAATGGATATCTTAGCCATTTGGTACATTTCCCATTATGTCGTGGAATATCCTTTAAATTTTTTAAATTTGTTTTCATTCAAGTTGTTAACTACTAAACAAACAAAGGTACAGCGACTTATACAATCACACAAATCTTCTAACAGTGTTCATGAATACAATTATTCTCTCTAGGACTTGCTCCGGCAAGATTTCCTGATTAGTTTCCAATATATTCTTAATCATACTTTAATCATTTGGAGTGGATGAAAGACAAAGAAATAAACGCGAATAATATTGAAATAATTATTAATCTGGTCTCAATAGGAAGAAAGGATATGTTGTTCATGCTTCACATTAGACATTATCCATAGCAATTAAAATATTCGCCTTTGGAAATTAATACTCTGTGAAAGAGTCGAAAACGCGAAATCTGACAACGCCCTGCAGCTTCTGACTCCATCCTGATCCTTACAAAACTGAAGTGGGAGTTAAACTGGAGAAAGACATTCTAAGGGAACTTTATTGAATCAGCACCTAATGAATCAATGAATTAGAAGTTAAAATCAAACTGACTGTTTTTACGGTAATTACTTTAAGTTCAAAATCAACCAGTGTTTGATACCCAGTATTCTACAAGTTTGATCCCTTTATGAAATTGTACGGCATGAATATACTATGGGACTTCATTTCCATTAGAAAGTATTATGAATTTTTCTGGTATTTACCCCCCATATATATATATATATATATCCCACACAGGCCGAAAAGGAGAGGATGATTTCAGGGCAAGCCGAATTTTATCATAAGTGAAATTCTATAATACAGAATAGACAAAAACGTTACAGCAATATGCAGCAAAAAATACACACATTGTGTTTAAACACATTTTGAATAATTGATTATATTTTGTAGTACGAATGTATTAAACTAAATAAGAACATTGGCATCATCACTTTAAGTGTTTTTCGTCTGTTAGATTTACGGGATTTAAATTTCTACAGATTTTTTTAAAAATCTGTTTGAATTTTAGTTTCATTTTAGACATTTTGAGTGACATTACACCATATGTAAAATTTGACATGAGATCGCCCTTTTTTTTTATAATTTTTTTAGAGTTTTCTTCTGCTAGACTAGTTGGTTAACCAAAGCTAAATAACCCAGTATGCTTTACTATTTCACACATATAATCCTATTTACTTAACTATTTCACTGGGTGACTAGATGCATCCATTCCTTTTGCAAAGATATATGCAGAAATTAAAAAGGAAACGGCCTTCTCCTGTATTTGAAATCTGGTTGCCGATTCTATTTCCTTCAACAATAATCGCTACGTGAAGAGCCTTCCTCTTCCTCCCTTTTTTCCGTGTGCATCTTCGTCTCTATCTATTTCTGTGTGTGTGTGTGTGATTTCAGATAAATTTGAAATTAATCAGCACACCTATAGAACCAATTCACTTGGAAGAAGCTCTTTTCGAAAGCCTAATCCAAACAACAGAATAGGAACAATCCACTGTGTGTATAGTAACTCTCTTAAATGTATTATAAAATCATTTCTATTCCAGTTTGTCTTCACTAAGACTAAATTTCACGCAGCTGCATTCTGTAATACCGAAAAAGTCTTATCTCAATATTTAGAGTAGTTTTTCTTTTTTTAGTTCATGGAATTGGCAACACATTCCGAATGACAGTTTCTGAGTTACAGAAAGAATGCAGGTTATGGGTTACTTTAACCAACTATAAGCGGAGATGACAGAAGGTGGAAAATTATTGTTTAGAAGTATCTGAAAATAAATAAACAACAATCGGCACGAGAAGTCAGAAATTCCAAATCACCTTGGTTCATGAAGAACAGATTCAAGAAAGTTGATGATGAATTATTTTTTTCACAAAACTGATGTTCAACGAATCCATTGCTACCCACCTCCTCTAAATAAGGAAATCAAAAAGGATACGATGGCAATTTGAGCAGTGCATCAAAATGCTGTCAGTGAAGGTCAGTTAAAAGATTTAACAGAATGCCTGTCTGCTACAATGATGCAAGGAGGTGGATTGGAGACTATGGTGTAGATGTTTTCTCTGTTTGTCGTTGTCGTGATGGTACAATACGTGACGTTTATTAATACGAGAGAATACAAAAATGTATTGTTAAAACATGCTTCCCAACTTGGATTTGTTGGACGTGGAAATTTTAAATCCAAATGACATTTTCCAAGAAGATAATGCTCCAGAAACAAAACCATCGTTTGAACAATAGTTTGTCCGTGATACTACGTGCTGGCGAGTTGCTTCATCTTAACCAAATTAAGTTGGTATCGGGATCAAAAGACGGTTTAATTTAAGAGAAAGTTTAAGAACTGTGATCAGATGTGGGGGAAAATTAATAAATAGAACACTGTTGATGAAGTATACTGTAAATAACTTTTAGAGTATTTACTTTAACAGCTTGGTCCAGACAGCTAGGGCTAGTGAATACATTGAACACATCTCTGCAAGAGTCTACTAATGAGTATCCTGTATATGATACTAAACAATCTGCTGATGAGTCTTCAGTAATACTTAAGCTTTGGGGAAAGCGATGTACCCCTTCACTGCCATCACTCTTAGGTCCACTCTGGCCCGGAGCGGTAGCACCTGAAAAGGTCCTATCTATATGTCAAATAGAACTGTTTCATGTTTAAACTATGTCCTTATAATATTTACCCGACCCCTCCGCTCGGCCAGGATATGACACAAGGTCAAGCAGAGTTTAACAGGTTTTAATTCAGAGTTTTCCTTCTCCTAGACTAGTTGCCTCACCAAGGCTGAAGAACCTAGTCTGCCCTACTATTTACCCATACCTAGAGGGAGAATAATTGGATTCATACCTTTCCCAAGGGGTATTAGTGCTATGTGAAATGCAATCAATCTCGTCCAGGATTTGAACTCGTGTCGCCGTGTTCATTTCCTACGACGATAATCATTACACCACGAGCACCGCCACATGTCCTTATGATAAAGGTAGTTGTTTGAAGTAGAACTGTTTGAATATTTTACCGTGTGTAAACAAATTACTGATGCTTAATTGAATTGTTAGTGATACATAGCAATACTTTGAATTATCTAACTTTGTTGACATGTTTAACTAAATTGTTTAAAATAGAACTGTTTGATCATTTGTGTGTAAAAAAATGATTGATGTTTAATTGAATCGTTTGTTATATATAGCAATACTTGAAATACTTAAACTATGTTAAAACAAATGATTGATAATAAATACCTATTGATAGTATTTGAAAGAAACAAATTAACTTATTTAGGGGGATCTTGCTCGACTCCAGAGGATAGAGTCAGCCTATTCTAAGGCCCAACACCAGGATGGATGTATATCACTGTAGGAGTTTAAATATTATAGTCAGTATAAACTATAAAATATAAAAAGAGATATTTGTACTTACTAGAGTTGTGCACCATATATAAATACACATACACATATATGTGTATTTGTAATTAAGTTATATATCACATTATTATTATCATCATTACTTTCCTTCAGATAAAGGTAAAGACTTGATCTTATTTATATTTCTAAGTTACATTTTATGGAAATATCCCCGAAACATTTCAAAATTATATGAAAATTCGCAACGAAAAATTACAACAAAAATCATAGATGTTAGATATTTATAACTTTGATCCATATAAAGTTTTCTTGAATAAATATGATTTTTTGAGTATGTTTGATTCCCTGTTCACATAGTTCATAATTATATTAGTTTCTGTTAGAAAAAAAATAAATTACAATATCAGAAAGAGGAATATTTAATAACATTTGTATAATATAACCATTCGTGGTTATGAAAAACATTAATCAGAAAGATTAAGATTGAATTTTTTTCAGTCATTTCCTATTGTTTGGCAATACTTTTCTGTCCAATAGTTAATCAAAATAAATGCCATGCAGTGACTACATCACATGAAGAGGATTTTAGCTTGCAAAAGAAAACAAATAAAAAAACAAAGTATCTCTCTTTTTTTATATTTTCATAGCTATTCAATCGAAGCTTTGTGTTATCGAAATCTTAGAGCGCAATCAGTTCGATTGATATTGCCTTTGCTTGATATAATCCAAGCTTTTTATTTTCTTTAATCTTAATAACACAAGAGTGTAACTAAGATTAATAGATTGACCTTACTCGGTTGTTAATCTCTTTGATTAAGACATCTAAGCAAACATAGATTGATTTAAGATCCGAACTGCAAGTTTACCTTTTTTATCTGATAAAAAAGCATGGATCATTTTTCAGATAAATTAGAATATAACACTTTGAGATTATGAACTGTTAAATCCTTTGCCTATCAATAATCTAAAAGGAAATGATGGTGATGGACCTCATGTCAGCTAGATTTATTAATAGATGAAACCTTGATTAATTATTGATTAGTAATTCTTTCATGTTAATATTAGTTGATTTTTATCAACACTCTTTAGACAGTCCGTCTACAACCATGACAACTAGGATCAGACATTAATATCGTTCCTCATTTTTTTAAAGGGAATGTGTTTATCGAGAGCCTGTGTATTAAAAAACTGGAGAAAAACCGTAAAAATATTTTGGGCAAGATTTGATCTACTGCCTTCTGTATAGGTTTGATATCTTCATTAGTGGATAGCTAGTAACAGACACCCAGGGTTTCTGTGGCAATATGAGTGTGGATATGAATCTCACTTGAAGCTTAATTTTTTTCCCCCGTTCTGCGATATTTGAATTAGAGATGAAAGAAATATTGAAAATTTAGTAAACATTCACAGTAGAAATAGCTAGCACGTAGAAATAGCTAGCCGGCTAGGTGAGCAAACGGTTTCTTGTGTTTTCATATCGATCTCGATTTCAAAATAAACTATGCAGATTACTCAGTTATCATTTTTTAAATTGTGTATCTCTTCTGGATTCTAAAAGACATGGTTTTGACATCGTAACTAATGAATATTTACTGTGCGTATTCGTATTCAGGGTGGACTTTCACACACAAACACACACACAGACATATATATAATTTCAAACAATTATCTCTTTTTGTTCAAATCAGTTACCAATCCTTTCTCAATTCTTTACCATATTTCCATCCTTATCAACTTTAACATTAGTCAGTTACTTGCCTTATTTAATAAGCTTTTACTAATGACTAACAGGACTCATCCACTACATAATCTTCTCATTTTTATTCCTAACATTTTGTTTTTAGGGTTTGTTTCTAAATCCAGTTCCAGGTTATTTACTTTTCGCTTTCTGTTAATGTCACTTTAAAAAACATGAATCAATCTCTTCTTCTCAAACTAAACGTAAATATTAGGGCAGACTGGGTCCTTTAATATTAGTTAGGTAATCTATCTAGAAGATGGTCACCTTTGAATACAACCAACATTACTCCACTTAAATTGCGTCGCATTTAGCTCATGGAGGAGAGATTGGGTATATATATATATATATATATATATATATATATATATATATACGCAATTTTTTTAAACTGCTTAAATAATTTATTTTGCTTAATAGACTAAAACCTTCAATTCGGAACATACCAACCATTCATACTCAAAATCCATTAAAATACTTGTTTCTCCTTAAGAAGCAATTAGTAATATTAATTATGAAGAAAATATATTTAAATTATAATAAATCACGAGTTTGGTGAGTGGACCTCAATCATAGAATCCTAATAATTATTATGAACTTGATGTAGTCTCTTCCCACTTGAGAGACGAACGGGACCAATAATTTACAAACTTCCATGCTGAAGCAAGACTTAATTTGAGTTTATACGATTCTAGTGTAGGAGTTAATGAAATTACCACACGTTCTGGTTATATAGTCAAGTTGTGTAGGGTAATTACTAAGCATAGTTTAATCTGCCACAGGGTCACAATATTGAGGCTAGCAAATCGAAATCTATTCGATATGGAGGATTACTTGCCAAGCACTAGCTTGCGGCTGAATTCCCAGCAAGAATAGAATGTAGTTTGCCAGCTGGGAATACCGAGCTTATTAGAATAAGACTTGTATCCATATGAGCCACACCTCCGCTCAAAGCCACCATTAGAAATTCTCTGTTATCTTTTCAATAATTACATCCTTTGCCAGAAGAAAACGAAACAAATTTGTAACCGGTTGAAATTTAGGACTCGGTATTTTTACTCTTTTTTACATTCATACTTGCTCTTCACCATTATAAGGTAATTATATAAAACTGCTTACCGGTAATTTTAAACAAAAGAAATAAGAATGTCTATTTAAAAAATATGTGTACTTTATTATATTTTTATTTTTTTGTGTGTGCTTGGTACCTTTCTGTAAAGCGATATAACGGTTCGATTCCTTGGATACTAAACCCATTTTAGCAAGTCTTTTACAGACTTTGACTTTTTGTGTTAACAGAAAATATAAATCAATAAAAAAAAGCATGGTTTCGTTTTGGTTGACTTGTGCTTGCGAAATCGCAGAAATATTTGCGTACACAAATAGCAATTAAAACTTTTCATAATCTGGAAAAAAGTTATTAGCCCCCAAAATAGTTAGAACCTTCTTCGGAATAATCATTTAAGTGTGCAATACACTTAAAACCCACCTACTTATCTCTGATTAAATTCTTCTTGTTTCTCAAACCAAAAATTAATCGCTATGCTAATAGTTGAGGGTATGAAGACATAAGTACCAAAACATCGCTTACTCCCATATATTAAAACAGGAATTCCAGATATTTTCGCATTGTTACACTTGCAGGAATATGAGCTGAATGTCTAGGGTACTATTTTTAAAAAAATAAAAATTATTATTGCTAATTTCAGCCGTAGTAAATTTTGCTCTTTACTCGATATTTGTTTAATACACTTCGAACCTGTACAGACACATCCGTGAACGTCTCTGTGCCTCTGTTTTCATGGAACCAAACTCACAGAAAGAGAGTATATTTTGGTATTTGTGAAAATTTACGGCTAGAAGAAATAATATACCGTATTAAATTGAAAATTACTAGTCTGGTTCCTGGGGCAATTCGTAAGACAGAAGATAACGGCCCGTTTCACAATAAATCTCAAGTCTAACGTAACAACATCCTTTGATTTTGAGAAGCTGTTCTTCCCAGTTATTCTTAGCTTTCTAATGATATCTATCATTCATGACC
This sequence comes from Sepioteuthis lessoniana, assembly GCA_963585895.1. Lineage (NCBI taxonomy): Eukaryota > Metazoa > Mollusca > Cephalopoda > Myopsida > Loliginidae > Sepioteuthis > Sepioteuthis lessoniana. The sequence continues at coordinate 53,077,278 of OY757904.1, forward strand.
TACTCTTAAATTAAAGCATCGATATTTGTTCCTGAAATGATCTACTATCACTACTTTTTTTTTTTTTACTTAACTGGACATTTTTTCTACAAGAATAAAATAAGAAAAAAACGTTTTAAAATATATGTTGGACCTTTTTTCGCTTATATCAAACAAATACTGTATGTTTTTCGTATTAATTCATCGTTTTCGCGTTTATATATTTATAAACATGATTGTTGCAATTTGGATATATTCAATGTGAGTCGAACCTTTTCGTCTGGGCATATATTTGATTGCATCCTCAGCAAATGGTTTAGACTCCCTTATTTAAAAAGTATCCTGGGTATAACACTAAACTGAAACCGGTAGGGAATGTGGAGTCACTAATGTATTGCTATTACTCTCAGATGCACCCTCACTTGTTATGGACGTACCTGCTGCGTCACATCTATGACTCAAAGAGATATGTTTGAAAATTATTCACTTTGGATATGTATACTTGACACCATATTATTGTATGTAAATCATTTGCTCCAATAGATTTTGAAGCTCTAATTCACCATCACGACGAGCATGGATTTTTTTTCACACTTTTGCAATCAGTCCCTATTTACCATCACACTTGGTAATTTCTCTAGATGGCTAATAGTGTCAGTACAGATCTTATGAACGTTTTCCTTCGTTTACCAACATTGGAGAGTTCATGTCTAGATATGCGTGGAAAATTATCCCTTGCGAGTTCGTCCTAACTTCTTTAGCATGTCTTTCTCACCTTTTCGGGGAGGTTTTTAAGATGGGAGGTATTATTGGTTGCTTAAATCGATATAATTGCTAACATATTTTATAAGAATAGAATACTTGATGATATATCTCAGTGCGAACCAGATATTTAAAAAAACAACAACACAAAAAAAAACAAGCGAGCAAACATCAAATGAAAATCTAAAATGCAGGCATGATTACATTCAGTTTTAAAAACGAATGAAATAATGAAAAGCTCAGAAGCCATTAAACCAATACAAAAGTCGAAACTAAACCAAAATAATGTAATTCGGTTTTGACTGCGGCACTTCTCTTGAATATTCAATACTCTTTAATTCAATTTTATTTACGATTATACAAAACCAGCTTTTAGTGAGATTTAAATTTAAGATTTTTCTCAACCTAGAAATGATCTCTCTTGTAGAGTGAACACGTTTTTATCCGGTCCCTATCTATTTATCTGTCTAGCTCTTTGAACCTGCAAGGAAAACTAGTTGCCACAAGTGTAAATTACAGCATCAGCAAGACAAACCCGCTTCTTCAGCACAAAATTCTGAATGGAGAAGATGGAATATAGAATGTATGCACTACAATATATTCATATGAAGTTCTATGAAATAAACATTGATTTGTTGTTATCTGTTCTAAGAGCTGTAGTCATTTTTTGACTAGGTTACAGAAAGATCTGAAGCATAAAAAAAACATCTTCAGAATTATCAAAATCAGATGAAAAGTCAACTTAAATGATTATCATATTTAGAAATAATCAATGAAAAGTCTAGATGATTTATTAAGGAACATTCTAGGATTGTTTCATTTTTAAGTGATTGTTTTTATTCATTTCGATTGTATTAGATTTTTTATTTATTTATGCAGGAATAATGTATAGAGAGTAGGCTTTTTAGTCACATCTTGCTTAGGGATAATATATGTCTCATATTTTATATATTTTATACATATATTTAATTTTTGATCTGGGAATATTATAGAGGATATTAATAAAAAATGTATGAAAAGTAAATAAACATTTCAATCTAATTAAATCGAATATAAGCAGACAATAAAGTGTCAGTCTCATCAAAGATTCCTATCTAATTTTTTATTTACTTTGTGATTTTACACTTGGTGATTAAGCTTTCGGAAAAATATTCATCGATTAATCCATGAATTATTCAGATCTTATCTTCAGCTATGTTGTTCAGAACTGTATTCACCACGTGAAGATTTCTACGGCTTTTCTAAAAAGTTTATTGCATCACGCCCTTCTGTCTGTCTCATATGTTTATATATAATGACGCACACTCTCAAATAGACACTCGTTTTCATAGACAGAATATGAATACACATTTATACCATATATAGGTACAAATACAAGCTCTCTCTCTCTCTCTCTCTCTCTCTATCTCTCTCTCTCTCTCTCTCTCTCTCACACACACACACACATATAATTAAAATATTGTAGTTTCTTCGGCAACTTAGCGAAGTTCATGAGGATCACTCAATCATCGGACAGAGGAAAATGATCAAAAACTGATGGATTTATACGCGCACACATACACATAGGTATATAAACAGAGAAACACACACTCTCTCAGAAATACACAGAAAAAAAGAAACACTAAAAAAACAAGCAGACATGTATACACACAAATACTGACAATTACACATGCAAGTGTGTGTGTGTATATATATATATATATATATATATATATATATATATATATAATATTGAACTCTCTACTGCTACTCGATTTTCATGTGGGTCTTCCAATACTCTGACAAAAAAAATTATGAAAAATTGTGACTTTACACACCCAACTACCTATTCATGTAAACATTAAGAACACACAGAAACACAATAAAACACGCGCGTGCCTACCCGCCTGCGTTTCTTCGCTACTTTAGTATCGTGGAACCCAAGAAGCGGTAGCGTACGCAGTTTTGTATATTTGCTCTTAGTTTTTATATCTCCCTATGGATTGGGGATTATGCTGTTTGATTTTTTAAAACTTCGAACGATCATATTTCCTATTATTATTCTTATATAACGTTGATATTTGAGGGGGGGTCAGTTTTGAAGCTTTTGATTTGTAGATGAAAATCTACAAGGCATTCAATGGATATTTACGAGGATAATTCAATGGAAAACGATGATAGAAAATTAAGATGATGTGATTACTATTAAAAAAAACAACCTAAATTAAAGTTCGAAATTCAAATAATTAATGAAATTACAATAGTTGATCCCCAGAAATTCAGATGACACAACTTGTTTAATTTATACGAATTGTATAAATACTGATGTGTCTCTCTAAAGAAAGGACATTGACGACGATATAATTTACATTTTAAATCGGTTATCTCTCAAAATATTATACGGGCTGACAGATTGAAATTCAGACATTTGCTGATGCAGTAGTTATTTCTGATAACGTACTAATCAATATCTGAAAGCAATTGCAATATTTGAACCATCGGAATTACAATGTCAGAAACGACTTTTTTTCCAGCAGAATCTATTTTCTTAGATTGTTTTATTTTATTAATTTTTTAAAACACCAAGAATTGACTTCAGATATTTCTTGGAAAATTTAACAAGACTGTTAGTACTTTTTATAAAATGATCTTAATGTTATATTTCAAGTGAAAGAATTAAAAATATATATAAAATAGTAAAAATAACATCGCATTTGATGTTTGATACTCTATCAACACACATGCATACATAAGATTTGTTACCTGTGCATGTCAGCCTTAGGCGGATTGAAATAAGCTTTATTCATCCTAGAAATTTTTTTTAAAAATCTAACAAACATAGAAATATATTTTAAAATAACCTTTAACCAACAAATAAGATTTTCATCAGTAGATTGATCCAGGAAATAAATTGTTCTACTTTCAGTAAAATAGAAAAAGGAATTTCCTTCCTTTATTTGATTCTTTGTATTGTGTGTATGTGTGTGTGCAAACATACGTGATTTCAAATACATAGTTTTCATCTCTTTGTGTTGGCAGGAATAAATCTGGGTTCCAGGGGATTTATACATTTATAAACATGCAAAATTTATTTTTATGTTCAAAATTACAATCACCTAGACCTTTGTCTTTCCGTGTAACAACGCAGACTTTGATTATTTGATAATTTTTCTGTTTCTTTCGCGAATTGGAGGAGTTAGAATATGTGCCATGATCAGTGGGCTCCTCTTATGTTTGTGTTTTTTAACAGCGAGTAAACACCTGAGAAGCTATTTAATCCTAAAAAAATGCTTTATGTTACTTTAAAGAAAACATTGTTTTAAGTAAATAATGATAATCACGAATAAACAGTAACTTCAAGGAATTATTTTCAATTGAAAAATTCACTCAGTGATTTTTACAGGTATTCCTGTTTAATATTAAACATGTTGAAATGAAACTAATTATAATCTGTTGTAAAAAGTTATTGCATCTTAACTTCTGTCTAATATAAATAAGCGTTATACAGTTATATTGTTTACAGCATTTCGATCAATTACCAATAGTTTTGAGGTGGATCTCTTTGACACATAATAAAAACCCTTTCCGGTACTACTGGTCCGAGTTAGTGCGAACGTGGCACTACAGACAATGAATTTATCGCAAAAAAGCCACAGAGCTCCAGAACAGTTAAAACACCGTAGAATGCAATGTGTTCTCACACGCAGGACACTGAAATATATGCATTTTATCAAAAGGTGACGTTAAAGACCGTAAGTACCTTTTTAGAAGATACCCATATCACTTCATTGAATAATCATTTTATTCGCAATATCAACAAACACAACGAAATTATTGAAAGATTGGAGTATACTTACGTATTCTATTTTAGTATTTGATGTGTCTAGATACTTAATAAATACAATAAATGACTTTTTGTTTATTTCTTATGTAAAATATCTTTCTTGTATCACTTTAGTTGAGCAACTTTTTATAGCTCTATATTGTCTTAGTTTTAAACAGAAGTGAAATCACATATTTTATTTCATTTGTTTTCTATGCCTTATCGTTCAAATGCCAAATAGCGACTCTAATGTAAACATCGAATCAAATGAGCTTCACTTTACTTCGTTTCTTCGAAGCTTGTCTTTGAAAAAAATCGAAAGCAGTGTTGCTTGATAGTTCAATCAAATTGCCTGTAATTAGAACCTACTCGAGTTTCAAGTGACGATAATGGCGCTTGCCTTTTTCAAATCCATGGTTTCTCTTTGCTTTAAGTACATAGCAAAGAACATCGTCATGTAAATTAACTGTCAAATTAGGATAACGTTTTTTCTCTGAGCAACTTTTTTGTTCTTGCTAGGCATACATTTCCTAATGTTTCCTTTTTCCTACGAGTTAAGACAGCTCCTGCAGCTTATAGTGTTGACACTGGGACAAAATATTCAAAGATATAATTTTTGGCAAATAAAAAAGTTAATTGGGGGAAATATTACAATATATATATATATATAGATAAACACTCTTTTAATTTTTTTTATCAAAAAATAATCAATACTGTCCTGTAGAGTGAGATAAAATCTAAAAGAAATGGATTTTTACTTGATACATCTAACCTATAGACAGGCCATTTATTTTGTGGATTTAAAAACAGGATGGATATCTGTGTCTTAATGCAAACAAGGGACAGTGGAAATGCCTGACGAATTACCTAGAAAGAGTGCGTAGGCTTCCGTATAATATATAACAACCGAAGTCCTCAACCCCATGCAGTCAGACAGTCGGCGGTCAGTTAGCAGTCAGAGAGCAGAGCAGTGAGATAAGGCGTTTTGGGCCCTAGCCTGTGAGCGTGCTGACAGCCCTGGTTTATGTAATGACCCTGAATCAGTCCAATGAAAGAAGACAAAAAAAAAGTTCTCTGACGATATATCTCGACCTGGTGTAAATCGTAGCAGTTCCAACTCACTTGTTCTCACGTAAAGAATTGTTTCGGAATAAACAAGTGTTATTGGCTTTCGTTCTGCTTGTATACAACTCACTACTCTCTCTCTGTACATGCCTCATAACTTTAACTAGCCTAGTCGACTGGGGCAGCCAAATACACTGATTGCACCTCTGCCGAGGGTAAAACTTTCCCAACGTGTGTCCAAGATATGACATTAAACAATTTGATGGTGAGGCTCCAGTAATACTGGAACTTTAGGGAATCCAGAGTACCCATTTGCTGCCATTCGCTCCCTGGTCCACACTGGAATGGAGTCGTAGTACCTGACTGGGTCAAACGGAAGTGTTTGACATTTAAGCAGAATTAAAAATTTTGAAACCGAATTGTTTATATGTATAAAATGTATTTGCCATTAAATAACCTTTTCATTTGCCATAAAACTAAACCAAAATATAACTTAAGGTTTTATGCACTCATTAAAAGGTAGTCCTCAGATGATTATATATATATATATATATATATATATATATACACATACGTTCATATATATATATATATATATGTGGCCGTGTATGTAATATATAAAGTGAAATACTGGGAGGCAGACCGGATCATATATGCATATCAGCATACACTGAAGATAAAAATGAAGTGTGAATTAATTGTACTCAATCCCATTATTGCTAATCTATATAATCTCTGAAATTATTTTCATATTAAACATCACGTAAGATGACTAAACAATAAGAAATCATAATCAGAATATTAAGCAACCACTAGTATATATATTATATGCGCTTGTTGAAATAACTTCCGTCCTTCAGGTCTTGTATTTATATGTTGCTTATAATTTGCTGTTTGCATATTTTTCATAATTAAAGCATGAAACTTAGTTGTGACGAAGCCACAATGAGCATCTTTCTTGTTTAGCATTATCTTGCTTTACTGGCCGATATTGTGTATTTCTGATTTTTTTTAATGTACTCAAAGAAATTGTTTATAAATATATATATATATATATATATATATATATATATATATATATATATATATAAGAAAGTCATTCTGTTGTGCTAGTAGATTACTTGAGGATAATGAGTGGATAACTCCCTTTGCATGGATTTACTTTTTCAGTTTTAGATAAATTTATGTAATAATCAGGCTGTATTACAACAGATATTTTAAACGTTATCATTCTAATATATTCTGTAAAAATTATTTTTGAAACAAGTAATTTGAAAGAATTTACGGCATTTTGACCTACTCTCTATCCACAAGTATCTCAACATGTCATAAAATCTCCATATGTACATTTCCATTTCTTAATAGTCTATGTATTTTCACGCATTTCTTTCTTTGATAATTTGAGATCTTCTAAAACACTTGAATTATTATCTATCAATTATGCTTAATTAAATAACTCATTACAGAACTCTAACTCACATTAAGAATAGCAGAAATAGATTAATCTTCAAGTAATTTCCGTAGATATCTGCCCTGCATATTTATCCCTGAAATACGACCCTCACAAACAAGGATGTTAAAGCTCAAGGGAAAACCGAGTTAATACTTTCTGTCAGCTCTCATCGAAATGGTCTGTGTCTAATTGATAACCCCATCATTTCAACCGTTCATTATTACCAGGCAAAGAGCAGGACAATTTGCCGGCAACTGGTCTATCCCTTTTGTAACGATTGACTGGCAAATACGTATTTAAAGCAAGACGATTCTAAAGAAACATGTAATTACTGTCATAAATGAAACCTGGATCAGTGGTAGCAATCGAGACGTTATTCATTCGATCCAATGTTCACTCTCTAATGATTATCAGCCAATGACTGGATCGCTCAAGAAGCGTTTGTTATGATATAATTACCACATTGAGTGGGATAGATTATAGTAATGAATCAAGTTAACTGGCTCAGCAACGTCATAGATTTCCAACTTGATTTCTATCACGTGAGAACTAGTTGCATATTTCTTATCTTTATCTTGTTAAAATAGAAATTAAAAAGGCTTCGGTGTATGATTTTGATCTCAGTATAAGATTTTCGTAAATGTCTTAAAATACACAGAGTAGTTATCAGGATATATATATGACAGCAGTTATTGATAATCTTAGCAGACGAAAAAAGAATTTTAATAAATATAACGGTTTGCGAGTAAATAAACTGTCTAGATAATGACAAAGAACAGCTTAGTTCTGTTCAGTATAAGTAGGTTAAAAACAGTATATAAAAATGCATTGATGTAAAAGCCCTTATTTGACAACTTGCATGATTTCATAATCTACAAATGAAACTATGGCATATTTTGAACTGAAACGATTCTTATGGACATGACCAGAAATACTCACCTCGACCAGTTGTTTGTTAAATTATTGTACATGATCTTATTGCTAATTTTGCCACTTTTTACCACTTTGAATCTCGTTTCTACTCAAAAAATAACAGTTGAATTTTATCAAAAGATCCCAATGATTAAAGATATACATCCGCATACAATGACATTCACTTAAGTTGATGTAAATGATAGCATCATGAAGTACGGTTGTATCACACTCGGTTAGTATTGATAAAAAAAGAAATAATGTGGACCCCATACAACTATCTATAAACTTTTGACAGCAGTTTGTGTTATATATATATATATATATATATATATATAACTTGCAATTTTAGTTTCTATTCCCTATTAATCTCCTTATTCTTATCTTTTCCCTATTTCTTAAAAATGAAACAGTTTAATTTCATTGGCACGAAGAAAACGAAATCGAGATAGTTATAGAATTCTTAAGTCTATAATTTTTAACCGAACACTTGTCAAAAGAACGAAAGAAAAAAATGAAACTATGCTACCCGGTCTCAAGATAAATAAATGTCGACTCAAATTTAGGCACATTAGAAATGATATGTTCAACGAGATTTTAATTCAGTTTTGTTGTTCTTTTTTTTTTTTTTTTTTTCGTATGAAAGGTGAGCTGCGTTTTAAATCTCCAGATGATGAGAATTAACATCAATTTTACTTACTTTTTGTTTGATTTAAATGCCTATTTATCTGTAACTGTAGTTTTGCTTTGATTTAACTATTGTTCTGTGTGAAAATACATTTAAAAAAAGATTTCTTAGCACACACACACACACGCGCGCATTCTACATGACCTGAATGTACAAAAATAAATTAACTCGAAAATATGGTGCCAGCAAACCAGAAAAAAAATATATGTTTTGTAGAACTGATTTTCCCATTCTGTCTTAGTAATTGAATTAGAGTCATGGTAATCTTTTGTTTACGGCCTCTTTATCCAATCTCTAAATCCAAGTAAGACGAAGAAGACACAGAGGATACAACTTGAGAAACAAGTATGAACTCATAAGTGACGTTTTCCTATGGACCTCCGCACATGGACGAGCAAGTTTTGAACGTACCTGCATAACTCTATGCGGAAACAGGCATGGAAGACCTGCCGGGAGCGATGAATGGCTGGTAGGAATAAAAAGGGGTAGAGCCAGGAAAATTTGTGCCAGCAGCGTAACTTGATGATATATCTGGATAAAGACAATAAAGCATGAGTGTTAAACTTTCTGTGAGCTTACATATTTTCGGTTTTAGTACAAGCTCGTCCTCACTTTCGTAAATCCGACGAATCAAGTTTTGATAAAGAAAAAAAGAAACCAGAAATAGATATGTGGCAATATGTTTTCTAAATGTTAAAGAATCTGACACCTTTCCGAACAAACTTCACGGTTTTTGCATTATTGAAAGTGGATGTAGCTATTATTATTGGAGAAATTTCTTGATAGAAGAAATATTTATCATGGATGAGGATTGCTTTCATGACAAGGTCAAACTAAAGGTTTGCATACAGAAATACCTACTACAGTAATGATCAAATAGACATGTTTTTATAGTAGAACCTGGTCCAAATTATCATCCTTAGCTTGCTGTTTCATTGTTTTTCAGAATGAATCTTAGCGCTGTTGCTCCCAAAAGATTTTGAAGCTCACGTACAAATATGACACTTGTATTCAAGAAAATACGTTTCTTATCGAACTATTTATACAAACTTAGCAACGCATTATAAGTGGTCTATCGATACATAGCCTTACAAATAATTATAACGGGTGAACTGTGTCTTCAGCGAAATTCCTGGTATCATATTGTTTTTCTATAAAAGCTTGCTAAGTTTAACCCGCTGGAAACTTTTCGCGATAAACTTCGTCCACTTCTTAAATCCTTAAAACTTTAGCCTCCAATATTCGCGGAAAGTTTGAGGTTACACTACTCCCTGCATTTTAGAAACTTTCTGAAATACTATCACAACATAACAACTGGGCATTTCTAAATGTAATTCAATTTATTTTTCTTCTAGCCCATAATTGTGGTATTCATCACATTGAAAAGAATTTGTCGCTAATTCCTTAAAACCCAATATATTTTCGCCCCTGTCATAACCACTTTTTTGAAAAATAACTTTTCTCATGATATTCTTTCTCATCTCAGTTTTTAACTCATATATACATATATATAAGCATTATACAATATTGATTTCTTGTGAATAACTTATGACATTTTCGGTGGGAGATATATATACGTAATGAAAAGGGTGAACATTTCTTAACATGATTTCATATCTGCTGTGGATGATGTTTTACAAAGCACTGCATCAACGTTGTAAGAAATGTGTGAAAACTGTTAAATTTAAACTTAATTCTTTCAAATCTAAATCGAGAATAATTGTCAGCCTTATGACATTTTTAGCACTATCCATGTATATAGATTTTAATATTTACATAACCCCACTGATAATATATATATATATATATATATATATATATATATATATATACTATTTTAGGGAGTTAATTAAACAACGTGAATAGGAAGACAATAAGGTACATCAAATTGTCACGAGTTATTTTTTGCGAAACAATATTTCATTTTTGATGGAGCTATCTGCATAGCGAAACATTTCAATATAGTTTCCAGTATTTTCATTCTTTTTTAATCCCCCACGCATATGTACACATATGTGTATGTATAATGTGTGTGTACGCGTGTATACATGTAGAGAGAGAGAAAGAGAGAGGGGAGGGACAGATAAAGTTGGATTAGCTTTGACAGAGTCAACACAATTTGCTGTCAGTTTATCTCGTCTCTCGGCGTTGGGCTATAGGCAAGTAATTGACGGTTACCAAGCGCTGCGTGTGTGTACGTTATCATTACTAATATATATATATATATATATGCTCTTTCAGCGATATTGAGCCATCCCTTTTTAGAAAATATAGGAAACACATATATATATATATATATATATATATATATGTGTGTGTGTGTGTGTGTTGTTCTTGTGTGATTTTTTCCTATTGACACCAATGTCACAAACTGTTAGTTTGCTAAACAGAATGTAACTTATGACATTCTACCTTAATACAGCATACTCACTTGTGTCCTGTAACTCAATTATGGGCATAGATTTCTGATATAGTCGGAGTACTTGGATAGAAAATCAAAACATATTCACTAAAAGGTCGTCATCGGAGGGGTTTTTTTTATTTACTTTTATCAATGTTTAGCGTTTCTGTACATATTTCTGTCTATTAGTGAAGATGCCTCAATGATTATCCAACCATTTTTACGCACACATTCTCTTACGCCAATTCTATTTATAGGGTATCTTTGTGTATATGTGTGTGTCAGGGGATAGTTTGATGCATCCAGTGATAGCTATGTATATACGTAGATATAGGATTTTCTCATGTTGGATATAAATCTAAATGTCTCTCATGGAAATACCAACAATAACTGAACTAGAAGAAACTCTGGCTACATCATCAGCGCGTATGCATGTAAACATTTTCTTTCGGTTTTCTCAGGGATTTTTTTTTATTACTGAGAAACCTAAACGCAGTCTTATAAGTAAATGCACACATAGATAGACGAGCCTGTTTGTTGCCGTTTACTCAGATGAACTTTTCTTAATATTGAATAGGGGAATGTGAAAATCGACCAGCCTTGAACTTGATAAAAAGGTACGATGAGATTTTTAACTGGGCCTGTACACAAATTACTGGCTCTATTCAGAAATATACAACTATCCAAATTTTCAGACACTGAGAGTCATGGTAGAATTTTAGAGTATATAAGTACCCAATGTGTTCGAAAACACTATGCTATGCCTTACGAGATTAACTTACTCAATAGCTTACATTAGATGATTTCGTATAACTAAGTTATATATATGCGTATATCATCAGTTCATTATGATTTCATATATTTTCCTCTCTCTCCATAGGTCTTTATCATCCATCTTTCTATGTAGGTCTTCTAAATTGTATTTAATGTCTACACAATACTGATAAATGTAAATCCTTAGGGGTCGACTGGCATGTTCATGCATACAAGTCTATTAGAGAAAATCGCAGATTTGTCCTGACCTCCATTTCTTATAAGTCTTACTTGGATGATTTGTCTGATGAGATGAAAATGGCTGTACAGTTGCTGTTTTGCATGGGAGTTGCTTCTGGGATTGGTTCTCAAGAATTCGTTGCATTCTAGAGTAATTCTTGTCAAGCTTTTTCTCAAAGCATTTCCTTTTTGTCAAAAATGATGCATCCACACAGTATTACTGACTCTACAACACCTTGAAAGAAACACTATTTCATTTTATCTAGAATATCATATTTTTATATAATCGATAACCTATTAATACTAGTCCACGCTTGCACAAGGCATATGATGACATCACTTTCAATTGGTGATATATTGTTGCCGAGATATGTGAACTAGACTTTCAGACTCTTGCCACCTAAAGTATAACTGGTACCTTCTTGTTTAAAACACCTGAATGTTTTATTTGTGTTAACATCGACGCCAATGATGCCCACTATATTCTCTTGGATATGCAGTTCGGGATCTGCTTTGGCTGATGTATTTGCAAGGAATGTTGGTCATCTCCATAATCTGGGTCTATCATAAATTTTCGAGATATCGTCTGCTTCTTATCTTTTTGCAATGTGAAACCATTTCCTTTCACTAGATTTATGAACGTTTGTTGTAAGTAGTCTTGGCAGATTAACAAACATGCAGCAAATGTATCTCAGTTCAGTGACAGTATCGAAGAAATCGGTGTCCCCATCAGGAGAACCAACTTTGCTTTCTTGTTTTTAAAAAGGACATTACTGAGGTAAAAGTTTATTTCGAAAACCATAGTTTAGTTGTATTTTTTTTTACTTTTTTTCTACACATGGAAAAGAATACCTTCGAGAAATCTACTAATTTAGTATTCATCGTCCTAATGGTTAGAAATCCACAAAAAGTCCGGGAGACCGGGGTTCAATCCTTGGTCGAATCATACCAAAGGCTCAAAAAGGGTATCTGATTCCTCCTTGCTCAACACTCAGCAATATAAGTTATGGATCAAAGATGAAGTGGAGCAATCCAGGGAAAGGAGTAGCGCCCATCCCTACACCTCAGTGTAGTAGCTATTGAAAAGGGAGCATATGGGTCTTCCTCGACTATAATTGACAACTTTACAGATTTCTGCATGTATTCCTTCGATTATTCCAGAGATTGGCAGACTAAGTAATATTTTTGATTGATTTCTCCGAAAGCTATCCTGATTTTTTTTAAAGAATTTTCCCGAATAGTGACTGGAGACGATTTAGAAGTCTGGCATAATTTTAGCTGCTATAATAGTGAGAGTTGTTCCGTAGTTTTAGTGTTTTCGACGTCACCTTTCGTGGGAAAGAAGTGACAGCGGACTTTTTCCCATTCTTCTATAATGTTTTGCAATACGCTGCCTTGCATAATCGAAGAAGTATGTCCATAACTGATTTCTCTCTAGTTCATTACAATTGAAAATTCTTTATTCTTGACTGGCAGTTCATTATTTAGCTCTCGAGATTATTTTCCTTCCACTTTTTCATTTATTGTAATCGTCTATCTTTTACCAAATTTATTGATTAAGTTTTGAACGTATTCAAGTTGTTCTTTTTGGTATGTGTTCTTCGTAGGATTTCTTATGTTTCTTTGCAATGGAATCGGTATTTTTTAATTAAATAAGGACGGTTTGGTCTTGTTATCTAGTTTTTTTCAATAACTACTATCATCTTCGAGGAAACTTTACATTATGATGGGTGGTAAGAATATTTTCATATTCATCATTCATATGTCTTCAGGAGATCGTCAAACATTTTTCTTAGGTTTATAGTGATTTTTCATATCTCTATTTACTAGTGAGGACAGATCACAATGGGAAGCTTCAACTCTGTTATTTTTGCGTAGAGTCATAATGGTCTTTACTGAAACGATTCAGTAATGAGAATATAGTAAAGTATCACCCAAGGATAATTATGGCCTTGGCAATTTTTTTTTTTTTTTTTAATCAAAAATGTACTTTTTTTTCAGTTTGAAAATGTCCGATGATGGAATATTTTACAATGAAAATGGATATTATTTGATATTATATTTTTACTAAACACTGTAGCAATTAAACTCTGCAAGCACCTTTTTAACTAGAAAAAATATAGCGCACACACACACACATATATATATATATATATATATATATATATATATTCATGGGGGACTTTGTGTGTTAGTAATTTATGAATATTCCTTAAAGGTTTTGGAACATTTCAAAACTATTTTCCAATAATCAATTGACCAGTGAATTTACAATAGATGTGCTCATTTTTTTTGTTAGATCTAAACTTGCAAAACTTAATTAATAGATGAATGTGGAAAGTACCTTATTGGCATATTCATGTGATATACTTCTATTGTTAAACTCAACTTTAAAAAATTATTTCCGTAAAATTAAGAGAAATTACCTCACTTACACAGATAGATACATGATTACTTGTTATAGAGAAGCTTCATAACACTTAACTTGTGTTTATGAAAGAGAGAGAAAAGAATAAAAAAAAAAGTTTTAAAAAGTAGGTTTATAGAAAATACCGTCGGCAATGAAAGAAATGCATTGCATGTGTTTTTGGTGATTTTCTTCTTTAATCTTCTTTATCAATATGCATATTAGATGCTTACAACAACAATATATATTTATGCCTGTCAGTTTGAATATTTTTTTATATGTATGTATGTATAGGTAGATATGAATGGACAGAACGATCTCTATAGATATGAGAAGGGCATTGCTACTTTGCTTTATAATCAACATTTGAATATCTACTGTAAAAGTTGATTGATTTGTTTAAAACAATACTTTATACTCTGTGTGTGTGCGCGTTTTGAATTACACGTATTATATTATCTTACTCAGTCAAATAACCTGAAATGCGTAATATATTTTCTCACATTCTGGTAATAATTATGAAATCTCTGCATATATCGTTATTGAGGAACCACATGAAATTTCATGTAAATTAATCAGAAAAAAAATCAACATTTTATTATTTTTCCTATATCTGTTATGCATAATATATGTCAGTTTTATATGGTTGAATTGTATGCCTGCTTTCAGATTTGAGAAATCGATATATCGATCATAGTGCCTTTCAATAAACCAATCAATGGATTGAATGATGATTATATTCGTGTGCGAGCACAGGCTCCTGCAATTATATCCAATCAAATCATTGGAAACTTGTCCACACAATCCAATCTGTTTTATTTCTAAGCATTTCCAAGAAGAGCAGATACTGCAAAAATCTAAAATAATTGAAAACTGCTTTTCTTTTCACTTTCTGAAGAAGAAAAATGGGTTGAAAAAAAATCAAAGCAATGTTACAAAAATGAGAAAAATACACTCTATATAAAACTCGGTAGAAATGGAAAAAAATATAACATAAAACAATGCAAACTTTCCATTGTTGAAAATATATTTCTTCAATTTGTTACAGGTCAAAATTAAACCCACCGAGAAAATGTAAGATTTAAATGTATTTTTGCGTTTTAACAGTCCTCTAGAAAAATGTTCCGAAGTTTTAATATATGAATTCCTAAAATTGAAATATTTGGGTTTTATTAGAAAGAATAAAAAGGAGAATCATTCAGTTGAAGAAGGTAGTTTTTCTTATCAAGCATGAAGAATTTACAATAAGCCATTTTTTTTTATTTCCATTATCATCTTTTTCATTTCTGCTTGCAGTTTAAAAGGGTTACAATGAAGAAAATCATAAAGATAATAAGTTTGAATAAACACACACTTAAAATTTATATTTTTATATTTCTCAAGCAACACACAACTTAAATGTTTTTGTTATGCATTAGTTTCATTCGATTATTTTTGTCGTTTAAAACCTATTTCACTGGAAAACAAAGAAAGCTTCATAAAAAGACTTTGTAAAAAAGTTATTCCATAAAAATTCGGTAATTATGTTTTTGTTAATAAATTTCGTGAGACTGACATTAAGCCAGGGACTAAAAGAGCCCGAAAATAAGATCTTAGTATAAAGCCGAAGTTTTTGATGTTGTATTTTAGTATTCTAATTCATTCACTCAGAAAATGATTTAGAAAAATACCTTGAAAACTTTCTTAATCAAAAATAGTTTTAATACAATTAATCTTGAAGACAGGTTTATGACTTATATTTTTAAAAAAAGTAATATTTTCATACCTATTAAGATATTACATAAGTAAACCAATCTGTTATAAAATAATGAAAAAAAGACTTTTAAAGCTGTAAATATTCCTTTCCCAACCTCAATGTAGGGAGAGCTCGTGATGTAGTGGCTAATATGCAAGGCTATAATATGGTAGTGAGTTTGAATTTTAGTCACGTTAGCCAATCGGCTGAGGCTGTACAATACACCGATTACATCTGTAGATGCTTAAGAAACCCCTATAACGAGTATCCTAGACGTGGCATTAAACCATCAGGTGATGAGGCTTCAATCCTGGAGCATTGGTTTATGTGCAGTAACTCTTTACTGCAATTATTCTCAGGTCCACTCTGACCTGGAGTGGTAGTACCTGCAAGGGTCCTAATTTGAGTCAAATAGAGATATTTACTGAATTACAATACTTAAAACCATTTAGCACTGTGAAAGTAAATGATTTAAATCAAATTGAACTATTAGAGTAAGCAATACTTGAAAACATTTAACTACGCGCAAACAAAGGAGCTTAACAAATCATTTATTTGGTGTGTGTGTATATATATATATATATATATATATATATATATATATATAAAACAGAATTTGGTATTAAATAACAAACAAAAGTTGACATACTTTAAAATACAACCAACCAACTCGTTACTCTATTGTATTCATTTTCAGACTAATAACCTTGGAAAGATATGTACCTCCTTATTCGCTGAGGATTAAATAATTCCGCCACTGATTTTTCCCCGAGGATGGCTTTAGTATTAAGTAAACACAAAGATTGATATGCCATTAAACAAAGAAACCAAAACTCTTAGTGGATTAAAGAAATATATTATCCACTAGTTAGAACTTTAGACAGAGAAAATTTTTTTTCATAATTCTGCTCACCAGTAAAGAATAAAAAGACGTAGATCCATCCTACTATATATGAGATATTACGCAGAAGATTTTAACCATGAAAATTGTTTAATTTCTGAAACAACTCCGTTTACGAATAGACTATGAAATTAAGCTATATACTATAATATCAGATATATCAAAACTGGGATATATTTTTACACATCTATATGTGGATAAATGCTAACCTGTTGTAAAATATGATAACCCTCACATTTTCCCTCAAAATATTAATGTTTTGGTTTATTTGGTCTCAAAGGATATTCACGCAATGCTGCATTAATTTTTTTAAAATTATAATTGATGTCTGCATTTACACACATTTATTCATAAATATCTATCAAAGGATAATTAGATTGATACATAGATACAGCCCTGGGAAGTAGGGCTGTATAATACGCCGACTGCACATCTTTACAAATTATATTTAGGATTTGGCAATAAATGACGATCATATTTTTATATTACCTTAAACACCAAGTAAGAAACGATAGACAGATAAATGAATCATCTATATAACTATTTATGTCTACAAATTACCTCATATCTACTTATTTTTTTTTTTTTTTTTTTTTGGCAATAATGACAGATGTGTCATTTTACCTTCAAGGACCAATAGTCATAATAACTATATTTAATAAACTTTTTTACAATTTTGATATACAAGGAATTATTTTTCGATAATTTTTGGAATTTTTTAGATATCCGATAAATGCTGTCTCGAACTTGAAACTTGTATCTACTTCTTGTCATAAAGCTATTAATCAAAATTTTAAGGTATTTGTAAAATAATGCATTTTTTGTAAACACCTGTATTTAAAGTAACTACAGCTTTAAAAACAACCACATTATTTTATTAAAAAATCATTTTGAGGTTAAAGTCAACAGATCTCGTTGCCATTAATTATAAAAGGAACTGAATGAAAAAAAAATTGAATTATTCCCGAATTATATTTTTGTATGAATTCTTTATTTACCGCTTCAAAAACCCTTACATTGTTCACAAAATTAAAATAAATAGGTGGAAATACGTGAATTTATATTTTAATAAGAGGAAATGACATGCTGCTATAATAATAATATAATCAAAACTCAATTTGACATTTTCTGGACCCTCCATTTTTGATTATAAATATTTTGAAGATGACAGTCTAATATATTTTACTTTGGCATTTGTTTGAGTTATTCAAAATGTACCTGTCGATAAATTCTTTCATATTAAAGAAGAGATGTACCTGTCGATAAATTCTTTCATATTAAAGAAGCATTCTATTTCTTATTTTATTTTTCTTCTAACTTTTTTACGTATGTCATCACTTTAGAATTGTAACCCGCATAATATGAGAAAGGAGATTAAAAACTAAACTTTCAATTTTTGTTTTTCTAACAAACCAAACAAAATTGTATGAAAAGTAAAGAAAAATATTTTAGTGAAAGTCCAGAGACGAAGCCAAATCCGTTCCGAGTCCTATAATAATGGTATGAAAATAACTAAAATCATTAACATCAAATGAAAAAAAATCGTTCTTTTATATTTTCTTTTTATAACAAGTTTTAGAAACATATCAAAAAATATAATACTCTGGTCATTCATACTGAATTTTCCACAGAAAATAATCGATTTTCATTTTGACATGGATTCTTACATGGAGTTGTTGAGTGCTACTCTTACAACCTATGACACGGAAAAGCTAAATAAGTTACTAATCTTCAATCAAATTTACACCCTGAAAATGGTTTCATGTAATTCGTTTTTGTTCCTATGAAAAATAAACCAGTTAATAGAAAGCCTATGCTCTTTTATTGCTTTAAAAAAAGTTATATACACTCTCGTGATTCTCACTCAAACCTGATATAAACATTTTTGGGAAATGAAGAAAAATGATTACCCGGTAGATAATCACTGTACCGCTGTTAATGTTCCGTCAAAGTGGAATAGTTTACAACTACGTATAAAAAACTGAATATATGCATATGCACACGCAAGATGCAGGGTTGCTATAACGATTATCGTTGTAGGATATGGAATGGCAACCAGAGATTAAATCCTGGAGGAAGCGGTTTGGCTATTGCCATCTTAGCAAAAATATGACTCCGAATATTCCAACACCAGCTCAGTGTTAAATAATAGGGAGGATGGGCTCTTTAATTTTGCTCTGACAACC
This sequence comes from Sepioteuthis lessoniana, assembly GCA_963585895.1. Classification (NCBI taxonomy): domain Eukaryota; kingdom Metazoa; phylum Mollusca; class Cephalopoda; order Myopsida; family Loliginidae; genus Sepioteuthis; species Sepioteuthis lessoniana. The sequence goes on from OY757904.1 coordinate 53,096,562, forward strand.
AGCATAGTAGACGGAAAACTCCTGAAATCAAATCATTTGTACTACGCTTAAGATTTGAGCTTGTGTCGCAGATTGCTTATGGTGTGATGTCTGTTGGTTGGTTCAGTTTTATAGCATTTCAACCTTTGTAGGATATTTAACACAGAATCCATTTTTATGCAAATAGTTCTATTTCAAACAATTCAGTTTAGGATAAGTACACGGTTTAATCGTCAAAACATTTCTATTTGAAGCTATTCAGTTTATTCAAACTGTTCTAATTCAGCGAATTCAGTTTTGTACAAGTATAGATTTTATTTACTCACAGTTAAATGTCAAAACAGTGCTTTATTAAACAATTAAGTTTTGTGCAAGCAGAACTTCAATGATAAAAACAGTTCCATTTCAAACAATTCAGTTTAGCATAAGTACGCTGTTTAATTGTCAAAAACATTTCTATTTTACGCGTTTCAGTTTTGTCAAACGGTTCTAATACAAACAATTCAGTGTAGCATAATTATGCAATTTATTTTTATTTAACCCATAGATAAGGCCCTATCAGTTGCTACCATTCCGGGCCAGAGTGGACCTGGGAATAATGGCAATGAATAGGTGTTCCATAAATCCAAAAGCCAATCACTCGAACCTCACAATCAGATTGTTTAGTGTCATATACAAGACACTCATCGGGAGGTGGGGAAGGTTCTTAGCCTGTGCAGAGAAGCAGTCGGTGTATTTTACAGCCCCAGCCGACAAGGCAAGCTTATGATGATAAATATATACTTATGTACACGCATATACATACTCGTATGTGTCCTTATGATTGTATAAGTACAATTTTATATGTGAATATATATAAATATATTGGTATATTCGTATGTTCCCCCACCTTACGCAAGAAGGTTGAGACATGAATTTAACAGGTTTGAATTAATGTTTACACTCTTGTTCGTTTTTCATTCAACGTTAATGCATCCATACAAATGCAAACACACACATATATATACAGTCGAGCAAATTTTTTTAAAAATCTAATATGAATCAACCTTTTTTTTTATTTTATATAGATATATAAAAAATATTATCAAACACAGATAATTTTTGAATAGATCCATATGAGCCACAGATAGAACCTTAACAGATACTAGCTTTTGAGGTGAGATTGAACCTGAAAATAATGACAATGACGAGATACTCAACACTCTTCAGGACTGGAGCTTCACCATCAGATACAGGACATCCCTTTTTTCGAGTTGTCTTACCCCTCTGCTAGAGAGGCAGTTAGACATGACAACAGGGAAGACAAATGAATGGAAAACTAGTTGAAGACAATCTTGGTTTGATTAAATGGCAAATCAACCATCGTAGGTTATCTAATGTGATATCCTGTTAACACATGTATATCAAATATATGTATAATTTGTAAACACATTTTGTAGAATAAATTTTTAAAAGAGCCTGAGATCTTTTTTACTCACAGTTAAATGGTTTCAAGTATTGCTATGTATCGGTCACAATTTTACATCAGTCATTCATTTGCACACTTAGTGTGTTCTTTTTGAAGATAGATATATTTCATATATATATATTAGTCTGCCACAACCCACCAAGTGATATAGTGACAAGCATACAAGATTATAATATATATATATATATATATATATATATATATATATATATATATATATATATATATATATATATTAAGAAAAACAACGATACCGGTCACATAGGATTATAAATTTATGTCCATCCTGTTACGCATTTTTGAAATTTCCAAAAACACGAAAAAAAATTATATTCTCGCTGATTATTTGATTTAAATGTGGGACATTATATCATTTTTAATCTTCACTAAAATTGATTTTTTTAATGACCACATCTTCAACAACCAATTATATGTACAATGACTACAGACGGCCTCATTTGTCCCACCGTTTTCTAATCCCCTTAGTCTCTTTACTACATTCTTCAGGATTGATCTATTTGCTAGGAATATTACCGGTATTAATGTTATCTTCATGTCCAAAATTTTTTCATAAGTCTTTTATAAGGTAAAGACATTTTTCTTTTATTTTTCGCAAATATTTTTCACTCTGCGATCTTCAAAAACGGCAATTTTCTAGTTTAGTTCTTACTCTATTATATTGTCTATCGAAAAATATATCATGAAAAAGGAAATGGTTTGCAATGAAATATGGATAGTATATATGAATACATTAATATTTAATATTATTTTTCATCCTATAAGTGTTAGAGCATATGTGATAGACCTTTCGTTTTATACCGAATTTGTCTTTCTCGTAAGACACATTTTAACACTAAATAATCTCCTTTAAAAATTACCCTGCAACTTATGGTTAGGTTTCTTTATATTAAAAATAATCTTTCCTGTTACAACTGAATACGTGAAGCCGTGATAGGCGTCAAAATGGTATATCAGAAAAATATAATCATTTGTGACATTGTAGAAGTCGTGATAAAATTTAGCTATCCTACAATCAAACGTTAAGTTAACCTTTGTCAAGCAAGTAAGTAGCTGCAGGTACTTGTAGTAAGAGGAAGCAAACGCAATGTCATATGAAACGAGCCATGAATAAAATGTACGACGCAAAATACTCTACATAGAAACATAATTAATCTATGTACAGAATTAAAACAGGTCTATAAGACTTATTTGAATGAAAGTGATGTGTTTTCATAAAGTTTTATTTTGTGTATTTTAATGCAAATAATAAGGATATTAGAAGTGCTCGTCTCTGAATGGTATCTCTGCAGGTATGATAAAATATGAATTGGAATTGGATCTTATGTACTTGCAGCTGAGTTAACTGTTTGAACATAGACGACTCGTAGTTGACAGAAGTATTATGCTGTGATGAGAGGTAATCGCTGCCGTAAAGTGTGTTTTGGAAAATAGATATTTCGACGCGGAGATACGACGAGTATAATTGGTACAGGTAACGAGCAAGTGTATTTTTCGTCTTCTCGGTTTCTAAAAAGGTTCTTATATTGTACAGGGGACAGAGAAATTATTGTTAAATTTCCTCGTGACTAGGTATGGAAATCTTTGCTCTTGTAAGGTAATTTGCTTTTTACTATTTTTGTACGATGTAATGAATTTTCTGTTGTTTTTTTTTAAATTATGGTAGTCTGCATTTTTCATCACATAGATTATGATCATATAAAGACCATATATATACTTAACATATATGATCAAATTTTGTTCACCCTGTCGGCAAAGCTTAGAATAGATAAGGATTTACAATGTATTCAAGTCCCAAAACTTTAGCCATTGTTGCAGAAAGAATATTGTTGATTCAAACCAGATTAACTCCGCTTAAACCTTGACCTTGTGCCCATCCTGATGATTACGGAAATTTTGAGTACATACAGATAATATATCTCATAATCTGAAAGTTGACAAATAGAATTTAAATATTGTATCATACACAAATGTCGACACTCATTACTTTCAATAAATAGTTACTGGGCTATATCACTTATGATTTTGGGAATATGAAAAAAAAAAAAATAGAGAGCTTGATTTTATATGAATTTAACAATTATCTACCCAAAGAGTAACATACGACACACATTAAATTTGAATTAGAGTAAAACTGGTAGAAATTCACAGTTACAAATCTCCAGACAAGAGCTTAGAGAAAGATTAAAGAGAAATGCATGTCATACTATTGAATTACAAAGTGGGCGACTGATTATTATTGTGAAGTAAAATAAAAACAATTCCGTCAAGGGTTTGAAAAAACTTCACACGAACACTGTTTTGATACGAAACAAAATTGTAAGATCTGCCATAAAGATTCTATTTTAACTTTGGAAATTGAAACATTAACCGTTTTATGGTATCCTTCAAATTAAAATCAACTTCCAAATTTTGTGATGAATGCAATTTAAAGATGTTTCGTTAAATACAATCTATGGATGTTGAAGGATAATATTCTCATTAGTTGGATTTTTTCCCCAATCTTGGAAAAGTTGCTTACTGATCATAATTTTGTATTGCTTACATACATATATTTATTTGTGTATATACATAGAGAGAGAGAGAGAGAGAGAGAGAAGGAGATAGAGAGATTAGTGTGTGTGTGTGTGTGTATATATATATATATATATATAAGAAAGTGTAACCGTTTTAATGATGCTTCATAGAAATACGAAAGCAAAATTCACTGACCTGATGGAGATAATTCTTCATCATTGTTGCTAAACATTTTGCAAGGAGAAAGATTAGCAGGATATTCGCAAATAATCGGCTAAATTACTTACGGCGAACGTCGATTGATCTAATAAAAGAAAATGGTTTTACACTAAAAACGTTGAGGAGCAAATGATATCCTGCAGAAACGTTAACAAACTCAGACTATGTAAATGATCGAGTGCTTCTTACAAATGCACATACCTTAGCAGAATACTTACTGCATAGTCTTGAGTAATCATCTGTATGAACGCAGATAAAAAAGAGTGCATGTGTTTGGAACGAGAAGAAGGAATCGCTAGACTTAGTGGCAGGCATCGAAATTTCGTGGACAAGCTCACATAACTTGATACCAATATCTCTTGAACTAAAAGTTATGTAATCATAAGCCTAGCGAAGGCATGGATTGCTATGGATAAGCTATTGATCATATGAAAGTGGGATCTATTCGATGAAATGAAACGGGATTTCTTTAGAGCCGTGGCTGTGTCAATACTACTCTATAGATAAACAGCATAGACGATAAAAATGGTATAGAAAAAAAAAGTTTGACTGTAACCACTAAGGAATGCTATGATCTATATTAACAACTCCTTGGAGCAACAAACCACAAAATATTAGCAACCATCATTAACCTCCCATTTCAAAAAACATTCAAAGAAGACGAAAAAAAAAAACTTGCAGGGTACTGCTTAAGAAGCAAGGACGAACTTATAAGTAAAGTTCTTTATTGGACCCCTACGCATGGAAATTCCAGAGTTAACCTCCCAGCTAAAATTATTTACATCCTTTCTATACGGAAAAAAGGATAAAATTTGGAAGACATACGGGAAGCAATGGTGGATAGGAACAAATGGAATGAAACTGCGAAATCTGCGCTCTCAACATGACATGACAATGCTATATATATATATATATATATATATATATATATATATATATAGGCGTAAAGATATGGATATGTATGCATATATATCCGTGTATATACATCTGTATAAATACTTATACATGTGTATATAATGTTCTGTGCATATGTACGTTTATATGAGTTTGTGTATATATGTGCCTGTGTGCAAGAGTTGGAGATATATGGGAGGTAGGTGAACGTACGGCTGCTGACCTCCCTTCTCAAAAACCATACAAACTAGACGAGGAAGGTACGCTGGACACTTAGCTAAAAGTAGCAGCGAGCTCTAAGTGATGTACTCACGTGGACCTCTACACACAGACGAGCAAGGGACGGGCGACGAGCTAGAATCTATCTATAACAGGTGTGTACTGACAGAGGATGTAGTATGAAAGAAGTTCCAAAGTACATATATTTATGAGTCTTTTTAGATTATATATATATGCTTACACACACACACACACACACATATATATATATATATATATATATATATATATATATATATATATATATATATATATATATATATATTAATGAGTCTCTTTAGATTTAAATCAATATATATATATTATTATGTGTACATATTCTACGGGCATATGTACATAAATATAGATGAATATGCATATATATATATATTAAAATTATATGTATATACTATCTAATATATTTTGTTTATCTTTCCTAGAATTACATACTGGTTATATATATACACACACACACACACACATATATATATATATATATATATTGTATACATTTTTATATACGTTTCTTTTTTATATGTACTATAAGTATACATATAATTATTAATGTATATAATGACATGAACAGATTCTTAAAAAACACTTACATCTCTCTCTCTCTCTCTCTCTCTCTCTCATATATGTGTGTGTGTATGTATAAATTTACTTATGCGCACATACTGATGTAAGTATATATAATATTTGTAATTTTTAAAAATATATTTATAACCTAATTTTGCGAATATCATCGTATATTTTCTATATTTATTTACAGGTACGCATACAATATTTGTGAATTTTTACATATGTACAAATACTCTGTGTGTGTATATATATATATATATATATATATATATATATATATATATATATATCCAAAGACGAACCGTAGTATCACAAATCTTCATTTCTCTCACTCTCTCTCTATCCGTATATTCATTTGAATCTATATATAAATGTATCAGATATATTTAGGTATATATCTAGTGGTTTACTATATTTTTCGTTCACTCTCTCTCTCTCTGTCTATATATATATATATATATGCTATATACATTTTTAATATGACCGTAATGGCATCATGTTTGGTCATATTAGTTAGAATCCCTATTTTTTTTATTTCTTTAAACTCGTAGATGTATTTGTTATATTATATTTGATTGTGAAGGCATTATTGTTTTAAAAAAAAGTAAAATTAGCGACATTATTCGAGTTTGGCCCAAGGGCTCCCTTTTCAATAACTATTACGTAGAGATCTAGGGGTGGGCGCTACTCCATTCCTTGGACTACTCCATTTTACCCTTGCTTTATACCTTATAATGCTGAGTGTTAATCAAGGTGGCAACAAGTACCTTTTTTTTGAGTCTTTGGTATGACTCGCCGTGGGATTAAACCCAGGTATCCCTGACCATTCACAAACACTCTACTCAGAAAAATGTTGGACGAGTGACTGTTAAATCTGAAACATTGGAGCCTAATCTCAGAATTTCGTTTTACAGTTCTCAGACCATTCCAAAGAAGATGGTGACCATTGTTTAGCTGAACATCATAAATCCTCTTAATGCAAGATATTGTATAATTATTTTATAGGTGTTATTGTTAATGTACAGTAACTTAAAATGAGTGTGTGTTGGTTAAATCGGTAGTGTTAAAGACAAATCGATGCTGAGAACATCCGATAGAAACAACAACCACAATAAACTCAGATCCTATCGATGCACCATAGTTTACGATTCTAAGTATCTGCTGTTCGTTTTTACCGTTGACTGATTTAACACATCAGAACTTAGTGAGCAAGTTTGAAAAAATAAACTCTAGTTTCAATAATAAATAAATAAATAAATAAAGGAGAGGGAAAGGAAAGAAAGAGAAGAAAGCAAAGAACGACGGTTTAATTTCATTGTGTGCTGAATGAATCAGTCAGGCGAAAGATTGCAACTTGATTGCTTGCAATGTTTCTTTTTGTAGCGGCTTCCCGTGGGCGAGTCTCATAGTGCATTCGGGCTTGGAATGCGTGAAATGTCAAGACAATAACACAATGCAGATGACATCAGCTGCTTTGTATGTAATTGGTGCGCGTAGAAATCTACCAGCATTTTTATCCAATTATTACTACCGACTCAAAGTAAGCAACAGAGTAGTAGTTTGAAAGCGACGAGAAGGCACAGGGAATGTTGAGGGTTTTAGCATTTAATTTAGATGATCAAAAAAGTAGAAGATACAGGCGTTCAAATTTGCATCTATCGCGAAAGATACTCGATGAGAAGTTATTGATAAGGAAAATAAGAACTGAGGAAAAAGAGAAATAAATAATGTATTTATTTTATTTTACTTTTTTTTTTATAATAGCAACATGAATAGTGAACTTGATAACAATAACAATCAAATCGATAATGAACACTGCAAACCCCACAAACAACAAGACAGGAAAAATCAAAACAAAATCCAATAAGACTACGAACAAATATTGGAAGAGAAAATGTTATCAGTGATAACGAAAATGAACACAAAAACATTAGTGCCATAGATGACTACAATACTAATAACAACATCAAGAAAAGCACTTCAGTATAAAAACTACAATAGTAATAATGAAAATGGAAAATACAAATGAATGATTGCAAAAAGCGGAGATAGTTTTTTACAAAGGGAAATCAAACACGGGTTTACAGTTTGTAAGGCTAATAAAGTTTTAAACATATTCTTGCACTCTATATAGTTTAAGACAGAAATAAGAAGGAAACATTTTTGCAGGTTATTTTATTTAGTATATTTAAGTTGAATGTCACTTCCACTCCAAAATAAGGAGTGGAAGTCTTGCATGATTAACAATCATTGCAGCAAAAGAGTACTTGAAAAATTAATTGTTGCTAAATCTAAAAGAGGATAAACTCTTTTGAAAACTATATCGATATGTTGATGGTTTTGTGTTTTAAAGCATATGTTTGATCTATTTCCACTTTTGTTATTTGTATCTATTTGTTGCATTCGCACCATGTACTCTGTGCGTCTGTCTGTTAGTCTCTATGTCTGGACGTCTGTCTGTTTGCCTGTCTGTTTCCGTCTATTTCAGTCCGTCTTTTTGTCTGTTCAAATTCAAATGCGCCCATCGTGTTGTCCGTCCATGTCTGTAGGTTCCTTCATCCGCTCAAATCTATCCGCCCTTCGAGTTTATGTTTCTTCGTCTGTCAAGTCAGTCTGTTTGTCCGTTCATCTGAGAATACGTCAATTTGTCGGTCCGACCTTCAATGTCTGTTAATTTGTCCGTCTCTCTCCTCTCTCTCACTCATATATATAGGATATCGTGGACAGGGCCAACTGTGCTTGGTGACAGCAAGCTTAATGAGAAAATCCCGCAGGAGAGAAACAGACAGTCACTAAGTGCATTTGAATCTGTCTACGCTGTCCGAACGTAAATCTGCATCTGTTCTGTTTAAGATATTTAGCACCGATTATCAATAAATTATAACTGCATTATTAGTATATATGTGTGTGTAATGACGGGTATGAACTTACATGGTAAGGGAAGTCATATAGGTATCAGGTGTAACAAAAAGGATTCAGCTTTTATCCAATTCAAATTAATTATTTGGAGGAAAATCATTTACTTTCTATCTCTTCTCTCATATCAGCAATCCTCTAGATTATTGTCTTATTATTTTCATGCATACGAAACTCATCTACAAGCTTAGTTTAATAACAATGCACATCAGAATAAAACAGATTAACTCAACCACTCTCGTAACGACAAATCATTTCAAATGGCTACGGCATTCCAAAATTCTTAATGTAATGTATACTCGTAAACTTTTACTCGTTTTCTTTTTCTTCTCTTTAGGGATCATCATGCTTGTTCATAGCAAGGAAGTTCATGTCCTCCAATTGGAGTAAATATTGAATTGTAAATATAAAGCCGAGCGAGTATAATGTTAAATTTAGCAGTCAAAGAACTTGCGTGATGCTGTTCTTCTGTGTTGGAAAATGCCATCACAAGGTCAAATAAAGTTAGAAATATGATCATAAGTAAATCTGAAAAAATGATTGCTGCTTTCTTGTCCTAAAATTATTACTATCCTTTATTGTTTTTTTATCTAAATGATTGATTGAAACGGTATGTCAACCAGTCAAGCTCCTTGCTATATCAAGACGTTTGGGAATCACGTTTATAGTACATTCATATTTAGTTTTTGTGCAGTTGTTTCTTTAGAGATTTTTTGCTCTCACGAATACTATTTGATTGATACATTAAGTGGACCCCTATCAAATGCTACCTATCCAGGCCAAAGTGAACCTCGGAAAAATGGTAATGAAAAGGTACAACACACTCTCCATAATTTCGGAACCAGAGAATTAGCCTCATATGCATTTATGTGTCTTCCCCTGAAAAAACATTTTGTAGAGGACTTACTCTTCCGCTAAGGTCACTGACAGTGTATTCTAAACCCCGCCAAAAATTCTGATTTTATTTGATGAGGAAAATTGTTTCTGAGGTGAGCGAAAGAAAATGATTATTTTTAATCCCTGTGATTCCTTACATTTTATATGGCGCATATAGCGCACATAAATACGAGTAATTTATGAATGAATAGCTTATCTCTTGATATACATATGCATACATAAGACACAATTCATAATTAATTTTTTCATATTTATGCGTATGTTTATGTGAGCCTTTTTTTTTATGAAGGTGTGTTTATAGATAAAGATATAGATTGATAAAACACCTACTTATATATATTTAAAATATTCAGATAGTTTTTAGCTAGGAGGTTAGCGCAATATGTTTTGGTAGTTTTTACGACTTACATAATGGAATGTCCAAAGGCAACTCCTAGCTTCAGATATAAATAAACGCAAGCGATTTACCAAATAAAATGCTCTTAAAATCATACTCTATTGTATTTTGTGAAAAGAGATAAATTAATGGAAGTATACGTTATTTTTCTTACATCAATCAGTATTCCATCTTAAATAGCAATTTTTTTGCTTTTATATTATTTGACATGCAAACCTTATTATAAGAGAAATATGATAAAGGACTTCAATAATCGCCTCGCTCATAGGATCATGACAATTGTTTTATAAAATAATGTTCAAAATGTATTTACATGAAAACAAATTGCAATGTGTATGGTTCATTTCACAGGGATATTATTCAAATCGATGTAAATTGTTTATTACATATTATGTTATATGAATGGATTAATATGCTCGTGGTCTTTCTATGTTATTATAGAACTTTTTCAAATTATATTTCGCAAGGAAATCGAATTTAACATCACGCAAGATATGAAAACCGTCACAAGCAATGAGATGGACGATTACTTCGTATCAATACAAATAAAATTGTTTTCAGTTTGATTTGCAGTTGTTCCAATATTTTATTATTATTATTATTATTATATGGTTTAGAAAATTATAATTATAAAGAGTTAGACCAGATGAATATTAATAAATGTTTTAATCATCTTGATGATAAGACAACCATCATATCTTCTTTATGATAAAATAGACTTTAGTTAATTTATTTTCATTTTCATTTATTTATTTTAAATTTAATAGTATTCTTTGTTTTTTTATGGCGGGGAAAAAGGAAAGAAAGATTTAGTCGAATTGTGGATTTATCGATGGTTATTAATTCTAAAATCTGGGTCGTTTTGCTGAATTGACTATTTCAGTTCGCTTAAAAGTATTAGTTCCTACTTTTATACTGCTCTCTGCACATTATTCGAATATACGTTGACTCGGTGAATGGATTCAAGCAAGGGTGCCATTATACAATAACGACACATTGGAGAACTTTTGCTGTTTCGGTCTATTTTATTTCGATTAATCCACATCAGTGAATCATTATTCTTCGCATTATTTCTAATTAAAAAAAGAAAACATTTTTTTTCGCTTGTCTAGCGACAGTAAACAATATAGCCACCTGTTGATGGAAGCACTAAGATGAAATACTGCCATTATTCCATGAATTACTCGCAATACTATTTTGAATTTGTCTACTAGTTTAAGAGGGGTTCCTTCTAGAGTGGAGATGTCCCCCGTTTGGTTATAGCACATATATTCCGTTTTGTGTGCATTAACATGGAGGCCTATGCTTGCTGCTGCTCGTTCCAGGCTATGCAGAAGTGTTTCGGCTTGGTCAGGTGTATTTGCCACTATCGCTATGTCATCGGCGCAGCGTCGAATCAACCGAAAAGGACATCGAAACGAGGTTAACGAAAGCATGGACAGCTATCAATAGGCTATCGACTATATGGAAATCAGACCTAACCGATAAAATGAAACGCAGTTTCTTCCAGGCAGCGGTCACATCGATACTGCTATATGGATGCACTACATGGACGCTAACAAAACGGCTGGAGAAGAAACTAGATGGCAATTACACAAGAATGCTGCGTGCAATCCTCAACAAGTCCTGGCAGCAACACCCCACAAGACACCAACTGTACGGCCACCTGCCCCCTATCACGAAAACTATTCAAGTTAGGCGAACCAGACATGCAGGACATTGCTGGAGAAGCAGAGATGAACTCATAAGAGATGTACTCTTATGGATCCCCACACACGGCCGCGCAAAAGCAGGACGACCAGCACGAACGTACATTCAGCAGCTATGTGAGGATACAGGTTGTTGTCCTGAAGACCTACCTAGGGCGATGAACGATAGGGAGGAGTGGCGAGAGAGGGTCAGGGATATCCGTGCTGCCAGCACGATATGATGATGATGATGATGACTATTTTGAGATATGTTGCTTAATCTCAATTATTGGGATATCTCTCATTAATATTTTCATTATTGCCTCAAGATCTTAAATGCGAGAATTGCTTTCAAGAAATTATTCAATGAATAATCCGAAACTTTGCTCTACTCTTTACTGTGTTTTCGCCAATGATCTCTCTGTTCAACGTCAGATCTATATATTTTTTGGTGTATAAATAAGATTATTTTCAAAACTGTAGGCTAAATATCCTGTGTCATGTAAATAACCAAAATCTATAGAGTGTATGTGGCAAAGTATAGGCAACATAATAAAGAAAAAAATATGAAAAATGATTTTATCAAAAACGTTTTTATTTAAAGTTATAAAATACAGCCTATCAATTTTTCCAGATTTTTGATTTTATGTCAGTCATTTTACTCATACTTCTCCTTTCTGGTTTAATATGATGTTCCAAATTCTTCACATCAATTCCAATTACAGAGACTTTCCAGAAAGTAGAGATTATTAAACTTACCACCACTGGGATCAAAACATCAAAGGAGAAAAGAAATTTACTGTATCAAAACCATATTTCTATACGGAAGGAAAATTTATTAGTTACGGCTATAAAATTAGACACACGTATACACTCGTGTGTTGGGTGTTTATATATATATATATATATATATATATATATATATATATATATATATATATATATATATATATATAGGCAATGTTTTAAAGGTGAGGTTGAGTTAATTCACTGAAGGTATAGTTTTGTCAAAATAAAAATAAGCTTGCTTGGTAATAAATCCATTAAGATTTTAATTCTTAGGTGAACGAAGAAATCTGATTTCGCAAGTAGCTTTCTACTTCCTAAGATTAATGGATTTTTTAAACAACTTAAACCATGTACATACCAACTAATCTATCTTATCTATATTACGAATATTAATGTGTACGTATGTAAAGGGTAATTAAGAATATAAATACCCCTCTCCCTATATATATATATATGTGTGTGTGTGGAGAGAGTGAGTGAAAGAGAAAAACGGGTTGATAAATAATTATCCGTGTTTAATACACAAACTATCTTAACACGATATATATATATATATATATATATATATATATACATATATATATATATACTCTCTTTTCAGCATAAAGATACGTTGAATTATGCATATCTTTTATCGCACGAATAACGTCTAATCTTTATAGATGTTTCACAATGATATGATTAATTTAACTCTTTGGCCGAAAGGTTACTTTTCATTCTTTAATTACACGAAGATATATAATATTTGTATGTGTGTGTAAATTAGTCATGAAGTGATTGAAGCGTAAATTCTTACACTATGGAGCGGATGTGTCACGTGTATATCCGTGCAGCATACTTTTCTTTTGATCTGATTGTGATCGAAAGATCGGTCGATGAGTTTCAATTTATTTTTTTTTTTACCATCATTGAAGTTTCTTCTGATGATTCGACAATTTACCACTCTATTTTCTAAAGCAGTGTCACCGTCAAATTAAACAATCACATTACTTTTTTGTTCATCTGAGTTTAACGTCTGTAATGTCACGAAACAGTCGAGTTTGTTTCTTATGCAAAAGACAGAAGGTATTTGTTTCGTTTTTTTTCTTTTGCTCTTTTTAGATTTTCGTTTCACTGTAAGCAAAGCCACGGCTATAATTTAGGACAGCCAACCAATCCCTTGACGCAAGAGAGCACACTCGATATTCTACCTTTTAAGTCATCGATCTAATTTGCTGTGTCACGTACACTCTGCCCGTGGCCGTAATTATCTTTTTCCTTTCTTCTCAGTTAAAGGTACCTTGTTCTTTCTTTTCGTTTCACCATCTTTCTTACTTCAACGTTAAACACCAACATCTAGGAATAACAGCCGACGAAAAAATTGACTTTTTTCCATATACTTCATTATTCAATTCTTAAATAAAACTTATTTTATCTTACAGTAGTCTTTTTCATTGAATCATAGCTTTGCGTTTCTCTCTCTCTCTCTATATATATATATATACCCATTACTTTTCCTTCTTTCCAGTAGTGCAAACTTGTATAAGCCCACATTCAGTCATATATTTACAAATTTTCGATGAGATATGGCTACTTTCAAATTAAAGGGAAATCTCTTTTTTCACCTGTCTTTCCTCTCTGTCTGTATCATGCTTCAATTTAATTGGTTGTTTTATTTTTTCTTGTTTATATATATATCATTTATTTGTAAACCGAAATTTATTTTAAGCATTGTAAGTAAGTATTATTGTAAGTATTTTCCTCGAACAGAAAATACTTAGGTCTAGTACAATAGTTAGAGAACTAGCAGACCCTTTTACGTAAAACCATTTCTCGCAAGGTTACAAAAATCTTCGACTCTGTCTCATGTTTTATTTTCTTAAAAAGAAAAAAAAATAGTCTTGCTATTTTAAAATAAATATTTGTTGAAAAAAATCTTCTTGAAGAGTCATACAGCGAAACATGCATTTCTGCGGTAAATCCACACGTCAGTTTAATATATCAGACTTTGGACCAAGCTCAGATTAGACAGTCCATAAGAAGGAAGTCTGGGAGATAGCAATATCAAATTTAAAGACGAAATCACTAACTTTATATAGCAGTGATAGAAAAAGCACATTGTCATCTTCTGGACTTGAATTCCTAAGAAGTGGTTCTTTTCTTTGGGCCGAAACATTTTTCTGAGCAACTTTTTTTCCCTCTTGTATCTAGTATATCTGCTTCTGTTTTCATGTGTCTTTTAAAACGTAAATCTGTATTAAGTCCGGTCGGCAGCATTCAAAATGCACTGATGTATCAGACCCTGGGAAGTAAGAAGCCCTCCCCAAAATGGACGCGCTTGGTATGACCCTGAACTAAATTGAATAGTGACGTTCCAGTTCTGGAGATCTTGGGAGTGTGTAACACACATTAATTCCTATTTCTCCCAGGTCTGCTCTGAATCAGACCAAGAATATCTGTTAGGGTCTTTTCCAAGTCAAATATATCTGTGTGAAAATCGTTCTTATTCGGCTGTGACAAGAGAAATATATTTTTTTTTTAATTACGTAAATAATGTGAATATGAATATACAATCAACGCTATTCCCTGACCTCTTGGCATAAAGTAACCTTAGATGCGTTGGCATCCGATTAAAAATAATCATTCTTTACCTAAATATTGACATTTTGGCAATGTTCTTGCCCTTTGAATATATACATTAGACTAGTTACCAAACGACCAAACCTTTGATGAATAGTTAATCAATCTAGCCTAACCTCGATAATTTACAAGAGCTGGCTTGTAAATTATGGGATAATATAACATAAATAATCATTTTATTTTGGAAAGTAAAATATTACCTAAGAACAGGTTAACAGAGCATTCACGGAGCGAACACGATTATCCAGTTATGTAAAATTAGATTATTTTTCACGTGCTGGATAAGAGACTGTGAGTTCATCAAAGATAGAATTAGTTGAAGAGGTAAGAGGTATATTTTAATGAGATATAATAATTGAATTACTAATCTTATATTTTCTCGTATTGTTTTATCAATTGTATTCTGTAATGATTGCAAACTGTTGTTTTAGAAGTTTTCTTCGTTATACATTTAGCTAAGATTTAATTATACACTAATAGCACAGGGATTCATGGTTATTTTCTTATTCGTTTTACACTATTCGATGAAATTCGTCTTTCCCATAATTTAGATATAAAAGCTTATCGATTGCTTCATGTGTATATGAGGCGCGACTTTGGTTGCACGAACACTCGCCTCCCCATATATATATATATATATATATATATATATATATGTATATATATATGTATATATATATTCTTCTGAGTGGCAAAGCATTTGAATTATTGGTCTAGTCAAGACAAAATATATATTACTGAAGATTAAAAGTTCGTGCGTATATATATATATATATATATATATATATATATATATATATATATATATATACATAATTACTTTTTGTGATACGAGTTCACGTACAAATATACGTGATAAAATAATTTTCAATTTATATAGGATCAAATTTTCACAGGAAAATGTGAAGTCATTGATTTTTTTTAGAAAAATGAAGGTGACTACAGTTAGCTATGATTTATTCAACGATACTACTAGGAAAATAAACAGTTTTATTGTATAATATACATGGATATTTTATTTAGAAATGACTTTAAACAATCAACTATCAGTGAAGAAACACCAGAAATTCTTTAAATTACCTCTTCACAGAGCCATTACCCAAGATTTTGTTCAAAGATATTGCATCTAAATAGCGAATTTTGAAAAGTTAATTTAAATTAATTTTCCAACGAGGAAAATATAAGAAAATAAATTTTAGCTAGGCAAAAGTAAGAAGCAATATATAAGTAACGATTTTTGTGGACTCCTACACATGGACACACCAGGATTGTCCGACCAACAACGACCTGCATTCATTAGCTTTAAAGGGACATTTAATTAAGTTTAGAGGATTAATGAAGAGCTATGGTCGATAGGAACGGATGGCAAAAGAAAATTAAAGGAATACGTGGTATCAACATTACATAATAAGGATGTATATTTTCTTTTTAAGTTGAGGAATTATATTGTGAATTGAATTACCATGACCAGAATATCCGCCGAACACCTTTTCGTGACATACGGTAACACCTAACAGCTGTTTAGACCTTTTTAGGTCTCATTAGTAGTGTATACATCTATATCCTTGTCTTGAGGGTATAATAATCATGCGGATGCGTATTTTCAATCTTCTTGGGAAGACGTGGCCTTGGAGGTTACTGTGTCCTCTGTAAAGAGTACGGATGTAACTCGCAAGACACTTTCAGGTTATTTGGCCGCAAAATTACCATGACTAGTTGGCTTCGCATCACTTGTGTGTGATGTAGGTTGATGGGTCACAGGTAGAGTTTAAGCTCTGCATTTTGTGGTCACTGGTTCGACCTCCACTTAAGGATATCATGGCATACACTGCTGATTCGACCTAATAAGGTCGAAAAAGCTGTCCAGTGTTTGCGTATGTTGCACACAGGCGTTCGGCAGATTTTCAGGTCATGGTAATTCAATTCACAATGATTATATCAATTTGTTTTTTGAACGATGAAATCATTTGAATAAAAAGCTTCAGTCTCATTTTTACCAAAATTCTTAGAAAGTCATGATTTTGTGTTATTTATATTATTCACACGTTTTACGAGATTGTCTTCATCTGATTACTTTTAGCTGTCTTTTGTGTTACCCGGTTACCTTCATGAAATTTAGAACTGAACACTTTATTCAGGCAATAGAGGAACATTTTTCTAATTCCGTTGTCCATGTATTGGAATATCTTCTCTCCGTTAATTTTCCATATTTCTTACTTCGCCTTTGTTATATTGTTTTTTGTTTTTCCAACCATGGACTGAGAAATGGGAATGGTTTACGATCATGTACTGTGTAAATGCTTCAGCTGCGAACGACGACGAAATAAACCTAAAGAATGCTGTTGGTACAATAGCCGAAGCATTGTGAAAATACCAACGAAAATGAAAAAAAATAGCCCGAGACGTATAAATAATATATTCTCACCATAGACGTTTAGTCACTTGATTTTGTCTGTTTTTAGAGAAGATTGTGCCTGATTTATGTCCAAGAGCTGAAATTATTATTTCTTCGTAAATTCCATTTCAAACGATTCGTATAGATATCACAAGATGTGTCTAGAGCGTATTTTTTTTAAAAAAAGAAAATGACTTAATATGAGGTAAACAGATATTCAAGCCAGAAAACTGTCAGACTTTTAGGTTGTATGGTTCGTTGATTGCTTTCAGGTCATGTTAGCTCTTGTTAGGTTATTTTCTGCCGTAGTCAATTTAACAATCATAGTATCTAATTTAGGAAAATATATCATTTAAACCTGTGAACATTTCATTTTCTTAAACACATTTCATCATCATCATCATGTCGTGCTGCCAGCACGGATATCCCTGACCCTCTCCCACCACCCATCTCTATCGACTATTTCCTCCGGTATGTCTTCGAGGTTATGTCCTGTACCGGCACAGAGCTGTTGTATGTTAGTTCTAGCTGGTCGTACTGCTTTTTCTCGTCAATGTGAACAGGTCCACAGGAGTATGTCGATTATGAGCTCGTCCTTACTTCTACAGCTGTACCCCGCATGTCTAATTCGTTTAACTTTGATAGTTTTCGTAATGGGTGGTAGGTGGCCGTATAGTTGCAGTTTTATGGGATGTTACCTTAAGAACATGTTCAATATTACTCAGAGCATTCTTTTGTAATTGCCGTTAAGCTTTTTCACCATACGTCTAGTTAGCTTCTATGTAGTGCATCCATATAGCAGTATCGACACGACCGCTGATTGAAAAAAAAACTTTGTTTTATTTCATTGGTCAGGTCTGACATCCATATGACCGATAGCCGTCCATGCCTTTGCTTGTCACGTGTTGTTGTCTTTCTCGGTTGATTAGACACGGTTTCCTAGGTAGATGAACTTGTTCACAAGTTTCAGAGAACTACCATTTAGTGTGGAGATGTCACCTCTTTGATTAAAGTATATGTATTCCGTCTTGTCTGCGTTGACATGGAGGCCTATGCCAGCAGCTGCTCGTTCCAGATTATGTAGCAGGGATTCGGCTTTGATCGGTGTATTTGCCAGAAACACTATGTCATTGGCGTTGTCCGCGCCCGTAATTGTTTCTGCAGGTATCTTCTGCTTATTTCCTTTGCAAGCTTAAAACCGTTATTTTTCATTATATCAATAGACGTTCTAATCACCTAGTCTAGACAGATGATAAACAGGTATGGGGCTAATGTGTCTCCTTGCAGCACATCTGCTACAATGTCGAAGTTGTGTGTTTCTATCCGAGGAGCAGACTTTTATTTTCGTGTTTTTATATAGCATCATTAGGGCTGCGACGATTCTTTGGGTAGGCCGAAAGCAAGTAGTATTTGCTCCATCTTGCCTCTGTGTATGGAGTCAAAAGCCTTGGAGAAATCGACAAAAATATTGTTGCGTCAAGGTTTTCTGTCAGTACACCTTCTAGAATTCTCGCGGATAGTCAAAATTTGAGATGTCGTAGATCGATTGTACATCTTGGCCGCTACGGTTCTAATGGTTATACCTCGGAAGTTCTTGGCTATTCCGAGGTCACTCTTCTTAGGGAAGGGGGTTATGTATCGCTTTCTCCATCTGTCTATTATATTTTGTTTATCTACAGCATTACAGTGTCGGAGCAGTATGTCATCGAATCCCCTAATCTTCCATACTTCTGGGAGTATTTCATCAAACTCTACTGCTTTCTTATTTTTAATTTTTCTTAATACTGAGTCGCGTCCTTAATTTCATAAACTCTCCTACTAATTATTGTCTAATTGATTGCTAGTAATTTTTATGATTGGTTAATGCGTAACTTTTGCAGGTTTTCACAGGAAATTCTCGAAATTTTGTTACCACATGAGTATTCGTTCTACTTGGCTGGTAACTTTCATTTTAGATTTCGTGACTAATAACCGGTGGAACCATGATAAATACTACCACTCGGGTTAGAGTAGACCTGGAAGTAATGGTTACGAAGAGCTGAGTCCACACTTCCTTAGCTCAAGAACTGTAGCCTCATTATAGGAAGCTTTTCAGTGTCATACCCATGTTTGCAGACGCGTTGTCTATCGATAATCGTTTTAGGAAATGCACACTGTTAACAGTTCAAAAGAATATAGCATTAATATCTATTGGTAAGGTATGAATCGAACTAGTCTTCTTCTAGCTAATTAATTGGCTAGACTCAGCCTTTTAACAGTGGCAAGACAACTAATCAAAGAGGAAATCTGAGAATTCAAACCAGCACAACTACTCCGCTGGAAAATGACCTTGTGTTGTATCCTACTCGCTGCAAATACTATGATGCCGATTTTGGGAGGGCGTCGTAGAACCCTGCAGGGGATGTAGTCAGCGTGTCTCTAGACTAGGAATGTAGTTATTTTTAAAAAGAAATAACGTGCTAATCGTCCACTATATATGTTGTATTCATGCGGGAAAAGGTATTCACCTGTTTTTTTTATGGTTAGTGTTGTCGATGATGGCTGAACAATAGCGCACGAGGAAGCGTGTACTTGCTTCATTCTTTCCTAACAACTGATCACCTACTTCGTTAAGAGGCTTTTCATTGCAGTAGTCATAGAGAGTTTACTAAGTGCACCCAGACATTACATTACTGTAGGTAGAGTTCGTTATTGTATTAGCAACGCCCTGATTAGCAGTTATTACAGGTGTGCTACTTAATTAAGCAAGTCCAAGGCTTTTTTTTATTTGACCATATTTTACACAATATTGGAAATCAAATACTGAAATGATTTTTATCATCAAAATATTTCATCATTTTTGCGCCATCTCCGCTTCCGTTCGTAATAAGTGTGTACACAGGAAATTACTTCTGCTATTTGACTTTTCTTGTTTGGATTTTGTCTCATTCCATCCCATTTTTGCTTCAGGCTTGTCACCAACTCTGATCCACAAAAGTTTAGTGATAAACTTTAACATGGGTTGTAATTTACAATCTTTTATCCAGTCAAATACGAAAAAGAACGATAAAGTTATTCTTGTTTTCTATGAATATTTTCTATTGTTTACAGCATTTACTTTTAAATTGTCAACACTCCAATCATTGAACATGCTTATTGCTGCATGATTACGGTGATCTGGCTTGAACTGGTTTTCTCTGCGTTACTTAACCGTAGGCATAATAATTAGTCATATCAATGCCTTGATTTATATGACATTATTAAAATACATGTGCTTTTTTTTAGTGAGCAGAAAAGCGAGGCCCATGGTTAAAATATTTGATTATATATTTAATAATAATACTCATAATAAGGTGAGCTGAGATTCAATAGAGTGTTCGCCAATGGTCAAGAAGACCGGGATTCAATCTCAGGTCGAGTAATACCAAAGACTAAAAAAAAAAAGGGTACTTGAATCCGCCTTGCTTAACACTCAGCTTTAAAAGGTAAATATCAAGGGTAAAGTGGATCAATTCAAGGAATTGAGTAGCACTCTCCCCGATATCTTGGTGTAGTAGCTATTGAAAAGTGAGCCTTCTGGTCACCCTCGACTAAAGTCGTCAACTTTTCTTTTACTTTTATTTAATCTTAAACGTAAATTTTTGGTCAATGACCTAAATCTCTGATGAAGATTAATCAGAGAAACGTCAATTCTTTGATTGAACCTTTCAAATGAACGTTCACCGAATATGTATGTTTAATACTAAAAAGAAATCGCCAAACTATTCCCTTTCTTTTTTCTTTCTCTCTCACTTATATATATATATATATATATATATATATATATATATATATATAAAGGAGATAGAAAAAGAGAGAAAATGTAACAGTGATGTTTGATACAAATCAGGAAAATAGAACAGAAATCAATATTTTACCTAATTCATCAACTATTGTATATTTCTTTTAAAAATAACTCCTCGCCAATATTGGTTACGTTTTGCCTCTCAACGTGTCTTTGATCTCAATAGTTTTGTAGAATCGTTTCAATTCTTTTCATTCTTTCTTTTCTACTGGAAAGATTATATTCTTTTTCTTTTTCTCAAGACACTGGTTTCACGTGTCATTTTTGCGATATGCCCATTTATTTTTGGTTAGATACATTTTAGTAGTTTCTTTTTAAAAATTAATTTTTTTTGTTTTAGCGATCTCTTTTTTTTTATATTTTCAATTTTTTCCCCATAGATTTACTTACGTCTACTCGAGAAAAGTAAAAAGCACTTTTCATTGTTGTATTATCTATAATGTATGATTCTTTCAAACATGTTTATCGATCCATTTGACGATTGATCCTCTTTTTTTATGCTTATCGTTCTATACTCAATACAAGTCCAGAATATTCCTGAAGCAAACTTTACCGAGCCAGATTGAATGACAGAAATGCATTAATTACTTGAGAAAGTCGAAATACAAACACCGATTCAGTGAGTACACATTTACGGCTTTATAGATTTGACACTTATCAGTCTCGAAAACACGAGTTAGGGTAATTGTAAAGGCGCCATGGATGAGGATCTGACAATTACCCACCATATATGCCGGTCATGAGCTACTCTCTGCGATGCACCAATAGACAGTCCTGTCTATTTACTGATGTAATCTTATCAAGTCTTCTTCTGACAGCCTCTTCGTCTTCCTACTGCCACTGTTCTTCGCACGATGATTTTGACGAGGCCTGATATTGTCCATAACATGTCATTTTTCTTTTCTTCAAAATGTTAAGCAGGCTGTCAAATGACCCAATGGTTACAGTTATTATTTTACTAGTCTTCTCGTTTGTGATGAGGTATCTTTATGAGATCTTACGGTTGCATCTTATCAATAGGACTTCAGTATACACACACTCAAGCAAAGAAATGCACGATCATATTCACCCATAAAATAAACTCGGCGAACCCTGCTGAATTCTGGCATATTATTTTTGAATTGCTGATCCGGAAAAAGCCAGACTATTTTTCGTCTAAAATTTCATTTATTCCAATGTCCTGTTACTAAGATGATGCTGATCTCTTATGTCCTGAGTTGTTTGTTACAAATTTTAGCTTCAGTTGAAAGCCAGAAACTTTATTTGTAAATGTATCTTTATCATCGTAATGTATAAATCATATTTATATTTCTATGTACTATCTTTTTCAGTCAATGCATTTCATCCATTTGAATAAATTAAACATATTTTATCATCCCTATAAAAAGTATTTTTCTAAACGAAAGATGATTGGATGCTATGATTTCTATTGGAACAAATATTTAAACATTTTACAATCTGATCGAATATTATTAGTTATTAGTTATTTCTGAAGTTTACGGCAACGTATCAGAATCTTGATTAATATTTAACCTTTTAGTTTCAGGACAGCTGTGTTAATATTTAGCCTATAGCCAAAGAGATAAGAAGGTTCATACCTTTTAGTGCCAGGACAACAGTGTTACTTTTCAATCTATTGTTAAAGGGATAAGGAGGTTCCTACATATTTAGTATCAAGACAGCAGTTGTACTATTTAGTCCAAAGGGATAAGGAAGTCCATGTTTTTTCCAAGAGTACTTGTCCAAAAGTGGACGTAATATTTCTAACTTGGAATCTTCGAAGTCAGAGTCTAGTTGTTTATCCATTACACAGTAATATTAATAACATTGGCAACTATTATTAAGAAAATTATTATTGATTGACAATTGCAAAGAAATTTGTTATATTTTCCTGAGGTCAGGCAGTGCGCCTAGGTGATGTGGTTTATTTTCGATTTATTCTATTAATATAATTATTCTAATTCGTTTATATTTCTCTTATTTTGCATATATTATATTTTACTTATCATTTGCTTGCCTTACTAATATTTATGCATATTTTCTTCAATTAACATCTCCCATCTTCATCATTTTATTGTATTTTCTGAAGTTAAAAGGCATTTATTTTCATGATTATTTCTAACATTAAAATAAACTTCCTTATTTTTTCATGAGTTTTAATAATATTATCGTTAACGCTATCGAACTTAGTGTATTTCCTCTCAATTTTACATGCCCTTTCAGTTCCCAATGATTTCCCATAGGATAGCATAATCTTTTGTTGAACGATATTATTTCCTTGGTTTTATTTTTCCATTGATAAAACTTTCTTTTGAACGTAATTTGATTAGGATATCTTTGGGTACATGTTGTTTATTTTTGCCTTCTTTTATTTGGTTAAGTAGAGAGTTTCTTGAAATATATATTTAACTTCAAAATGCAATTTATATACATGTTGTTATCAATGCACTTCAGCTTACAACCTTAATGATTGTTATTTATACTACTAATACTATTCTATACATCATCTATATATTTTAGTTGCAGCGAAAAGTGTTTCAAAATCATTAGATTCTTTCCGCTTTAGACGAGTTCTAGATGCCATAAGATTTTCTTTGTAATCTATGGAATACAAACTCGATTCCCTTTTATATCATTGCTTTTATTTTCTTTTTAAAGCATTCTTGTTGCAACTGCTGAAGATTAAATGAAAACCGTACCCTCAAATTTACAGAACGCTTCTAAATATTTATTAAAAATTACAGGCAAGACAATTGTACTTTACGGATTTTAACACATTTTTAATAATGCGTGTGAAGGCATTTTCAATACAGCAATGAATATGTTATCCATTGACATTTCCAATCACATCACTTCTCTTCAAGTTGCATCGTAAAGATGATTCTCAGTAATATTATTGTTTGGATATACTTACAAAATATTTCATATCTACTCTCTGGTGAATTTTATAAGTCATTTTAACTATTTCAGATAATTTGGGAATTCAAGCTGTTTGCTTGACTAAAACGGTGAGCCTGTGTGTCAGAATTAAAACGTTATATTTTTTTAATGTTTAAGTGTTAGGTCTTTTGTCTTTTTTTTACGTACAACATTTCTATTTCCAAAAATGATATCTTTGCACGTTTTCGTTTTCTCACTGTGTCGTCCACAGGAACGCAAAATCCTCTAGATGGCAACTTCATTTTTTTTCTTGTTAATTAAAACTACTTCTGGTATTCTAGCCGAGACTTGTTGATCCGTTTGCATCACAATGACCCAGAAAATTGTTTGTGTTTCATTTCTAAGGACGAATTCAGGTTTTTAAATCATTATTAGTAGTTGTAGAAGATTCTTCGGTCAGATTCTGGTGTGTAAATTTTTATTAGTAGTAGAAGATTGCGCAATAAAAAAGCATTTCAATGAAAATGAAGTTAAAATTGTTGATGGCTAAGCCACAACCAATCTTCGACGAAACAAATTATCTTTTGAGGATTACCGTAATCTTCCTGTGAGGAGACAAAAATCATTTATTTTACTCAAATATCTTGGCTATAGAGAGTTGTCGCTAGTTTAATGTTTTCGAGTTCTTTTTCATTCTTGACAAATATGTTAATATCACCTCAATATGATTGATTATATATATATAGTCATCCACAGACAGATCTGTTTCGTTCTATCAGAACTCATCAGTGTGGCTAGACATTAGCTTCCCGTACCTGGGATCAAAACCCGGTTGACTCAAACGTCAAGCCAAACTTCTAACCATTCAGCCACGAGAAGCCATTAGCTGCGAAGTAAATTTTAAACGGTTATGAATCACAATTACTATTGTTTACATACATCCGTTCAATGGCTACCGAGACATCAATTCATATATGAAGAGGTTTGCAATATACGCTAATGGCAACACGATTACTTCTTCCCCAGAGAACTCAAATCTACAGGGGTAGGGGAGTATATATCTCTATAGAAGGCTATATATATATAGCTTCCTATGCATTTCAATAGTGTATAATTCATTGGTATCATTGCTATTACGAATAGAAGTGGAAAGATTGTGTTTTCCTGCAAGAGGCCTCATTTTTTTTTTTTTAGCTCCACAAGGATTTGTTCTCCTGCAAAGTCAATTCGTTTGTTCACGTGATTTAGGTTACTACTTCTTCTGATATATGATAACATATTGAAACATTATTATTATTATTAATATTTTTATATGTAACTTTGTGGCATCATTGCTATTACAAATATTCATGATAAAAATGAGTCTCACTGGAAGATGCCTCACTGGATTTTCATCTCTGTTAGAGTTTGTACTTCAAATGCAAACTTCACATTCTAGTTTTTCGTGGCTTTTGTAAAGAATTTAATGATTTCGGGTATTTTGTACATTATCACACATTCTCGTAACTAAGTGTGCGGGACTAAGTCATAGGCCTTCGTGTGGTCAATCCATGCGATGGTTACATTTATCTGCCTCGTTTTGACCTCATTACGGGTAAGCTGACGTATGAATAATAAGTCAACAGTTCCTTTGTTCTGCTGCGGCATTCTTTCAGTTCTTTCAAAAATAGTGCGCTATAAACAAATAAGAAATAGATCTCTCTAATCGGTGCGATAAGGATTTTCCCCATCAGCGGTAGATAAGTTATCAGTCTATTGTTATTAGGGATAGTTCAATTTTAAGGTAATTTCTGGTTCAGTGTAGTTTTCGCTTTTTTCATCTATTCAGGTATAATTTCGTCTTTTAGATACTTACTCAGTTGTAAATACAATCTATTACGTATGGTTGTGAATTTTTCAAAACCCAAATCCATAAATCCGTTTCATGGCTCAGCGTTTTCCAATTTGGTTCCTTTTCTGTGAGTTACTATTCAGGAGTCCATGTATATTTCCACCTCAAGGACTTGACACGTTGAAATTCTTTATCTTGTTATCTATCCATTCGGCATTTCTATTCCTATATTTTACTCCAAAATTGTTTTGTTTCCTTTGCATCCAGAAGTTGGTTTGCCTTCGTGTACGTTGGACGGACTCCATGATATAATTTTATTTTCCTTTTTGAAGGGTCCTTAATGTTTGTATTGCTTCACTCTATCCCGGTATCTTTTAAGTTTCCCTTCTTTCGCCAATATCTTTTGATTTAACACTTGTTGTTTAATTGTCAGACTTGACTGCTGTTTTGTTTTTATTATCCCAATATATCCTTATGTGTTTTTCCTTTTTTGGCACTTTTGCCAGTTATTGCATTTTTTTTATTTGTACTTCTAGTCTAATTTTCCGTCCATGTTTTGTATTTTTTCCGAGTTCCTTATGGAGGTATTAATTTTTTCCCTGAAGTGTTTTGCTTCAGAAAAATTAGTTCGTTTAGTTCAATGATATTGTCTGTTGAGATATTTTTAATCATGTTTACTTTTTCGGTTTCTACCTTAATTTTTAATCTCCTTTTCAGTCATGATTCTTTAACGCTACTTTTGTTCTGTCTTCTTGTGTTAACATTTGCGTTATGGTAAAGGGGGTCTGCGGAGTTTTGCTTTTCAGTATATTTTTGTTTCAATTCTGGTTGAGAGCTCTTGTTCATGTTCTTCACGACATACATGTTCACATATTCTAGTACCTTAAGGTCAGAAAACCAACCTTTATTATTATTAGTATTATTATTTACTCATTAGAGTTTTCACATCAGCGTAAGCTGATGGTGTTTCACTGAAGATTGAGTGACAGCAAGTCACCTCAAGTCTCCTGGACTCTTCTCAGTATTCTGGCAGTTTTCAATATTGCTGTTGTTTGGATGGTCTCCACTCGGTCGCCAACCTCCAAATCTTCCAGGCCCTTTAATAATCCTTTAGTTGCCGTGCCAAAGGCACCAATCACAATTGGTATAATAGTCACCTTCATGTTCCATAGTTTTTTTCAATTCTCTTGGAAGGTCGAGGTACTTATCTCTCTATTAGTATTATTAATAATAATAATAATGTTTTTCTCACCAGCATTGGCAGTTTCTCAGTGCAGTCTGTGTGACAGCATATCTCCACAAGTCTCCAGTACTCCTCTAAGTATTCTGACGGATCTTAATGCTGTAGCTTAGATTATTATTTTAACTAACACTTTTTTTATATCGAGTAATACGACGTGGTGCGGTTTTTTTCTTTAGACTTTTGCATTTATGATCGCATTATAATAAAGTGTATCGGCTATTTTTAAACGACCCTTTACGCCAACGTTTTTTCTTTCAAACTGAGGCGTTAATTTAAAACACATTCGAATGATTGTTCACAGCTTCATTTTCACGACTTTATTAACATGCATTGTTTGCAATATTTTATTGACTTCTCTGAAAAAAACAATTTTTCTAAGACTTCTATTTTGATCAACTAATATCTTCCAGCATGAGTGGCCAATGAGTACTGTTAGTTTTTCTTTCAGGAATTCAAGCCATATGCATACTTTTACCGACATTTCATAAAAATAAACTAACGAACAACGTTAAATAAACGAAAGCATATATTAAGAAAGCAGGCTATTTTGTAATTGTTTAAAAAATGATCTACATTTTTGAGAGGAAAAAGTAGAATATACATGCAAAATATCCAAAGTTCACCTTCAGTAATAAAAGATTCGCAACATTCCATCACAGAAAATACGAAAAAAAATCCAGTCTTAATGCAAAGTACAAATATTCATGACTGCAAAAATGTAAAAGTTAAAAAGAGAGAGAGAAAGAAAAAAATGGAAATAGTTCAAGATAAAGTAAAAAAAAGAAACAAAAAAAAAAAAAAAAAAAGAAACTCTGTCTTCAGTAAAAATTTTAAAAAAATATGAAAGGTAAATGTGCTTCGAAAACAAGAAAAAAGAACGTCTGGTCGAAAATAAAATTAGAATATATTAGTACAAAAGAACATTTAAAAATTGGAAAAAAAATATGTATCTTAGAACATTTGTATGTTTGTGTATTGGTGTGCACATGTGTGTAGAACCTATATTCATATGCATACATGCAAAAAAACATACATTCCAAACCACACAGACACACGCACAGACAAATATATGCGGAAAACTCATCAAAATAATACTCATCCAACTATACCCAACACACATTTATACATATACATACGCATAAGGAGGTGAGCATGGTGGAATGTTTACCGACATGGAAAATGGAATCGCAAAGCCCAATTCAAATTTCGATAGAGGCAATTGGTTTTCACGTGGCTGTAATAGCTCTTTTCTAGCTAAAGGACGAAACAGTAGATCAAACTGGACTCCCAAGTTTTGGTAAGGAACATATCTTCTTAAAGAAAACCTTGAATTCAAAATTAGGAGCCCAGTCGGCTATGACTGAGGAATACACTGACTGCATCTCTGGAGAGGAGTAAGACCCCACCACCACCACGAATTCCTTGGAAAAACAATCTCATGGTGAGACTCCAGCCGAGGAGCTTTGGGGAATATGGAGTACCACTTCATTGCCATATCTTTCAGTTTTTCTCTGACACGGAGTGGTAGCACCTGAACCTATCTAATGGTCAAATAGAACTGTTTGACATTTTAACTGTCCGCTAACAAATGACGTAATGTTAAATCGAATTGTTTGATTTAGAAATCTTTGACTATTTAACTGTGGGGAAACAAATGACTGATGTTTCATTGAATTGTTAGTGATACATAATTGTTATGGGGACATATCCTACCATACCCCAAAGATGGACTCGTCCAACCTAAGCGCATTCTCCGAGCTTAACTCGCTCGGGGGAGACAACTTCTCGTTCCTTACGAGATATTTGACAGGCGGACTGCAAGCCGAGCATGGCTAGTACTTCCTTTGTATGACTTCCTTTTTCTGCTAATACAATAATGTTTACCAATAATCCGTTGTTTGAGTTGTTCTTCCACCGGTCTTATCTGAAGAACACAACAATAATAATACCTGCCACAATTTAGTTCGTGCAAACGAATTAGTTATGTTGAATTGTTTTGGAAATAACCACATATTCTTGTAGTCTTAGGGAATTTTTGCGTTGTATTGGTTTGATTAGGGTGGCCTGGGAAAATTTAAAGTGTGTTTAAACTCTAACATGTGGGAGAAAAGGACGTTTCAATCGACAATTGTTTTGATCTCTATACAAACATAGCCATCAAAATGCCTCAACTTTCTTGCTACTTACAGATTCATGAACACCTGAGTCAACACATAACAATTATGATCTACTTCAAATTTTACAAAATCTACAAAAAAATTATGGCTTCCCAATTGGAAATCCACTTATTAGAATATTTCTGTTTATTTCTAGAATTTTTTTTAATCCGGTCCTTTTAAATACAGACTCTTTAGTAACACTACATAGTTCAGATATATCTACGAAATACTTATTTTTCAACCACAAAACATCAAAATTTAAGAGATCGCAGCAAAACTAAACAATGTTGAACCTTCCATCAACTTCACCTATGAAAAAGAATCTAATAACACCATACCTTTCCTGGACATCCTTATTATTAAATCTTTAAACAGTTTAACTTTTAAAGCCTACCGCAAACCCACAAACAAAAACGATTACATATGTTGCTACTCCCACTACAACAAGAAAATTAAAACGGGCCTTATAATAGGCTTTTACCTGAGATCACTCAAAACATGTAGCCCACAATACCTTAATGAAGAATTTGAATACATCAAACATCCCCCAAAAGCCCTAAATTCAAAAAAAAATCTTCATATTAATGCTAGAAAAAAGCTCTTCAGATACATTCATCAAAAAGAACAAAACATAGTAAACCAACCCCACTTTCCCCATCAGCCATAGACCGATCCCTCTACCCACTAAGACATATAGCAAAACACTTTACGACAAAATAACCATGTCAGGAATATCAATCATACAAATCACATCACAATCGATTATAACTTCACAAAACTGACCAACAACGAAACCACCTCTCACTCTATCCCAAGCAAAGATTGCAACGAACGTTACATCGGTGAAAACCAAATCAATCTAGAAAAAAGAATTTACGAACACAATCAGTCAAAACAAATAACGATTTAAACGGCCTTTTCTCCCTTATGGTAGAGTTCAAACACACTTTCAAGTTTTCCCAAGCCAGCCTAATCAAATCCATACACTGCAAAATTTCCGAAGACTGTTAGAAATGCGGTCATTTCCAAAACTAACCATATAAAACTACATCCTGGTTTTTATCAAATCTCAACATACCTGGCGAACATTATACTATACGGAAACTAAATCAAAATAGAAAACGGATAGACAAAAAAAAATCTGTTTTTTTTTTTAATTCAGTACTCCAAGATATTTAAGAATCTTTTCCTTTTGTCTTTTCTTAGCACTGTGACTCTTAGCCCTTCCTCACCCTAATTTCAATAGACACTACAATATAGACAATTTTCAGCGACATCACATTATACTCAATATCTTTCCATGAAACAAGTAATACCTAAACATCTTTCACTCTAACCCTTCCTAACTTTTTTCTTATCAGCTCCCTAAAATATATTTACATTTTCAAAGCAAAAAATCTTTTAACAAAACCTGATACTTTAAATCCCCCCAGCTTTCCTTCTACGACGATAACTCCTCCACCATCTTATTATTTCTCCTCACACTCTTTTGAATAGAAAAACTCCCAAAACACTCAGTCTGAAGAAGATCGAGAAGATGAAATAAAGCCAAAGGAAATATCAGACATCTAAATTTCAGTTAAGTATTTGATTTATCCAACTTTGAGTATATTTCTCTCATACTGTGAGATTCACTATATATGTAGCTTTTCAACGTATATATATATAATGCATGTATATATGTGTATACATTAATAGATATTTGTGTCCTTATATATATTTATATATAATCATAGATATCAAGTGATTACACAGTTCGTAACCTGATATATATATATATATATATATATATACACACCCAACCTCTCCACCATGGTACGGATGTGACAACAGATGATTTTAAAGCGGAGAAAATCTCGTTGAAAATCTTTTTTTTTCTCTTGGTTTGCTTGCCTTACCAAGGATACAGAATCCATTCTAGGCTACAATCTTCCTAGAACTGAGAGGAGAACTGATGGACTTGAACTTTTATCATGAGAATAAGTGCGAAGTAAATCGCACACATCTTGATCAAGTATTTTATTTCATGAAGTCGATTCCATTTACAAAGACGATGATCTTTATTCCACGAGGGTCTCAGAATTATTATTTTAAGTGGATTTGATATCTGATACTTAATTACATCCATTCAAGTAACGCGGTGAATATTCTCTAATGAATTTAATGGATTGACATGAGACGAAATTGTCTAAAAATCCTTTTTTCATCATTATGCAATTTAATTCCTTATATAAGTTTCTCAATATATATTGGAAGTTTTCTGTGCACGTATATTTTGTGAATTTAGCCAAAAACATAATTTAGCCATGTTCTATAGATTTAAAACTGAAGTCCGTGTTTTAATTAAAAAAATCAAGTGATTTGTGAACACAAATTTATTTCTCTGTTCCTGCTCCAAAAAATAATTTGTGTTATTTACCAATCGATCTGATACTGAAAGAGATGTTCCCATTTTAAAAATTGATGATCATATCATGGTAAAACATTAAAAATGGTTTGGTTTAAATATAACGATTTTCTACGAGAAATTCGAAACTGCTCAACTGCCTCAGTGACTTCATGCGAATCATTCAAATATTAGTCCCAGTTATAACCTTTTACCAATTATATTAGATATTTAGGAAGATATGAAGAAAAAGTGATAATTCTTAAAACAAATATAATTAACTTAAAATTTATTTTAACTCCACTATTTTGTCGCCTTTCCATAGAATCATGTCATAGAGTTGGTTCTGTTTGATATTTATATACTTTATCAAATCTTACAATGAAGACAGAAAAGAATTAAGACAAAAGAGTTTTTAAAAAGAAAACCAAACTAGGAAAACGATCTAAAAGATCATAGTGTTGTCTAAAACAAAAATCATCACTGATTTCGGCGGTACTCATGTAATATGTCTCGGGCACGAATTGCCTGGCAGAGCACATACGTCTTCAGATCTACAATTGGTTTGAATTCAACGTTTTCCTTCTTTTAGTCCGATTTCCATACCAACTTTAAAGGGACAAATTTTCCCTACTATATCTTTCATTACAAGAATGATTGTTGGATTCATATTTTCCAAATTATATTAGCGATATAGGAGATTGAAACAGATTTGAACTCCAAAAGCCGGCCCACATCCTACAACGATAACTATTACGCCATAACTGCCTCTAGCACCTAAGAGACTACGAATAATGGAATATGCGAAATACTGCTGAAAATAGATTATTTGAATTCTAAAACGGAATCTTTTGCTTCCTTTAATTATGAACTGTCAGTTACAGACTAAAAAATCTCAGTTTCTTGATTTGCAATACTGTTTCTTCTGTAATGTAAAGCGCAATATTCAAAGGAAAGTATTATGTCGGTGAGACAATGATAATCCATTTTTTCGCAGTTTATTTTCAAAAAAACAAAACTTAAGACATAATGAAACATTGTTATTTAAAATAGCGAGGCTCGTTTCGATGTTAGTGGGTGTATCTAAACCATAAGTGAACAATCTTTGTAAGCGATTATTTGTGATGTTAGTTTTCTTATTACGTTTTAGCAGTTAAACTTTTTTACAAAATGAGCATCTCCCGTGGATTGCTTATCGACAGACAAATGAAAATACATTTCAGCGTGAAAAATAAGATTTGACTTGGTTTCTTTTTTTAGTGGCATATCAAATTTTGCGGCTTGTTATATGCGATAGCCATCGTTATAGAACAGCAGTGATGCTATTCAACTCATTGCTTGGAGATAGGGTATTCCGTACATTTCTTTAGAGTATTAATCTAAAAGTTAACGTAATTGTGAGACTAAACTTTACTTAGCGGTACCAGAAGTTGTGATGTATGGGACACCTATTGAGGCTCAAACTCAGTTATAATAGTTTGTGCGCCGATTTTATTCTAAGATCCATATGTTCAAGTTCCTCTCTTGTCCTGTTTAAAAAAATTCAGATTATATTACGAAGGTGTCTTCCCACCTATCTATTCCTTGGAGCTGACTTATGCGGCTGAGTTTGTTTTTGCAATGTTTCCTGGTTCTTTTAAGGTACTCAACCCTTAATCTTTTGTTTTATTTTATTGTTATTTCGGTTTACATGATAATATCCCTAGTTAATATTCCAAAGTAGCGGTGCTTTTTTCTTTCTTTTTCATATTTCCAGAGGCTTTGTGATTGGTCAGTTCGATTGCGTCAGTTGTTTTTTTTTTCATGATAATCATCTTGCATTTAAAGATAATAAATTTAATTAAATCTTGGTTGAAGATCATACGAGATTATATTTGTTTTGTTTTTTAATTATTTGTAGTTATTTCAAACGTTTTAGTATCATCGGTGTATATGTATCAGTTTAATTTTACTTTCGACTTCCTCAATTCTTAGCCTCTTTTGAATTTTCTTAGCGATGATGCGACTAAAATATACTATCATAAATAGCATTGGTAAAAATGATTTTCCCTTGAAGATGCCACTGTTAAGGCTTGTACTTCTGCAGATATTTTACTTTCTACTTTTCCATAACTCCAATGATGAAGTTTACGAATTCCACAGTGATCTTGAAAATTTTCAGACATTGTATCATCCATGTTTATGGGAACGTGCCATATGCCTAACTGCAGTCAATCTTTTTAAGTGATATATTTTTTGCCTTGTCTTTTTCTCATATAATAGGTCATCTTTGTCTCTAATTCATAATGACGTCGTTTCCGTAGTTCAGGAATGAGTTCGTGGCTTTCCAGCAAGTGGTAGATTTATTCTTTTGTTTATGTAATTCGTATCGCCCATCTCATTTCCAAACACTTCGTTGGCCTGCATTTGCTTTGGTTGGTTACTATTGGCGAATCTTTAGAATATAGTTTGCCATTTTGCTATCTATTCGGTAATTATATGCCTCTAGAAGACATGTACGGAGTTGATGAGCTAATCTCGTGTTTAGATGACAAGTCATTGAACCAGAATGCATCAATCCCATCGCATCCTGTTGCGATTTTACTACATTTTGCTACTTTCTTGAGTGCTACTATTTGTGAATCCAGATGTATTTTAGCCTCTGTTTCTTCCTCAAATCCTTGTAATTCATTCCTGATGTCGTTTAACCATTCGCCGATTCTGTTGTTTCTGTTCCCATAGTTTGTTTCTTTTTTTTTCATTTGAATCCGGTTACACAATTTTCTTGCTTTCTTTATTGAATTGGTAGAATTTACTTTCGTTATTTTGGAATATGCTGTTTTGCTAGTATTGTTGGATACTGCTCTGTTATCTTTTGAGTCTCCCTTCCTAACACAGTATGTTTTAATCTATTTGTTCCAGTTGTTTAATCTGTCTTCTAAAATCTTCTTGACTTTTTTTCACTTGTTTCGTTTTATTCTCTTCATGTATTTTCTGCTTTTCTTTTATGCTACTTTTGCATGTCCATATACTGTTTATATATGTATATATATATAAGATTTAAATCCCAATTTCTATCGAGATGGTGTTTTTTTGCCTTTTCGGAATTCGTAACGACAACATATATACTAAATTTAACATTTGTTCACGTTTTAACCGGCTTTACACATTGTTACAAAACACAAAATTTGCGCAGTTTTTGGAGCACAGGCAAGGACTTGTTCACAAGAAAGCATAAAACTTTATTCTTAAATAAGTTCCCATTTAAAAACCAAAAATTATAAACAAACACATATTCCAGCAGCTGTGTTTCTGTAGTTATATTTTTAAAAAAGATGCGTTTGCTATGCATTATTTCACTTAGAGCTTAGATATGATTTAATTTTGGTCATGCCGTCTCAAACATGGAGACGCACGTCACACCTTAAAAAAGGTAATTTCAGTGCAATAGACACACCCTTTAATTTAGGGTTTAAAATATGTATTATTCCATTACCATCTGGTTAAAATATTACTTGTAATAAGGTATGAGATTTTTTAAAATAATGTGTACCGGTGAAGTCAATAAAACATGTTTATGCTCGAAGGCTATGTTTATAAATTTAGATAGGTATTTACACTAGTTTTTACCGATTAAAATCTACAGAAGATTAATTGTACGTATAAACATTTAAAATGTCTGACCATTGATCCCAATTTACGTATTACTTACAGTTTACGAATTTGCTCGATGTCATCAGGAATGGACAACGTATTCATTTCTCTTAATGAAAAGCCAAACTTTTAATTATGAACTGTAATCTGACACGGATAAGAGAAATTAAGTCCGGCCACTATTAAATCGCTCGAAGTTAATGACTTTGTAATTGATCTCAAGACACTCATTTGTTTACAGAGAGGCAACATAGAGAAACAAAAGGACTGATTAAATTATTCCAGTAGACTGATTTCGAAAAAAAAGAAATGTTTCATCATTTGCATTATAATTATTTTTAAATACATATATCAATCAAAAGAGAAGTGATCGGCAAAAAGCAAAGCAGAGAGATCACACCGCAGAAATGAAAGTTTTAATAAAGATAAATCAATTATGAGATTATATCATGAATTATCAACATGGCAAGAATTAACTTAACTCGTACTTTAAAATACAGAGTTGGCAGAAATATACAGTGATTTTTTTTAAATGGCCCTTTTTTTCGTATAAGACCGGTGTACACCGTGCATTTGCTGTTGAAATTATTTTTGCACTGGTTGATCTATAATTGCTACACAAATATCTTTTTATACTAATTTCATGTTACAATGATATTGCAGTCCAGCATGTTAGCCACGCGGCCAAGGGTACAACCCCTTCTCATATTACGTCGGAAGGATGCTGTTGCAGATTGAACATTATTGAGTTTTACTCCACAACAGCATATTTCCAACGTAACATGAATAGAGAACGAAAGTCTCCCTTCATAACAAATAAAGATTCACCCCAATGGATTAGTGAGTAGAGAGTTTGCCGGAAGACAGGTGTTCAATACCAGATTTAGTCATACCAAAGACTCAGAAAGTGGTACTTGATGTCGCCATGCTTAACACTCAGCATTAGAAGATACGGATCAAGGGTAAAGTGGAGCAATTTAGGGAAAGAGTGGAGCCCTCCCCAACACCTTCGAATTGTATCTATTGAAAAGGAAGTCTTCATCTCACCCTCGACCATGGTTACCAACTTTTGAAAAAAAAACGTTTCAACAACCAACGAACGGTGTGCCCAAGTAAAAACTGTAGTCATGATTAATTGCATTTGAAAAAAAAGTATAACATGAGCCTGATAGAACTACTCTAACCACTTTTTAAATTCATTGACACTACACATTTTTGAATACTTTACAATTGCAGGATTTCAAATATTCCTATCAAATATGAATATTTTTAAAAACCTATATTTCACTCCTAGAGAGGGACCAAACAGGTACTACCACAACGAGTCGGAGGACTTGAGATTAATAACATTAAAGAGGTATTCCACACGACTCAGATATCTAGATACGGTGACTCAACATCAAATGAATTTTAGTGCCATTTCTAGCATCCTTTTTAGAGGGAGTTTTCATTCCTCTGCAGGGAATATGACCAGTGTATTCCAACCCTCACTGAAAAGACAATTTCTGATGTGAATTAAATAGAAGTCAATATTGGTTCAATTCATCTTTAATACTGTAGATTTTATTGGTAATGAAAATTATGGTAACGGATTTCGTTTTGTTTAATTAGTTTATATTTTTAACTGCTTCTTCTGATTCCTCCATTTATAAATTACCTTTTCAATTCTACAACCAATTTCTGAATTTAGGTCTTTTTACATCATCGCAATACTAAACATCAACAAATCAATAATATGTAACAAAATTTTATTTAACTACCAGATTGGGTGTGATTATTTTTTTTATTGTTTTAGAAGAACTATTCATGTTAAAGTTACTGCTTAGATACGAAGCTGAGGAGACTATTAAAAAACAGGCTTCCATTGAAAAGATGCCATTTCCGCCGATCATAACATAAATACATAGCAAGATAACTAAATAATAAAATTAGATATTTCACCTCATATTTAATTCTCGAACTTGGCCCATGGGGCTTAAGTTTATATTCAGATAATATTTCCTGTGATAAAGCAATACTTTGTGGAATTGGTTCTCGTTTTGTCGTAAAATAAGATTATAAATATTTCCACCAGACAAAATATCCTATTCGTGTGTATCTCACTGTGCATATCAATATGTTTGTGACACACATGGGTCTCTTATATGAATGAATATATTTATAAATGTAAACATGAAAACGGATATGTATACATAAATACATGAACACACACACACACACACACACACACATATATCAATGTAAGAGTCAAGCTAATATGTTTTTCTACCTATTAGGTCCAAAATTGACTTGATTCAGAAAATGTAATTTAATTTTTGGAAAATACTTGATGGCATATTGATTCCAGGCAATTGTGACTGCAAATAAATGAAAATACATGATATCATACATAAAATGTCTTCTTCAAAGGCAAATGTATAAGGATGTTTTATGGATCAAATATTGCCGGATCCAAATATGCTTCACCTGATCTGGATTGTCAAAAAATAAAAACAAAAAGATGCAGATCACTGGGTTTGTTACACTAAAATATAAAAGTATTTGATATATCCACGATTTTCACAAACTGCATTTTACAAACACCACCTGGTGCAACTCATTTATTGTCTAAATTGCATTTCTTTGATTCCTGTGACATTCTTTCTGGAGTTTCTGAATAATTTCTTCAATTTTTTGAAACAGGAAAATAACTGAGTAGGGGGATTTGGTCTACTTTAAAGCCAACGAAATGTGCAGTAGTATTACTCTCCGATATTTCCTACTATCACTTGTTCCTTGGATCAGGCATTGGTATCCATAAAGGTTGGACGGACATGATACCAGATGGTGATAATCAAAATGAGTCGTTGTTTCAAGGATTTATCCTGGTAATCTCTATCTTGGGATTTCCTGGCAATAATTCAAAATCGAACTTGGGGCTCTAAGAGAAGGTTAAACAAAACATTACCTATTTCTTGCATTTAATATGATAATACGCAGTTACAGCAAACAAGTTGTATACGTGATCTACTATCAGACATGTGTAGTAGAAACCTCCATTCATCTGATCAGTGCATACTCCTTCAAGAACAGTTGTTCCAATAAAATGTGCTGTTTCACCAATGGGAACTTTAATAGTCATGTCATGGTGTGAAGATTATTTTTAAGGGACGATTCCGTGAAGGAAGACCATCAGATTACACTTTCCTTTATCAGCTCTGAGGGATACACTGTAGTTGATATATTATTGATCTCGGAGTTTGATACTTATTCAACTAGGTTATTCTGTGGAAAGTCATTTGTAAAAAGTCTTCTCAAGATGTCAGTTTATTTATTTGTTGCACTTTCAACCCTTTTCCGATAGTTTACATCATCTGTTGTCAGGCGACTAATTTCTGTGAATCTTTTGTTGAAACGATGCACAAAACAGCATAGAGATATGTATCATATGAATCTAACAACGTTAATTGCCTCTAATTCTTCTGTGGATGAGTCTGTCCTCAAGTTCAGATTAAAAACATTGTGTTTTGTTGGGTTTGATTTAGTTTCATTTTTGGCACATCAACAATTGTTGGTTACTCAATGCCAAATCCATTTGTACCTATTAACATTTCTTTTTGAAACAACAATTTAGTTAGATATAAGTACACAGTTTGTCATAAATAAGTTATATTTTAAACAATTCAGTTTAGCGTAGAAAACAGTTCTAGATCAAACAATTCAGTTTAGCATAAGTACACAGTTTTGTTGTATTCGACCTATAGATAGGACCCTATCAGGTTCTACCCCTCCGAGCCCTCGTAGACCTGAGATCGATGTCAAGGAAGAGGTACTCTGTAATTCCTAAAGCGCCAGTATTATAGAACCTCACCAACAGATTGTTTAGTGTCATATCTCTGATAATCGTTGGAGGAGGTCTTACCACTCTGCAAAGAATAAACATATATATATATTCACAAATACATACTCATAAATATACTAACAATCGTGTGTATATATGTATATGTAAAGATAAATAGATACAGATAAATCAATCAACCAACGTATATATATATATATATATATATATATATATATATATATATATGTGTGTGTGTGTGTGTGTGTGTGTGTGTGTACTGACCAGACAATTGGTTTAATAGTTATAGCGTTCGAAAATGGTCCGAGGGAACGTAGTTCACTCCCTGGGCGACTCAACAAAACCTCAAAAATGCGATTTGATGCCTCCTTACTTAACATTCAGCATCATATATTTTGTTTGTTTGTTCAGGTTTTATGGCATATGAACATTTGTTGGTTATTTAATGTCAATTCTATTTTTATTCAAATAAACAGTTATGTTTAAAACAATTCAGTTTAGATACGTACACAGTTTAATTGTCAAAAACATTTCTATTTCAAGCTATTATGTTCAGAAAACAGTTCTACTTCAAACACTTCATTTTAGCGTTAATATTTTCAATGACAAAAACTGTTCTATTTCAAATAAATCAGTGTATCATAAGTACGCAGGTGCAACTACCCCGAGCCAGATTGGGCCTGGGAGCAATGATGGGATACTCCGCATTCCCCAAAGCTCAAGTATTACTGGAACCTCGCCATCAGATTGTTTAGTATCATGTCAGGACACTCTTGGGAGGGGGTTACCTCACAGCAGAAAAGCAGTCGGTTTATTCTACAGCCCCAGCCGCGATTGGGCAATGCTTTGTTAGTTATCAGTCCTACAATAACACATGTAAGCTGCGTATTTATGTGTATACCGTCATTTGGTAACTGCCATGCATGTGCAAATCAAACTAACTCACTTCCTATAATCTTCAATTTGAGACTCAAATAACGTTAATGAACCATCGGGAATATTGTAAAGCCACATTCATCTTCAAAACCAACAGGTGACTCAAATATCTAGGAATACGAAGTCATTATTTTGAACTGCGACATTGTACTTAGCAGTCAACGCAACACGAGGGAGAGCAATCCTGCTTGGCAAATACCCCGATTCTGACCAGTTCATCTCAACGTTTAATTTGGATTCCAGTCGATTAATTACCGTGAGCCGAGTTGTGGGTACTTCATGAATAAACTTACTTTCAGATCTAACACATATTAGAATTATAATCTCCTTTATCGTTCATTATTGAAAAATAAAACAACATTTCCACTATTTCTTCATGAGATAATATTCATATCTACTTTTAAAGAGAAGTCTATCGAGGATCAAAATTATCCCAAAAACTTTTTGAAAAGCTATACTCCTTTCGTGCAGAAATTCTGCCGTGAATCGTAAAATCAAAAAACAAACAGAAAAAAAAAACTTTCCTAAATAATTAAATACTTATCAATTTTGAATTTAATTGTTTTTTTTTTTGTTTTTTTTTTCTTTAGAAAAATATTTTTCTTCTCGCGTCATTTGATTTTCATTAAAAAGTAAAAACGTAAGTATTCCACCATGGTAAAATATGCCTATTCCTGATTTACATATTCTCTATATACGAACGAAACGAAATAATTTTTCGATATAGATTTTAATTAGGATCCACTTCTAAATAAAACTAGAAAAAAAACTTAAATCATACATTCATTTATCAATTGAGAAGAAATATATTACGTGCAGCATTTTTTATTAATGCTATATATGGTATCATTGCCTCCACGCATGTAACGACAGGTAACCTTTTTAATACATATATATATATATATATATATATATATATGTGTGTGTGTGTGTGTGTATATATATATATATATATATATATATATATATATATATATATATATAGGTGTGGGTGTGTGTAGCTTCTAAAAAAAGATTTTAAATTAATTTTTGCAACTTGTTGTAAATATCATTTTCATCATATTTCATTAAACAATTTAACATTCTTTCAAAAATATTTGCTGATAACAGCAAAACATTTAAGCTAATGCCTATGAATAAATGAAAATAAATCTAGTAAAATTTGTTTTCAGAAATTGAAAATGGCGAATTATTGGAACAATTATCAATCAAATACAGAAATAAAACGAAAATAAGAAGTTCATGTTGAATTTAAAGTTGCGTATTTCAGGGAAATATGATTAAAATCGTTTAAATTATGGATGAAAAAAATCAAATTTTCATATGATGACAGTAAAATAATATGAAAAAAATGCCATTGGATTCAGTAGGTTTCTTTAATTATATTCATGCACAAGTTTTGTATAAACCAAATAAAATCTCTAGAAATGAGAAATTCCTCTGATCAGGGAGGCAGAAATGGCCGTAAGTAAGCGTTTGGCATAATTACCTGTCAAATGGAAAAGGAGCAAAATGGAAAGGCGTCAGTGGGAGCATAATTTACGATTGCCGTTTGCAATTCCGCGATCTATATTAAAAAAAGCAACGAAGGCTGAAAAATTGATTTGTATGTCAATGTTTAGAAAATGCAACGAAATTATTCTCTATTCAATATGATTGCAACCAATATGAACAAGTTATAGCTTCAGAGGCTGTGTGTTGTCAAGGTTTAAAAGGATATTGAAGGTAATTTATTTGAAGGTAAATTGAGAGAATATTAACGGAAAAACTGCGTAAAACGGGAGGACATAGGGAAATGTATTTGGCAACGGGAAAATAATATGGTAAAGTATAACAGGTATGCAAGTGTGGCCTGAAAATGAGAAATTATATACGTTCGGAAATTATAGAAGAGAAAAAGCCTTCGTGCATACAGGAATAAACACGTATGCACATAACAAAAACGACACACACACACACACACACACACACACACACACACACACACACACACACACACACACGATTATATACTTATACACTCGAACACTTTGCAAGAGTTTGATCTGATACGAGGAAAATTTAAGCTGAGTTTAAAAGCTTTAAATTCAGAGTTTCCAATCGCTTTGATCGTTTGCCGTATCTAAGTTAAAGAGTTCAGTTTTCCGAAATATTTGACCATAATTGGCGAGAGAATTATTGGATACATATTTCCCGACGGTTCTTGTGCACATTGAAATGCAAAGAGGATTTGTTCAGGATCTGAACTCGTGTCAGCGGGTCAATTTATACGAGGTGTATATATATATATATATATATATATACACTCTCATCCACAGACTGTTTCAACTCATCAGAGTGGCTAGACACGCGAGATGCTTCAAGCTATGTGTGGGCATACATATGTACAAGAGGGTGTGTGAGTGTGTGTGTATATATACACACATATGTGTGTGTGTGTGTGAATAAGTATTTATGTATATGTGTTTATATATGCATATAAGTATGGGTGGAGACATACATATACGTTAGATATAAAGTATGAATGTGTGAGTATAATATATGTTCATAAGTATGCGTATCTATATATGTGTATGAACAACAGTGTGTGTATATATATATATATGTGTGTGTGTGTGTGTGTTTATTTGCACGTCTGGGTGTATATTATGTACGGATATATATTTAATTATATACATATACTTTATTTATAAGCATATATGTGAATATATATATATTTGCATGCATGTTTGTATATTTGTGTGCATACATATATGTATATGTTTGTAAAAATATATATAATTCCTTCGTATCTATACTTGTGTTTAATATATAACTATATATATATATATATATATATATATATGTGTGTGTGTAGTAAATAACTTGGCAGACCGTACTCGAGGGTAACCAACAAATCCCCTTTTCAATGGCTTCCAAATTGAGTTTTGATGGAGGGCGTTATTTCTTTCTAGCGATTTCTCCAATTACCCTTCGTCTATAACTTTTATTGCCAGTCGTGGCTGAGACTGTTGAATATACCGTCTTCTTCTCTACTGAAGGATAAAACCCACCCACCAATGAGTGTTCTGACTTGACATTAGAAACATGATAGTGAGTTTCTATTAATACTGGAGCTTTGGGGGATGCGGAGTACCCCTTCATTGTTCTCG
This sequence comes from Sepioteuthis lessoniana, assembly GCA_963585895.1. Lineage (NCBI taxonomy): Eukaryota > Metazoa > Mollusca > Cephalopoda > Myopsida > Loliginidae > Sepioteuthis > Sepioteuthis lessoniana. Next base: position 53,140,079 of record OY757904.1, read on the forward strand.
GGTCCAATCTGGTCCGGTATTTTAGCACCTGGCAGGGTTTTATCGATGGGTCAAATAGAAATAAAATGCGTAGTATGATACACTGAATTATTTGAAATAGAACTCTTTTGATAGGGAAGCAGTACTTAAACTAAAATGAAGTGTTTGAAATAGAATTGTTTTATGAACAGAATGACTTGAAATAGAAACGTTTTCGCAAATTAAAGTGTGTTCATATCTAAACTGAATTGTTTTAAATAGAATCGTTTATTAGAATAATAGTATATTCAGTATTAGATAACCAACAAATGTTGATATGCTATAAAACTAAACAAACAAAATTAATAATGCTGAATATTACGTAAGGAGACATCAAGTATCATTTTCGAGGCTTTGGTATGACTCGCCACGGGAGTTAACCACGCCCTCTCGGACCATTGGTAAACCCTATAACTATTAAATCAATGGGCATTTCTCTTTGTTTGTTTTTTCACACAGACGCCAATTATTACTTTTATGTTCTGATCACTACCCTTGCAAATATACTTACCCCCTAAGTTACCAAAGTATTGGTTAAAGAATATTGATACTTTTTCACACAAGAATGGCATTGGCATTAAATTCCCCCACCCAACTTGGGGGTGTCCTCGTGGTGTAATGGTTAAAACGATGGACTGCGGAATCGTAGTACGCGAGTTCGTACTTCAGTCGCGCTATTACATTCACTTTCGGGCAAATACCCTTGGAAAAGGTATGAACCCCCTTATCCTCCCAGCTATGGGTTAAATAGTAGCACTACTATTCTTCTAGGAGAATGGCTTTGGCATTAAATAACCCACAGATGTTGATATGCCATTAAACAAAAAACCAAACCAAACCCACCCAAGTTGATATGTTATTTAGCATGGCAATCAGTCAAGAAAGATATTATATACTGAGGTGTTCGCGTGGATAATCTAGTTGTACCACGTTTTTGTTTCATCCATTTTAGTGAGAATGAAAGCAAATTATTCGAAATATCTGAGTGCATCAGTGATGTATGTTTAGTATGCATGTAAGGCAGCCCCGAGAACTTTATATTAAGGTGTCTAATTTTGAAACCTTGATAAAAGCCATAACGTAATGGCCGGAAGACTAGATCAGTTTGTCAGAGACGTTTCAGCTAGTGTTTTGTTGATGTTCTCTTGTTATGATTACGAACAGGCCGAGTTTCAAATAAAAATGAATAAACACGACTCGTTAACAGCCAAATATTATTGAGAAGAAAAGTGAAGTTATGTTTTCCTGCCATGTACGCGTCATCTGAATTTTTATAGTAGAAATATCAGGTCAAATTACAGATTAGACATTTTTCAGCGTAGAAATGCGCTGCCGATATTTCCTAACTACATATGCTTTATACTATTAACCAAAATAGTGGATGTAATGCCACACAATACATTGTAGATGTTTGTTTACTCATCTTTATCTTGACGTGAATAGATTTTTCGAAAATACAATCCGATATAATTTTCCTGGATGAAAGTGATAGTAGTATACGTGTGGGGGTATTATTCTCTAGAAAGGATAACAGAAAGACACATAGCGATCAATAGAAACCGGCAGAAGCAGTGCTTGAGAAACGTTCTGTTACGAAAAACCTGAGCATATCATTCATTGGTAAGTTTCATTGTTTTATAGCACCTACCCTAACATTAATGAGTACAAGTATCACTCATTCCTGTCAAGTCCCAGTGGATGTAAACTGAATCTTACAATGAGGGTTGCTAAACTGCAAGATTGTACGGAAACAATTTTGAAAAACATGGCATAGACCAGATTGTGTTGACCTGGTCACTAAATTCCCAGGATCTCAATCGTATTAATCTATTTTTGGATGTTCTGTACCATCATATTCTCCTTACAGAAAAATATTGTAAATTGGTTCGTTACCAATATTATGCCGACAAGTAATTTTTGGTTTGTTTCTAGCTGTTGTCGACATCATCACCGTTAAGACAGTATTTTGCACAAATATGAGTGATCCAAACAGGTGATCTAACTTATATGAATACTACTCAGACACTAAAGTCTTTACTGTGGTCAGTATCTTTCTCGGGAGAACAAGATAACGAAGTTAGATTATGATTCCAGGCACTAATGTGTAGAAATGTTACTGCAGGCTTCCAACTGGTGAAGTCTGTGTACATCGCAACTCTTCTATCACCATAGAATATTTTCAATAGAAAAGTTGGTTCAAGAAAGCGAAAATTTATACATCATAGCATTGTTGTGGGCAACGCTTGTACAATACAAATACTACTCTGAAGTATTCATGCTTATTATCCACAAAAAAGCTGCAGCAATATAAAAAGTAATCAAGTACAACGCAGATGTTATATCAGTTTTCCTGCTTGTTTGATAATTGAAAAAGAAAAGAGGGGTCCAACATTCTTATGATTTATTTGCAAAACGGCCGTTAATTAAGAAGCTTCCTCATCTTTTGGCGGGTTTTGCTTTTCTTCTTGAAGTTTGTCTATCCATTCTCTTCACGAGACAAACTTCGTAGTGATACTAGTTTAGTCGCGGACAATCCACCTACGAAATTGGTAATCGTGGTTTACATTGTAACAGTAAAGCATTAGGTCACCAGACGTGTATATATATATATATATATATATATATATATATATATATATATATATACGAGAGGGAGAGTTGGTACAAAATTTTAAAAAATCATACATCAATAGGGAATATTTCATCGTTAGTATCATGAGATGGCACAGCTTTCATGCATCATGGTTGTATAATGACTGCTTTTTTTATTTGGCATTTTTCTGATACTTGAAATATTTGTTTGGCAATTTTCCTAATGTCAATTGTTAACCAATCACGATTATGCCGATCAGGTAAAAGAAACTGAAATCTTGAAATAGTTTCTATGCAATTCATGGAGACTGTGGACGTACAATTGATGATATACCAGAGGTAATGTTCTTATCTAGTATTCATACAGAAGAATATTAACAAAGGATTTAACAAATTTCTTTCTGAAAACCTTTTGATTCATTTCTTCTGAAGACTTAAAAAAATCAGTATTTTGTATGGTTTTGACTAAATGAATAGAGTTTTGAAATTAGACTCACTTTCTTTATAATGTTTTAATGGGAGATGAGTAATCTATTTTGATGTATTATCAAAATAGGATAAATATTGCAATGTTTACTGAACTGTTAAATGCAACACAAGTTAAACGTTTAAAATGCCGATAGGTTTACTCAAAGAAGATCTCCCAAACAATGATAATCTTCCACTGTAGAAATCTATTTGGTTAAACGGTGAATTTTTACTGGATGCCAAGATTAACTCCTCTGAAAAATAACTACACAAACACTCAATTTATATAGATGCATACATATCGAAAGAGCGTAAAATCGATGAGTAAAAGTTGGCGACCGTAGTCGAGGGCGACAAGAAGGCTCCTCCTTTTCAATAGCTACTACACCGAGATGTAGAGGAGGGCGCTGCTCCTTTCCCTGGATTTCTCCACTTTACCCTCGATACGTGGCTTATATTGGTGAGTGTTAAGCAAGAAGATATCAAATACCATTTTTAAAGTCTTTGGTATGACGCGATCTCCTAGACCGTTCGCGAACACCCTACCCTCTAGGCCAATGAGCTGGTTGGTAAGTAAATACTGATATAAGACTGAATATTAGATTTTCATGAATTAAAATGATGTAACTTCTCTATGTTAATATTTCTAATTAGCTATTATTTGGAGAAATTGATGAATGACTTGAGAAATAAACATAAGTCTCTAGATTTTATACGCACAAATGTCTCTCTCTCTCTGTATATATATATATATATATATATATGTGTGTGTAAGAAGTTTATATTAAAAAAATCAACTGAATTAATACTAGCCAAGACAATTTACTCAAGGCTATTAGAATTAATTTTCCCATATTTTGAATGTCCTTAATTGGGATCAGTTATAAATTACAAGGTAAAATGAATATTAAGTGATTTGATTTTTTTCAAACATAAAAAAATATTCTATTTTAATGAATCAAAATCGTCTATTCTATTCAATTAAAAAGAAGAAAATCTCTGTCTATTCATTGTACATGAAGTTTCTATATGTTCTCCCTGTCAGGTAAGTATCTTCTTATTGTCAAATCAGTTTATTAGATTAATGTGGGTGTTAGTAATGCATATCCATAATTCCAAAGTAGTATTAACCTGTGAAACCAACTTTAATAAAATTACTTTTAGTTGTAATTTAGTGCATAGACTTGGAGTTGTACATGCTATTCTCTCTAGGTCTCTGATGCTTCTGAGTTCGATTCAAAAATGGGATTTTATCGTGTCTCTTGGTGTCAGACTAAACTTATGACCAGTAATTTCTATAGCTTTTACCAAATGTCTCATCATAAATATTTTAAGATTCACATATTTTTTCCATTGATCAAGATGGGCAGGAGCATTAATAAAGCGATTTCAGTGAGTCCATGTAGCATTGTGTCTAACATAATGAACTGTGGTTTCCTACTAAGTGAGTTCGAAATCCAGACACGTAATGACGTTCACTTTAAGACTGTCAAAGGAGTATGATTCCACTTATCCACCGAGCGATGGGTTAAAGAGTAAAATACTGTTCTCTGAAATAATAGATTTGGCATTAAATACCCATGCTGGTTGATATGCAATAAAACGAAGATATCAAACAAATCTTTCTAGTTTTTTTTTTTTTTTTTTTTTTACTAAGCTATGCTTAATCTGATACATTTACCTTTTGTTTCTTACAGAGTTTACTTTTATTGAATGGTCACCTACGTAATACTTAGTGGGCTCATCGCTGGTTAACTTCGTTGATCTTGGAGAAACCGATGCATTCTCTGTGACGTGACAGTAATTCCAACCTTGTTGGACAAATCTTTCAAATAGCCCTATGACTTTGCCTTTTGAATTTCATTACTCGATGATGTACAAGATTTTCGAAAAATTGAAATAGTTTTCTCAAAAAGAGATTTCAAGTAATTCAACAATTATAACCATCAAACATTTTCCTGTGGAAGATTGATATTATCTGCTATAAAATGTCACTTTTTCAGGTAATTTTCTTGAGTTTAACCATCAAAACAAGTCGTTTGAGGTAATTTGTCAGTCTATTCAAATAGTAAGCAGCATTACTAGAAATGAAAAAATAATTGATTTTAAAAGCGTATTCGAACAAAGAGAAAAAAAAAGTTATAAAAACAGAGAAAACTCTCATCATTTGATAATAATATTAAACAAATAACTAGAGAATGATATAGAAATGATTGTGCAGGAGTAAGAAAGAAAGGAAGGAATGCTTAAAAATAGGATAAACTCACTAATAGAGTTGGAAATAGAAGGAAATGAGGAATGTATGAGCAGGTATTAAAGGAAATAAAGTGGATGGAAAACAGATGTCATAGGCCGAAGAAGACATAGGAATTGAGATTAAAAAAAAAGTAAGTAAAGTTGGCGACCGTAGACGAGGATGACCCAAAGGCTTACTTTTCTATAGCTACTACACTGAGGTGTTGAGGCGAACGCCACTCCATTCCCTGGATTGCTCCACTTTAGCCTTGATCCGTCTCTTATAATGCTGAGTGTGAAACAAGGCTGTATCAAGTACTATTTTTTTGAGTATTTGGTATGACATAAACTGGAATTGAATCCCGGTCTCCTGAAACACTGGCGAAAGTGAAAGAAACCAAAACTAACCAAAAAAATGAAGGAAGAAGATTTATTTTAAAAGGACGTGAATGGGAACTGAAATCGGGAAGAACGTGAACACAAAGGAAAAGTATGATGAAAGGACAGTTTTTTATGGGAATAAATATAATGCAGAAAGAATCATGTAATGGAAGGAGTCGGAACGTGAACAAGAAATAAAGACAACGTATAATACGATTACTCACTTGACTAAATCACGAAATGAAACGTGCGTAAAACTATAAATGAATTAATAAGAAACAAACGTCTACGCTGAAAAGTATAAAATGTAAAGATTAAAACATGAAGAAAATATTTGAGAGCTATTTTTGGCTGCCGGGCATTTATCATACAAAAATTTCAATATGTTCCTTAGCAGACGAAAGCATAAATGCTTCAAATAGTTCCGTAATTTTTCAGTGCCGAAATATAGGCCACCATACTCGGTATTCTCGGCTTTCCAAATGAGGCAATATTATTTTACGGAATTTGGCTCTGGCCCCGGCCCTTCTGTCAGCAATATGATCGACTTCCTTGTTGTATTGAAATCAATAATGGACACAGAAATGAATTGATTCTTCCTTAGAAATATATTAATATCGCTATTGTTGATGAAGACGGATATGATATTTTCGAATTCGAGATAGATTTTGCTTGGTTATAACGCAAAGAAAATCGATAATATATGGGGGAAAATTTTTGAATAAAAAATGTCTGATAAGAAATAACACCAATTCGATTGAATATATATTATTATCGATAATCGAACATTTCACAATCAATTTTATTGATTGAAGGTACTAATTTTTGGTTCTTTGCAACAATATCACAGAGAATATAGTATTTTAAATCTTATTTTTATGCATATAAAATCAAATATAACGTGACAGATAACAAACTTACTAAGTACATTTTATATATCTATACTCACATACAAATATGTCTAAGTACATTTGTATACCTACATACAATATATATATATATATATATATGTCAATCTATTTACACTATTTGATGCATACACATATGTATAATTTACACGTCAAAATAAACCTATGCTTGCAAACATACGATATATAATGTGTTTGTACGAGTTCTACTTGCTTAAAAATATTAAATGAATAGAAAATATTCAAATGTTTGATAACATTATTCGCATTTGCAATTTATATGCTACATTGCTTTTATTTTATTTCCGTCTATAATTCGGTTTTAGAAAAGAAAAATAAATATTATTAGTTTGAATACTAAAAATGCAAACGGAACTGTTCTAAAGTATTCACTTCAAAACTAAAATCTAATAAATGAATATTTATTTTAAATTGAATATCTCTCACAGTTTCGCAACCACTGCTTCATAATCCCTGCTGAGGATATATTTGCAAAACTGACAGAATTTAAGAATATGAGCACAGTTTTTTCATGCATATATTCTATTTTATACACATTTATCTTCAAATATTTTTTTATCGATTATTTTTTTCTTTACAGAAATAAAACTATTTCATAAAAACGAAAGTATTCCTAACTGAAATGAGACCAGGCTTTTGGCTCCAATAACTGTTGAAATCAACTTGGTTTCTCCTGGACATTTAAGTTCACTAAAAATGTCAAGGTTTCATATGATTGCTCTGAAGACAGAAAAATAAATAATTTCAACTTGAAAAAATTCTTACCTCTTAACTATCTTTTGTTTAGATTACATAAATCTAAAAGTATTGGCCGCTGAAGCAACATTTACAAGTCAGAAATGAGCAATCAAATGTTAATTATCTTTATGAAAGTATCTATAGTATCCAACTCAGGATTTAAAATGTGCATTCCACTGGAAGAATCAATTCTTAAACTCATCTTTTCAAATATATTTTTAATTTTTTCCTCTTTCAAAAATCTAATCGGTATGATGAATTAAGTTTTCAAAATAAGAAATATTTGTGCAAAGCTCGTCCGTTTCCGTATGAAAGATGCTACACTTTCACAATTTTTCGTTTTGCCAAAAACATTCCTTTCAAAATATGTTGCAGTTACTTTCTTAATCTCTTACAAATTGCTAGAAACTCTTTTAGACAATAGACTTCAAGGCATCATATCTTTATGTAGGTTTCTCTTCAGTTAAATTTTAAAATTATGAGAAACAGTTTTTTAACGTTCCTATACTTTCATCATATTTTGTCTCGATTAAAGGCATCATATTAGTATTATAACTTTAGATATTTGATAATATTCAATAGCTTTTCTGTCATTTCAATCGAATTTCAATCAACAAAATCACTTGAAAACAAATAGGCAATTAAAGGCATGCTTTTATTCCCAAATGAACATCTAAATGACGTTATTTATTCAAAGATAGGTTAATTAAGGGGAATATTTCTGGAAGTACATGGGAAATGCTATATAATTTAGTATTTGAACAGATGAGTTCATCTTACCAAATATTGTGTGTGGCGTCTCCTGTAAAATACAAATATATGTTATTAGGAAGGGTCTATATGATACCAAAAGATAATTTCAAGTCATATTGTATTAGGCAAAGAAAACAAATGTATTAACGTGTAAATCGGAAAGTTCATTCAATAAACTTCTTAATAGAATATCTTATTAAAAAGAAGACAATTTCATGTTTTGTATCATATATCTGCTCATAGAAAACCAATTCTATAGGACACCTAATATTATTTTTGGACTTAAATGCCTAATCTAAACATTTTCCGGTTGTCTAGATTCATCACGACACGTTCACTGTCATTTTTAGTTAAAATACAAAACAAGGAATTTGCGGAACGATAAAACATTAATATTTAAGTGGATTGATATATAGTCAGTTTAGGTGTTTATGGAAAAAAAAGAATAACACTCGAATGTTTGTGTGTGTGATTAACTAATCTTAGATGAGAAGTTAACGTTTTCGGTTCCTTGGTGTTCATTTTCCGTACAATAAATGCAAATGCAACAATAATTTATTGTTAATTTTCTTGTGATTGGAATAAAATATCTATTAGAGAAAAATATTTTTTTGTTTTCTGGGAAGAAAATAGATAGTTCGCCAACAAATTAATACGATTAAACAAAAAGACAGAGCATTTGATTAACAACCTCTAGTTGAAAATTAAAGGTGCTATTTAACATAATAAACAGACATTTTCTGGGATATTAAAAATTCTACATGTTGTAAATACTATAAGTGGGTATTTATACAATTCTTCTTTGAGGTGGATGCGATAGAAAGTTAACTTTTAAAAAATGTACAAACAGTTTGAAGTTCATTCTCCTGAAAGAGTTTCCTAAACAAGGCTAAAGAACCCAGTCTGCCATTCTATTTCATCATAGTTGGAGTTGTATAATAAGTTTGACGCATACATTTCCTGGGGGTATTATGTCTATGCGAAATGCCAACACCCCGGTCAAGGATTTGAACTCTGGTCGCTGTGTCTATTTCCTATAATAATTACTGTATTGTTACGAGTGCCCCTGAATAGGAAAATAAGTACCGAAAATCTTGGAGCATTTTTACTTATTTACACTGAGTTATACAATGGCAGATAGGAAGAGAGAATTCATTCAGGGAACTATAAAATCACCTCTCCTTTTTTCAAAGTAATTGTTTATCTAACTCTTCTGCAAAAATGTTTACAAATGAAACCTTGATGTTATTCTTTAGTTTTTTTTATTCACCCTTAAAAATATTATTGAGCCAAAATAGATGAAGATTAATCCAAAGTAAAAATTATGATTCATCGTCAAATTAGATGGATGTTACTATTTCTAGCACGAAAATTATGGGAGATCTTCAAATCAGATGTATTCAATAGATTTCAGCTTAAAATCATTTAGCTATACTATCTGAGTAAAGGTACTAAAAGACGTAATTAATTTAATAAAAATCGTAATTATAAGACTTTAGATAATAGAAAATGTGCAAGTATGCAACTAATCAAATAATGTTCTCTAGTGAACGGGAAATAATTGAAAATAATTTTCTTGTGTGACTTTGATTTATGTCAATTCAGTTAATCTGTTTTTCTTTCTTATTACATTCCATATATTGACGTTAAGTTTCGGATTTGTTTTCTTTTATCTTAGCAAAATATTGTGATTAGTGTCAGATCGACTGAGAATACAATGTAGAACATGGTTATTTTAAAGCTTTCGCTCTCCAAACATCATTCGATTATCTTCCGTTTGTCGCTTATTTGAATTTTTGTAAGTGTATTTGAGTGGTGCAAGTATTGTTTTGAAAATGAAATCAACGAGTACGTTTCCAATTCTCTTCAAGACTGCTAACTCTCTTTGTAAAATATATATAGTTCAAAGATATATCTGCCCTATCGATGGATTATAAAATACGCTGACTGTATCTCTTGCAGGAGGGTAAGTGCTCCCCAAAAAGTGGGTTTCCCGGACGCAACAATAAATTTCTAGTGATTGGGAAGCTCTATTTCAGATGATCTTGGGAGTGTAGTGTAGACTTTCGTTCCCATTACTCCTACATCGACGGAATGTAGAGCCAATTTTAGTCCTTTCTATTGTCTAAATATATCTCATTTAAAATTATTCATGTTCCCGAGGAATAATATGTGCCATATACATTATTTGTATTAAGAATATCTAATTTAATCTTTAATTATCACAAAGTATTATGATTATTTATTAGTTACATCATAACAATGTGCAAACAAATAGATTCTATTAAATAGAAGTTATTATTTATTTAAAGCCCTACAATTCTTAGTATTAGATACAAATACGTGAAACCATACAACGGTCTGCAAATTATTTATATGAGATAGGAATCGTTGATATAAGTTTGAGCCAAAATATTGTTGAGAAATAACAACAAAAATATAAATATCGCCATGCAATAAATGTTATTGCATAAAATCTCGAGGTATGATAATCCACGACGGGTTGGCAGGCCCTTAAAATCACTCATATTACCGAAACTTCTGAAACTGTTGCATTGTATTTTTATTCATTTCTGAAGAATAACTATGCACAGAAGAATAACTTTTTTAAAATACTGAACTATTCGAAAGTTGAACATAAGGTACCTGGATCGGTTTTCCAAATGTGTCTCATTGCTTTCTTGTTTCCCTCCATAAATTCTATGCTACTATGGATCTCTCTCTCTCTCTCTCTCCTTTTCTGAGATGAGAAGTTGTTATCATTCTTTACATATTGTGGACTGTTATACTCATCTTCATTGATATATTCCCAACGTTTGTCGTTGTACTGTCTGGCCTTCGGGTAGTTTCTTTACTTTCCTTTCAAAACCGAACGTAACTTTTTCTTCGAATCACGGGATAGACGCCGCCAATGTCTCAATAAAATCAGACTATATCGACCAAAAGTTGTAAGTATAGCAACCAATATGAGTATGGCAATCCACAATAGATAAAGAATAATAATAACAACAAATTTTAAGGATCCTGTAAATTGTCGATATTGAATTTTAGAGTGCCTCTTTGATTTTGTGACTATCTTCGTTAAAGTGTTCTTGCTGCGTCAACTTTCTTTCAAAAGACAGTTCTTTTTTTTATTTTATGAAATCTTCCCTTGTATTCATACACACACAAACAAAGAAAACATGAAAGAAAAAAAATCACGAAGATGAAAAAGACATAATGCACACCCTGCAAAAGATACAAGGCGTCAATCAGTATAATTCCAGCAGCAGGCTCCTTTCACAAGGGTATGACGTTACATTGAAGCTTAGTGTCGACATTAAAATGTAAACAATGGAGGAAAGGAAGAAATTTAAAGAAAAAATCGCATAAGGATGTAAAAATGGGTGAACAAAAAGTAGAAATGATAAAGAAAAGTAAAAAGAAAAATGAAACGAAAGCTGAATAGATTGATGCAAAGAAAACGAACAAAAATGAAAGGTGAAATAATTGAAAGACTCGAGAAAAGTCTAAAAAGATAACGCAAGAAAATGCGTTGAAAATGTAACTGTCAATTGTAGAAGCGGTAAAAAAAGGAAGTGGCAAAAAAGAAAAAGAAAACAGGAAGTTACGATGAAAGGATAACAAGAGTGAAATGAAAAAATAGAGCTGAATTATGAATATAAACAAAGTGGTAGTTATTGGTAATTAAAATTAATATATGGAAAAACTAACGGCAAGATAACAAATGATTAATAACTGAAAATGAAAACTGAGAAAAAAGACAATCCCAAAAGAAAGAAAAGAAAGAAGGAAAAAATGTAAATTTAAACAAAAGAAATGAAGAAAGCAAGAAGAATTAGAGAGTAGTTGGATTTTTTCTTCCACTTAAGCTTAAAAGTTACGCAATAATTCATGGACGGAATAAATCACCAATTACAAGTGTATCTCGGAAGAAACATTTCGAAACAATGACAATCAAAAAACGCTTTACACTCACACACAGCCACATAATCTTTATTGATACACTAGAAAGAAAACAATCGCATCTATCAAGAGAAAATCAAGTCCAACATTTTTAAAAAAGAAAATGCAATGAAAGTAAATATTTTGCGAGAAAAATAGAAACGAAGTTCTTTTCGAATAGAAATATGAAATCAAGAAGTAAAAAGAAAACATTGAGAATCTATATAATACAAGTGTTTAGTATTATGAACTCAGTAAGTTTTCTCCAAGGAATCAATATCATGTATTAATCATTCAGGTGATTATTGCGTTTTTTTTTAAATGAATTAGAACAAATATACAAGTTAATCTTCTTCCAACAGTGATTTGTATATTTTTCTAGATTCATTTTAAAACCATTTCCATGATGAAGTCGATGAAGGATTTTAACCTAGATATTAGTGCATTCTACGATCTATTCCCTCTCTCGCTCTCTTTTTTTCATTATAAAGGTAGTCAGAGCAAACTAATTTTATATTTGCCAAATAATTGTGAAAATATTCGTGTGTACAAGTCAATAAATACTTTGAACAGGATGATTAAGATCATTATATCAACCCCGTCAGCATGGGCTGTAATAAACACCGACAGAGAGATAACGAGTTTCTATGAAAGTAAAATGCATCTAATAGTGATGCTTTAGTAATGGAGCCTTCAGGAACGTTCAGTAGCCCTTCATTGATATTACCCCCTGGTTCACTGTGACCCAAAGTGTTAGGGTCTCATCAATAGGTAAAGTAGAACAAGTGTCCTGACTATGACACTTAACTGCATTTGATGATAAAGCTTCAGACCTGGAGCTTTGGGGAATGTGGAGTACCCCTTCATTTCCCTTAATTCTTGGTCTGACCTGAACCTAAGTATTCGTACCTATTAGGATCTAATCAATGGGTAAAGTAGACCTAGTTTCCTGGCTAGGACACAAAAGTAAATCTGATGATGAAGCTCCAGTAATGGAGTTT
>OY757904.1:53158138-53228138 GCA_963585895.1 Sepioteuthis lessoniana
TTGTTTTGTGACATTCGAAGACCTGATGAGTTATTTCAAGCTGACATCTGTTTAGTAATAGATACGTTACAAAAGATATCTTCATTTATTCTAAACATATAACAATTCATAATCTCAAATAATCGTTTTACTTGAAGAAAGAAAACTTTGTATCCAAACCTGTTAAACTATTCTTACAAATTGACCATGTATCATATCCTTGCTGTGCGGAAGGGTTGGTAAATACATACTTTCATACTCATATATGTAACTCTAGCAGACACAACCACTCCGGATCATAGTGGACTTAAGAGTAACGACAGGATCAATCTGCACTCCCCAAGATGCCAGAAATGTAACGTCACCATCGGTTGGGAGTTACTGGCATAGCCTGGACACATAGACAAACACACTCTGTCTATCTCTCTCCCAGTATAAGTCATCAAGTCAGGTTGCATGCTATTTCCCGAACTTTCTCCTTCCATCGTGCCGGTAGATTTTCAAGACTATATCCGGTGTCCGCATAGAGCTGTTGTAGGTAATCCCTTGCTGGTCGGTCAGCTCGAACAAGTCTATGTAAAGGGACACATAGGAGAACGTCACTAATACGTTCGTCCTTTTTTCTTCTTCTGACAAAAAAAAGAAATGAATAGTTTAAATTTGAATTAAAACTCAACCAATGTAAGTAAAAAAAAGTGTAATCTAAACATATATCTTCGAAGCCATGGAAAGCAGTATAGTGGGTAAGGTAGATAAACAAAAAGTCAGGTAAACGGTGAGCTTCACCTGACGCTACGCTTAAAAACCTCACTGGTCAAAGACCATGATAGTTCTGTCAAGAGACTTTTACTACTCATCTATAAGGATTGCATCTATCAATAAGATAAAAACAGCCAACGAAAGATTACACACGCATACATATATATAAGATTCTCTGTCCACTCACGAGGTAAAAATAGGAAGAAAGGAATGATTAATGTTGGAGTACCTCTTATCAATTTTAACTTTTGGAAAAAAACAGAATTGGATTGACCCAGATCTGTATTGTGTAACAATTCGGAGTTTGAAAAAATGCACAAAGACGTGACGCATTACATTCAGAAAATGTTCCATATTTTTTTTATGGAATGCTTTGTTGAAGCATTGCTGATCATGGATAACTTTCACCAAATATGAAGCATTGATACGAAATTTGTGAATGGATTTCAACAGGGATTCTGTATCCAAAACTTAAGCCTGCTAAATTAATATAAAGCTTTCTTCACACAACTGTCCAAGTGTCAATCTCAAATTAGTTATGGGAAAACGATGGATAGACTCGTGCAATAGTATCTGATTAGCAGTAGAATCCAATAAATGACTCAGACGCAATGCTTCTCACACCCTATTCACAAGACACACTAAAGCATTACAAGTTATATTAGAACGCTGAGACGGTTTTCTGCCATTTGTTTCCGGAGAGAACCCAAACGCAGTTAAGAGTCTGGATGACGTAGATCCCTGACAAACATACATCTAGCTTTGTGTTACCATTTTATTTTTGTCTGTCTATTTTGCATGTCTGTCTTTTGTTTGTGAATATGAGACAATATTTCGGTGAGGAGGAGAAGATCCTTCAAGATACCATAGTTCTATAGCTACCATTTCACTTTCTAAAACCTGACACAGATTACCACGAATCTGCCAGGCTCCTGAAATTTAACTCATTAAAATTCAAAAATAATTTTTATCATCTGTTCGATCACTTATCATCTTTCGGTAAACCAGCATTCAAATTTCTACAAAATCACACCTCAACGTGATACACGTAGATTCTCACACACGAACAATGATGCACAACCCTTGTTTATCAGCGGAAATTTCCGCAGGTATTAAAGACCTTCCAACTTTTATGTGATGCTGTATCTTCTGAATTCAGTTTCAAATATTTTGACATAGTATTTAAATCAGAATATATGGTTTAATATATATATATATATATATATATATATATATATATATATATATATAACAAAACGATTAACGTTGTTAAATGATTAATTATAATTAAATCAATGTAAAATCATACCCTGAATACTCTGATTATTCAAATTTATATATTTACAAGACCTCTGATTCATTTCCATTTTCCTAAGTGCACACACCTATATTTATATAATGTCTGTGTTTAGATATTATTTATTTGTCAAATGACGTACCAACCTTCAAGGGTTATGCAATACCAACCTGATCTTCGTACAATAACTTTTGTAGTACTAATTAATTCATAGATCAAGGTGAGGGAGATAAAGGAGTTCATACTTTTCCTAGGGGTATTAGTCCTAAAGTGAACATAATAGCTCGAATGGAGCTCAAACTCACTGACTACATTAACTATCATCGAAATTGAACATCCCATATTTACTTGATCATCGATTTCGTGTAATGTTTCATGCGTTAAATATTTTAGTTGCCGTAAGAGTAAAATATTTGCACGACATTTTCGTTTATTTCAAGTTTCGCTATAATGTTTAATTTTTTATCAACTTTGTATATTTTATCTTACAAATTGTCTATCACTTTAAATGTTTTGTATTTGGGATGCTTGTGTATAAAACTGTAATAATATTTGATTAAAAAAATATCATAGTAATGCGTTTAAAACCTGTCTTGGCGATATAATCCCTTTACTCTCCCTCATTTTAGTACGTTATTTCTGAAGTCATCTTATCACCATGTCACCTCCACATAGATTACATCTGGAGCCATGAATCTAGCATTTATTCTCTTGTATTGCCTAAGATCTCATCAATAATGTTCTAGATCTTGCAATGTTCAGAATAAAAGTTTTCAGTTTTTTTCTGAGATAAATACAAAACTTTTAAAAGAACTCGAATGTAGATTGACATCAATTATCAGCGTAGGCTAAATCTTATTAGAAAAATTTCAGTAACGAATCAAGATTAGCATTTTCTATGTTAGTTTCCTCAGACTGGAATTTTCGACATTTCTTTTATTTTTTTTATTGTCAATCAAAATGTCTTGTGTTACAGGAAAAGACTTGCATAATGTCAACAGAAAGGTAATTCATGTTTAAGAGTTAACATTTTTGTCTGAATAACACGTGGTTTCTTTATCATTTCATAATGTTAAATTGATTAATAGTACATTGGTATGATAAGACGCATCTCTTAATTTTACGAAAGCCAAAAAAAAAAAAAAAAAAAAAAAGGACAAGTGAACACCGTGTTCAAAACATTGCCGCTTTAACATCTAAAATAAAAATAGTAGTCCAGTAAATAAACCAATGATAATTAAGAAATGATAGATTGATGGATTTCCAGAGCATTTGAACCTGCCAAGGATGTTCCAAGATGATAGAGAATAGTCTCCATCGTATGTTTATATTTACATTTTTGTGCATTTTTTTTTCGAAAGAGTTTTATTTTTTGCACAATTATATATAACATTTTTATGTAAAAAAAAAAAACAATCTATAGAAAATTGTGTGGTTTCAAGTATTTCTTTCTAATCCTTATATATATGTTTTTAAGTGATTAATTATATTTGAAAATAGACATTTATTAACACAGATTTTATGGTTTCAAGTATTCCTATAAAAGTATGAATAATTTTCAAATAGGTTAATTTGACCTTTTGATAAAACATAATGAGTACTAACATTTCGGTTAGTGAACTGGGTAATTATAGTAATGATATCGGTGTGATACATATTCTAGATATCTAAAGCGGAAGGTTCGTCTTTAGACGATATTTAGTGTTATATCCAATACACATCCTTTTATAGGGTCGGCATCTTACTCTTTGCAGGTGATATACTCCGAGTATTCTCATCCTCACCGACTAGTGGGCAATAATTAAAAATCTTCACGAGAGAAATCAAGTTTAGTGGATTAGATGAATTTGGTTTAGGAAAAAACTAATATATATATATATATATATATATATGTGTGTGTGTGTGTATGTGAGAATATGATCATGTGTAGCTGATTTAAAATTTGTCACACATCTGATTAAATTTAGCTTTATTAAATGGAAATTACATACAAAAAGATGTTCCCTAAGTCGTTGATCAGGTTTAATCGAGTAAAGGATTAAAAGGGTAAATTAGTGTGATTATTTCACATTCTCTTTGTATGTAAGTGAGACAAAATGGAAATAATCAACATTAAGTTAAAGGGTTCTTTTGCTATTCCTGATAGTAATTTATCGATATGATTTTGTTGAGGTTTACAACACGCATCCATCGCAGAAAAACAATGAAATTTGTGAATTGTACGAATTGAATTAAATGTAAAAATAACAATCAGATGGACCTTTGAAATCATTCTGTGAACAATTGGCGTTTATAGAAACTCGATAAAATATTTTTTTTAATCTAAGAATATAAAGCCACCAATGGAAACAAAGGATAAAATAAAAGCTATGAAAGAAAACCAAGAGGAACTGAAAGTCTTCATTCTACGCAAATGTAGAGAAAATACACCAAAATACAGACGATTGAGACTTAGGAACGCAGGACTGCATACACCTCTATTGGATTCATCACTGTAACCCCGTCAACAAGTACAGGCACTCAAATTATTTGACAGCATGAAAACAGACTTGTTGTAATTTCATCGTTCTTTGTTTCGACTTACTCGGGCTTTTTAACGTCCCCCACTCTCTCTTTCTTTCTGTCCATCTCTTTACTGTAGTAAAAACAATAATGCATTGAAACAAAGAGGACTCTTTTTTGATTTCATGATACGTAAATGAAAACGCTTAATGGAGGCACATCAACGTCAAATATCTGTATTTAATTACTAGTGTCCGTTTGAAGAACATTTCCAAAATAGACTAACACGGTATTGCAAATTAAGTTGACGTATGATACACTCTATTTCTTGAAATAGATTTCAGAAATACTCTCTTCAGATGGAACAGGAAAAGAGTACAAGAAGGAAGAGGAATAAAGGAGAAAAATTTAATTCTTGATCGAGACGAGAAAAAAATATTGTAGGAAGAAAAATAAAATAAAAGATAAGACATCAAATCAAGAAAGAAAGAAAGCGACTCAAAGCAAATATGGAATAAACTACTAATTGACCATTAAAGAAAAAGAGGGGAATAGAGAACGATTGTTTACAACGAGTGATGCTACTTTATTTTCAGTGAAATAACGTCGTGAATCAAAAATGACATGATCATCGTGTGATGACAGCACGAATTCCTTTGGCTCTTTTGCCAATCGGTCACCGCAGAGTGTAAGTCTTCTAAACAGCACCTAGTGTCTGCATTTTGCAGATGTAAATGATTTTACTGATCGGCCAATTCTGGTGTGTCCCTCTGTAGAAGGCAATTGTTGAACGTAACTTATGAGCTCATCCATGCTTCTCCAGGAGTGCCAAGCATACTTTGCACGTTTGTGTTGGAGAAATGGGAGGAAAATATCGGAAAAGTTGCTGTTTTCCAGGATCTTGCTTTCATGATTTGTTTAAAAAAAAAACACTTAACAACCTTGTATGGATTCCATCAAGCTTTTTGTGCAGAAATTTCGTTAAAGTCAAAGTAGGGAAATCAAAGCATACTACGGACACGACTTAACCTTGGGAGAATTCCAGTCTTATTTTATCAGAGAGAGCAAATTTCAGTAAAATTGGTAACATGTCAATAGTGATCCTTGTTTTACACAGGTGTATATCAACATCACTTTCAATAGATAAGATTTTCCTAATAGGATATCACCCAGTCTGCAGTGGCTGTAGATTACACTGATAGCTTCTCAACAAAGGGGTAAGACAACCCCAAATGGAGTCCTGGATATTACACTGAAAAATCTGATGATGACGTTCCATTAATACTGGAGCTTTGGGGAATGAGGAGAACCTTTTCCTCGCCATCGCTTCCAGGTCACTCTGCCCCGGAGTGTTAACACCTGATAGGGTCCTTTCTATGAGTTGAATAGAACTAAACTGCATACTTATGCTAAACTGAATTTTCTGAATTAGAACTGTTTGCTTTAACTGAATAGCTAGAATATAAATATTTTTTTACAATTGAACTATGAACTCATGCTAAACTGAATTGTTTGAAATAGAACTATTTCTATAAAAATGTATTTGGTGTTTAATAACCAACAAAGGTTGATATGCCATAAAACCAAACCAACCTAACGGGATATATGAAATGATCCACATATTTCAGAGACTATTCTTTAAATTAGATCGTACCATCGAAACACACTACAAGTAGAAAAAGAATCTAGTTTAACTCTATATAGTGTGGTCGGAAATTAAATTGAAGATTTAGCTGAAATGTTAATTATTTAAAAATGTAATGGAATCATAAAAATGCATCATTTTTTAAAAGTTATACAAAGATGTTAAAGGTGGCAATGCAAGTGAGTTGCCCGATTGTGGATAGTCTTAGTTAATTTCGTTTGAATCAGTATTGTTTTCCTCGAATTGAATTGTCCGCCTGCTAAAAACAGTAAACATCTGAATGTTTCATAACCACTGAAGTCTATAACCTCTCAGAACCTATTTTGGGTAATCGTATCGTAGAAAAAGGATGAAAAATAATGAAGGAATAAGAAAAGGTAAAAAGAGCGAAGGAAATAAATAAATATAAAGAAAAGAAAAAGTCAAAATATAAGTGAGAAAACTGAAAAGACTCTGTGGCTCTAAAACGGAAAATCTTGTTTAATATATGAGCACTGTAACAGTCGACTCAAATTTGTTAATTTATTTGATGAATTATGAACAAGGAGCTCGACACTTCTATATTTTCCGTTATATGCTTTTTTAAGCGTTTGATACATTGTGTGTATGTGATTTACCACATGCAATCCAATATTAACGCACGTTTCCTTTCTAAGCTCTTTGGTATGAAGCCCTATATCTTCCCAGCTATGGATTAAATAGTGTCATTGCTGTTCTTCAACAAGGACTGATTTAGCATTAAATAATTCAAAACGTTTGCTATTCCATTAAACAAAAAATACAAAGCAATTCTAAGGACTTTTGGCCATATTAGCATCGAACGATTAGCGTTCACTGGCTAGTACTAATAATGTACAAGATGATGTCCCTGTGGCTTAAGGGCTAAAGTGCTAGACTGCGGACACGTGGTGAGTGAGTGCGAAATTGTCGAGTTATAACGTTCACTTTCGGATTAATAACGTTAGGGAAATTTATGAAGACTGATCCCCGTAGGTATTGGTTAAATATTATCACTGTGGGTCTTCCACAAGGATGGCTTCGGCATTAAATAGCTCACGAAGATTGATATGCCTTTAAAAAAATTCAAATCAAACGTAATGGTGGATAGAGTACCCATTCACCGTGAAGATTAGCTCGTTTCTCATCCTTTTTTTACGAAGTTAACGCAAAGCTTTCTTTTTCCTTTACTGTAAAAATTATTCTCAATGACAAAACAATTATCAATGAAATGGTAATCTAGTGAATATATTTTCAAGTTCTTCAAAAAACATTAATGGGAAATTCAACAAAGTAATTTAAATCGAAATCTGAAGTCGAATAGGTGATTCTGTTTACTAAACTCTTAAATTACACTCCTAAATATTTGCATGCGTCTGATTGCCATATTTTTTTCTATATTATTCGCTGAGGTATTCATAATGAAAAAATTTTCTCGTGTACATGTTTTCTTTAATCATCTTCGAAGACGTTTCTTTTGTATAACTGGCCATGCGTTGCCAAGAGAACCATCTGAACGAGAGATGGTTATTTGGACTGTACCAACCAAAGTCTCTAAACTGCATTGGTTTTAAATTAACTGATCTAAAATGAAAATCCTATTCAAAACTCCTAAAATTGTAGTCAGCTGACTTTAGAATCCTGCAATGAGGACCTAGCTTTCAAACTAACCTTTAAACGAATACCCTTTGGAAAGGTTCGAACCCACTTATCCCTCAGCTATAGTTAAAATCACTACACAACTGTGAAAAACTCCATAGCCATTATTTCAGGCCAACTATGATCGGGAATAGTTGATCCTGTCATTGTCTCATCTACGTACCAAATGGAACTGTACAAACTTCTATTAGGTTTCATTATTAATTTTTCACTGAATTGCTTGTGTAAAATAGCTATTCTTAAAATAATTCAACCGTGTGCAAATAATAAATAGCAATACTTGAAACCATTTAACCGTGTACAAATACGATTTCTAACACGTTTAAAAATATTACCTATAACTATTTGCTTAAAGATCATATATGGGAAGCTATATTTTCAGTTGGTCCATTTTTAGCACTCATAAAACTCTGTTTAATCGACTTCATTTTGTCACAATTCTAGGACATCTATAGAGGATCCAATTTGTTACTCACAATTAATCGATCAGTCAATGCTTTGTTTAAAACGACGACAAAGTTTTAGTTCATACTGACATTTTCACGGGCGCATAATCTTAAAAAAACAGTGAGGCATCTGACCATCAGCCACATTAAATAAAAAATAAAATTCTGAATTAAAACTCTTATACAAGCTTTTATGAGTCGCGCTAAGGTACTATTTACCAACCCCTCCGCTCGGGCAGAATACGACACAAGGTCAATTTTTAAGCGGAGTTTAACAGGTTTTGAATTCAGAGTTTTCCTTCTCCTAGACTAGTTGCCTCACCAAGGCTGAAGAACCTAGTCCGTCCTACTATTTACCCATAGCTGGAGGGAGAATATGGGGGTTCATACCTTTCCCAAGTGTATTTGCCCGAAAGTGAACGTAATAGCGCGACTGGAGTACGAACTCGCGTACTACGATTCCGCAGTTCATCGCTTTAACCATTACACCACGAGGACCATGAGTCGCGCTTAGGTTGTGCTTGACTGTTGATTATCCGTCGACAGAAAACATTTGTGAGTGGGAAGAGAGGAAAAAGTTTCTAATTTAGAACGGGTACGGCGGTAAAAGCATTTATATAGAAATAAAACATGCAGACAAGAACAAATGCGATATTTTTATTCTATTACGTGTAAGTTTTTCACACCACTAGTAACTGGTAGTTTTCACAGAATTTCGACTGGCAGCAATTGTCTTCAGATCCATTGGATTCTTTACATTACGCAAGCCGATGTTAATTGTTCTGGGATATGTGAATGGTCTCGGCTCTACAGATTTTCCGTCACTTTTCTAGTTTCTGCGAGACTGTTCCAAAGGTTCTGTTTACGATTGGTGCCATCATTACCTTCAGATTCCTGAACTTTTTCAGCTCTCTTGCAAATTTCAGTTATTTGACCAGTTTTTGCCTTCTTTTATACTCACTCAATGTTCTGATTGAGGAGCACAATACTCAAGTTCTCTTCTTGATGATTAATATTAGCAATAGTCTTCTCTTCAGAATATGAGGATCTGCTCGAATCCAGAAATCCAACAGAATTATTTTCATTTCATTTTATCGGACAGATCATGATTAAGTCTTTTCACAATTTTCACTTGATAACTTTCCCTACCTAGTCGCACCTGTTCCTATATTCTTTTTGTGTCATTATGTTACTTGTTCTATAGACAATATTTCTAAGACCCTTTCTTAACTTATTTAAGTAAATTTCAGGAGTATCTTTCGAAGGAGACTACCAAGTTTTTCATTCTATTAATCAGATTTCTAGCAGTGTTTTATTTCTAGATGTATTCTTCTTCAGATGTTCTTCAATTTTTCGTGTTTTTTTTAATCTTTGTTTGCTTGATAAGATCTGCTTCTAATATTTCAAGATTTACTTAGCTTTCGTTTATACAGTTTCTTAATGATTTCCTGAATGGTTAAATCTACTGTTTCTCTTCTTTTTTTTTTTTTTTACTTCCTTCATTAAAAAACTTCGCATGTCTCAATTCCCCATCCGATAATCTTTTCGTAGGTTCATATTCTTACAGTATGTATTTAGGTTTTTCATTCTTCATTCTTAGCTAAGATCGCAAAATCATCTATGCACAGATTGATTTATTCTTGTAATATAGCAAATCTATAGATAAATCTGCATATTGTTATTCCTTTTAGAATTTTTCACCCCAGCGTTACATAATGGTCTTACACTGGAGTTTGATAAACAGAAAGTGTCCTGGACTATCGTCAGTATTCTGTCCGATCTTAATGCTGGAATCTGGATGGCCCCTACTCGTTCTTTGGTTTCTACGTCTTCCCCCGCTTTTACCAGTCTTTGATAATAGTTCAGCGTGGGCCAGTTACAATTGGTATCACTGTCACGTTAATGTTTCTGTTTTTTTTTTTTAGTTCTCTTGCAAGATCAAGATAATTTTTTTTTCACTTTGTTTTACTTCGTGGTCCATCGGGACGACTAAGTCCATTTTTCGGCAGGTTCTTTTTACTATTATTTATTTTAAAATCTAAATATTTTGCTAACATTCAACAGTCAACATAAAAGTATGTATTAAATTGCTCGTTTAGTACACGTTATTAATTGCATATAATTATATTACCAAACGAAGTTTTCATATTTTGTTTCCTTTTAAATTATTCTGACACAATATAGCAGTATTCATCTGCTCCAAACAGGCGTAAAATAAAACTTTAACTAAAGTCTTTAACATTATCTGAGCTCCATCTGATTAAAGTAAATTCTGTTTGAAATTAAAAATGAGTTTTGTTATTACACTATGAAACAATGGATCATGAAACAGGAATAGAAATTGCTACTGGTAGTTTATTAGAAGATCTCGGTGAGGATGGAACGTACTATAACAGATCAAAAAAGGTAACTTGCTAACTATTACACTATAAGGTGGAGCTTTCTGCAATTAACAATGCTAGTCGAAGAGAGAACTAAAAAAATGTGCTTCACTGGAAATTGTAGAAAATAGAAGAAGAAATATAAAGAAAGACAAGAAAATGATTAAGAATAAAGTGAGTGTGCATAAAAATAGAATGAACGCAGAAAAAAGGTAAAAACAAGCCCGATTGGAAGAAATGAAAGTGTAAATGAAAAAGAAAGAAAAAGAGCGAAGGAAGAAAGACTGGTGTTACGAAATAGGAAAATGGTGACGAACGAGTGAGTAATACATGACTGTTTAATGAGAGGGAAAAGAATGATAAAATGAATGAAGAACTGAGAGAATGAAATTCCATGCCTACCACTACGTTCTCCGTTTCCTGATTGAAATGTTCATACTTTATGTTTAAAACATGAATGCATTGACGATGGCTGCTTATGTTTATTGACATGTGGATCGAACTGCCTGGCCAGTTTAGGTAATCGATGCATACTCGTGCCGATTCTCAGTCAAATCACTAGACGAGGTGGGTCGAAGTGTTCTGAGAAGCTTCTGCTCACCTGAATGTTTTTTTCTTCTTATTTTAGATTGCTTCTGGCCAATTCTACCTCAATCAGAGAAGAATGCTTTTTTTCTATTAAATTTGGGTGATACATTTTTTCTATTTCTTGTTCTTTTTTTACAGTAACATTGTTTTTGTTTTCTTAGGAAGTTGAATCGTGAAGAAACGCCAACGAGAAACAATATGCAAAATTAAAGAAGTGAGGACAGATAAACTAATTATGTTGTTTAATAATTCAAATATGTGTTTGAAAAGAGCTGGAGAGTCATTTAACAAAAAAAGTGCATAATGATGTATAAAGTTTACTGTTTCTGTTATGACTTCCTTTTCTTTTCTTTCTCTCCACTCCTCTTTTCTCCTTTTTCTATATTCATAAACCTTCTATCTCTTTCTCTAACCAATTGTCTGTATTCGTCTTTTTTGTCTCTGTTTATGAATGTTATTTTCTTTCTGCGTCAAAAACTCTTCAGACAGTTGACTTTCTTTTTTCTTTCTCCATTTGCCTATTTTTTAAAAATTGTTTTGTAACCAACTATTCAGACGTTTCATACACGTTCTTCTTTGATTTTGTTTACCTTTATAATGTTGTAACCAACTGTTTAGATATTCTATTTTAACAAATATTCTTTCTCTGTCTTTAGTTATAAATTTTGTAATTATCCTACTCTATTACATCATCTCAGTTTGAAGTCTTCTGAACACAGTGCATGCACATTTGTAAAATATAAAAAAATTCTTGTCTTAATGAACACTGTTATGCAGACTTTAGGATAATCTCTCACATTCTTGTTTGTTCAGTGAGAGAACTTTTGCTGCTGCCGGGACTGTATTTTCGCAATTAGGCCCAAATCGTTTTACTTGCCGCTTCCATTTTGAAGACAGTAGAGGACTAAGGGTCATGATATGATTGCATACTTTAATGCCTGTCCAAAGAAAGATTGTTCGACATAAATATCATGTTTTTTGAGTTACATTGCCACTCCTCAGAATCTGTAACCCTATATGTCCTTATATTTCTAATTGACTTTTTCTCGCTTTTTCTTCATTAATATATTTACCATTCCTTTCTTGTAATCTGTCAGAAATTCCCTTCTTTCATCTTTTGAGTTTATTAACTCTCTCTCTCTCTCTCTCTCTCTCTGTGAACAAATTAAAAATTGAATCACTTGTATATAAGTGTAAAAATCGTCGCAACAATTCTCCAATAATGGTACGTATTGAAACATGCGAAGTATATATTTACCAAACCGCTGCCCCTGGCCCAGTAAGATGGGGCTGCGGAATACTGAGGTGTAAGACTCCCCCAATGTGTGTCCTTGATATGACATTAGGCAATCTGGTGATGAGGCTTCAGTAATGCTGAAAATTTGGGGAATTTGCGGTACTCCTTTATTGCCATCGCTCCCAGGTTCATTCTGGTCGGAGTTGTAGCACCAAATAGGGTCCTATGAGTAAAATAGAATGAAACTGTGAACTTATGCTAAATTGAACTGATTTTAATGGAACTTCTTTTTTTATTTAACTGAGTGGAAACAAAAAAAATTGCATATGCTAAACTGAATTGTTTTAAATGAAACTGTATAAAAATGGATTCGACATTAGATAACCAACAATGGTTGATATGCTATAAAACCAAAGATAATCAAACCAATGCCCCCGCCCATGGGTAAGATATCGTATGAAGTAAATTATTAAGTAGAGTACTGCGAGTTGGAATTTAGTTTTTCTTCTTCTATCCTACTTGCTATGGCTAAGAATCTAGTCTTCCCCACTATTTAGCCATGGCTGGAGAAAAAAGGTTAAATCAGAGGGAAACACAAAGAGCTTCGTCCAATGTATCAATGTAGTCATCAATTATGTTTCGTACCACGATAACTATCAAGCTAACCGTGCTTCCCAAAATAGAGCGTGTATTCATTAAGTAAATCCATAAACTACATTCCCAAACAATGATTCTTTTTATCTTTTTACGGACCTTAACCGCTCAAAAATTAATGATATTTCTGTCTTCGATAGTCTTCTTACTTTTAAAGAGTTTTTCAAAGCTAGAAAAAACTGGTGGGTATTGTCGCCAAGCTAAGGGATAATGGCTGATAGTGCATTGACCCTTATAATTGTACCTATATTCACTTGAAGCTAAACTTGTTACCATATTTTTGGGCATATTAATGCTGAAAGCTTAAACTAGTGAAAAATCCAAAATTGAGAAAAGATTTCTCACACTATTTTTCTTTATTTTCATATTACAATTAATTTCTATGGTTCATACTCTGTCTTTATATCTGTCTATGAGTCTCCTTTTCTCACCCATATATATATATATATATATATATATATATATATAGTATTGGTGAATATATTTAGAATAAATGTGAAAACTAATTTTACGTGCAGGTGTAAATGGAAGTAGCTTTGTTTTGTCTCAGTTTGGCTTGTATATATTATTCTCCGCTGTATTTAATCAATACTACTTTACCAACAGTGATGTATACAGAAGAAGAAAAAAACATCTTTTGCCCTGGTTTAATGCCAGGATTACTTATTCGCGATTTCAACAAGATTCTATTGCTCGTCAGTTGAAACAGATTATTTGGAAACTCTCATTTAGTTAGCATTCATAAATTGTCTATTATACACGTAATTCCATTTGCTATTGAATATTACCTGTATAGAAAATTAATGGGAAGAAGTAGAAAATTACGTAAGTTATACTCAGTCATTCTGAAATGTCAAGCAACAGGACTGAGCTCAAAACGTTCCGTTAAATTTTGATTTCTCCTAAAATGTTTTGCCTCCTATAATTCTTTCATTGGAGAGAAGAGCTTACAAAAATCAGATAAATAGTATTTGGGGTGGGCTTCCAAATCCGAAAAAAAAATTACTGCACGTTATCACAGAGAAACAACTGAAGATATTTCTGGCTTTTGAGGTGATGAGAGAAAAAAAGAGCGATAAAATAATCACAATATATACTCCAATGAATAAGGTCGATTGCATGAATTGTTTTCAGCTGCGTTAGTTTCCCGCGGATATTTGAATTCAAAATGGTGGGGTTATAATAATGAACTGCAAGAACTCTGCTTTCTTTACAAGCCCATGACTTTAGAGTCAAACAACCCGTTTAAAATCAGCCTAGAACAGCCTTAGGCAAATTCCAGATTTTTTTTCTTTTTCCGTTTGGCTTCATCGATCCTTATGCATACGTGCACTGCTTGCAAATCGGTGCAATGGGTATAGGTGGTTGTTAGCTCAAGGCCTCTGGTGTATTTCGCCGCTGTGGAAAGTCACCATCAAGTTACTGGCTCTCCGCCAAACGAAAGTGGCAATTTGATTAGGATTAAATCTGACCTTCATTCACAAGAGTTTTATATTGGATAATATTTTGAACGTTTCGTGTGTCTATTTTGTGAACGGTTCTTGGAGTGAATTATTTGTATATTATGAAAATTTGAATTTCGAAAGATATTTCCTGGTAACATGAACTTCGCAACGACGAAAAGTCATAGTCAGATATCTATTAAAATAGAGAATGAGATAATTCCCAATCCAACCTGATTGGTTAGTTGGTTTTTATGTCATATCAACCTTTGTATGTTATTCAATGAAAAATCCTGTTATATATGATTTGCAAGCGAGTACTTTGTAATTTACATGGTTTTTAATTGAGTTAGAGCTAATGATTTCACATACAGGTAGTTTCAAGTACTGCTATTTAACAAAAACAACTATGTTTGATAGAGATATTTTGCTTGCACACAGTTAAATGGTTTTGTATATTGTTATTTTATATTATCAGTTCTATTTATCAAGAATTCTCATACAATAAATTTACACAAATCTGTATTTTTTAAATAAATGATACAAATAATCATCTCTAAATGATTTAACAGTTTTATATGAGACAAAATTGAAATCCTAACTGATATAACGAGTCCAGGTCAGAGCAGAACGGAGAATAATCATAATGAAGGGTAATTCCACATTCCCTAAACTCCAGATCTCCAACTTAACCATCACATAGTTTAAGGCAACATGAAATAATATGATCATGATCATAATAATATAGCATATTTTGAAGAGGTGCCCGTGGTGTAATGGTTATCGTCGTAAGAAATGGGAACGGCGACACGAGTTCAAATCTTGGACGAGAAAAATACATAAACCTCCATACTAAGTGGTGGTTTTCTGAAAGTAGCAAACAAATTCACCAACCTCGGAAGCAGCGTTTCATCTACAGAAAATGACATAAATACGCGACTAACAAAAGGATGGACAGCTATCAATAGGCAATAGGTCATATGGAAGTTAGATGAAATAAAAGGATGAAATAAAAGGCAATTTTTCTAAGCAGCAGTCGTGTCTATACCACAATATGGAGGTACATATTGAATTCTGACAACGCATATAAAGAAAAAGCTGGGCGGTAATTGCACAATAATTCGAGCTATATTAAACAAATCATAGAAGCAACATCACACAAAACAGCCGATGCTGGACAGGCAAGTCCGGCCGCAATGACTGCAGTTAAGTCTGGTCTAGTTGGCTTGCTGAGGCTACCTGGATTTTCCTCCTGCGGCGTTTCTCCCAGAGGTTAGCCCTGTGGGATTCATCAAATGTGGAGACGACCTTGTTTACGGTGCGGAGTCAGGCCTGACGGTCAACAGTAAGCGTCGACCATTGATGTTGGTCAATGCGACATGTACCGAGGGTATATGTAATATATGTTTGCAATATGAATATTACATAAACATGCATTCGTACGTAGTTATGTTTGCATATATATATACACAAGTATTTTTCTTATATATTTCATCACATTTGTTGGTAAAACGTGTTCATCTTTTTTAACAGTATAAATATCTATTAACACTGTCTGTGCCAGTTTTTTTTTCTATTTTTAGGTAGGGGAATTCGAAAAAAAGTTATCTGTCTAAACATTCGTTATTTTCTTTGTTGTGTCGAGAATATTCAACAAATTTCATTAATTTTATCGTTTTGTGTTCCTTTTTCTTGGGAAATTGGTACCCATGTGAGAAATATTCTTTAGCTTTAATCTCTTGGGAATAATCATTTGCGCCTTTCTACTCGTTAACGTATGATTTAAGTAAACTCATATAGCCGAAAGCATCTCTAATTGGTCGTGAATAATCGACCTCATGATCGATACGGTTTGGCAAATTCCAACTACTTTCAATGACAATTACCAGAAAA
Source organism: Sepioteuthis lessoniana (assembly GCA_963585895.1). Lineage (NCBI taxonomy): Eukaryota > Metazoa > Mollusca > Cephalopoda > Myopsida > Loliginidae > Sepioteuthis > Sepioteuthis lessoniana. Next base: position 53,174,618 of record OY757904.1, read on the forward strand.
ATTAGTCATAATTTCGTGAATTTCCTGTCTTTGTTAGAAATCAATGCTAAACAACCATGAAGCAGAAATTGTATATGCAGTTGTACTAATTGATTCTTTTATTCAAGATGGTCGACGGTACCCAAATTATAGTATCAGCTATGAACTTGATATGCAGATGTTAGTGGTCAATCCTCGCGAAAAGTTGTGATATCGGCCGGTGTAAACTTGTTATGTCCAAAAGCTCTCAATTGAAGAACAATTATTTTGACACCACGTTAATAGAGATGGGTAATGTGCTCATTTTTTACTCAACGCAAAGCATCAATTTTGATTGTAATTATGCATGAAAAACGTAGTGGTATAATACCAGTCATCTATGGATAATATTTTATTAGTATATGTTGGATTGATAAATGTTTGTTCCTAACTTTTCGGAACCCCCCCCAATCTATCTCTCTCTTTCTATATATATATATATATATATATATATATATATATATACACACTTTTAGGAAGCAATAGAAGTATTTGTTTTTCATAAACATACAATACCTTATGTACATAACATATTGTATCTTTAAACAAATGCCGCAATTGTTTCCCATAAGTTTGTGTGTATATATATATGTATATAAAGGAAGCAGTAGAAGCATTTGTTTTTCGTAAAGATACAAAATGTTACGTATAGTTTGTATTGGATTTCGTTATAATTTTTTTAATGTCGAATGCTTTATTTTCAAAAGCAATATTTATTTTAAATTGTGTTGAAAATGTCTTCTGAAAACTTATATCATTGAAAGACAGGGATAATCGATCAATATACTTGTATATAAATTTTTCAAAAGGCCGTCTAATATTCAGTTGAGAGAAAGTGTGCCGCTTATTAGACATGATTATATCAAATATTATGATCTAATTAAATTTCAATAGCGAAAATACTCTAGTTTTATTTCAATGGCCTAATACTATCTAACAATCGAGTTATTAATATTTTAGTCCTATATTTCACTTAGGAGCTCCTTGTATGTCTCTCGTCGAAGGAAATGGACACGCCTAAACAAGTTCAAATTTTGGATGAGGATGTTAGTATTTCACAAAGGGCTAATTTACTTTAGAAAGCTATTATTCCGATAATTTTCTTCAGTTTATGTATAAATATTTGGGTAGACTGTTTTCTTTAACTTTGGTATAATAACCGGTTCAGAAGAAAGACAACCAAAATCAAAACTTTTAAGCTCCATTTAAAAATTTACTTGATGTCGCATCCTGCTCGTGCTGCGGACTTGGTAAATACATCCATGTCTCTTAATTTCGAGGCAACAATTACATCTCTAATTATTTTTAAACAGTCTGTGATTTGAATAGTTTTCATGATAGAAATATTGTAAATCGTTAAAACGTTACGAATTAAAGTAAGATCTGGAAATTAGAGAAGATAAAGTAAAACATCAACTTTTTATGCTATTAACCCTTTTATTTCAAGACACCAACTGTACGGCCACCTGCCCCCTATCACGAAAACTATTCAAGTTAGGCGAACCAGACATGCAGGACATTGCTGGAGAAGCAGAGATGAACTCATAAGAGATGTACTCTTATGGATCCCTACACACGGCCGCGCAAAAGCAGGACGACCAGCACGAACGTACATTCAGCAGCTGTGTGAGGATACAGGATGTTGTCCTGAAGACCTGCCTAGGGCGATGAACGATAGGGAGGAGTGGCGAGAGAGGGTCAGGGATATCCGTGCTGCCAGCACGATATGATGATGATGATGATTTCAACAAAGATTCATCATGTGCTCCTATTTGATGACTCAATCCCCCAGAACTTGAGTAGATACAGTTTAGTGTCATAAACAAAACATGACTGAAGCAATGATTATGACCTAATGCCATACTTGAGCTTATTCTAAAATTACCTAAAGAAATTGATTTTTGGTAATATTGGAATATTAATGTGCTGACTAATTAGTTGTACCTGATATAAAAAGGAAATTGCAAAGAAACTATGTGTATAGTCATATGATTAATGGAAATAAGTTTATATATGTATAAACTGCATTTGATATTAAATAACCTACAAAGGTTGATATGCCATAAATCCAACCAACCAAATGAAATTGCCAACAAACCATATACTTACATATCCTATCCATTATAATGTGTGGAAACAAATGCCTGATGCTAAATTATTACTGTTAGATAGCAGTACTTGAAACCATTTAACTTTGTGCAAACAAATGATTAATAGTTGATAGAATTATTCATATAAGATGTCACAAATAAAATCTATTTAACTGGGTGCCAAAAGATTCTCTGGCTAGACTAAAAATATCAACAGCATGTGTTTACGAATCGAATATTCAACACGTATAAACAGGATTTATCAGTAGATAACCTCCAACGGTTGATGTGCCATAAAAAGCCAACCAAAGAACCAAGTAAACTGCATAGTGAGGCTACAATTCTGGAGCTCTAGAGAGTGCTGAGCACTCCTTCATTATGATTATTTCCGGTTCCACTCTGAACTTGATTGGTTGTAGATTAAGGTCTCATCTATGAATGAAATCGTTCTTTTTTAAAATCATGTGTGTATGTTAGGATCGTATACAGCAAACAACGGAACAAAAAAGAATGTAAATATAAACATAGAATGAACTCGGTTTCTTGACATCTAGGCATAAGATAACCATGGACGGTTTAACATGCCGTTAAAATCAACCAATCAATCCAATAAATTGTTTCATTTTTCATACAATTTTTGGTGGACTCTTTTTTTATCCATAATTACGATCTTTATTTTCCACGAATGTTTTGATGACGTATATTGTCCTCAAATACAAACAGATATCATATAACTCTTGACACTTGCAGTGTCACGTGTAAGTCTCATCGACACTAATTGTTATAGTCGATATTATATCAGCATTTATTCAACTTAATATTAAATATCCCTGGGATGAAAGATAATATCAGAACACTTTTTACACATGATTTAGCCTTATACAATGAAGCAACTTTAGAGTTTTGATAGCAAAACAAATGATATTATTCTCTTTCATACTGAAGAGTAAAAAAAAGAAAATGAAACAACAAAAAAGTCACCTTGCCATATGAAAACGAACGTTCTCTGACCAGTTTGAGTTCAACTACGTGCGATGTTCGTAAACGTGTTTGTGATTTACAAATTAATGGCTAAGTGTTGTGAGGTGCATCAGATATGATGCAATCCTAATCAATAATTATGTATGAATCAGCTATCGCGCTGATATTGATCTCGCTCTGTCGCTCGATAAAAGTTAATGAAAAATCTACAAGAAAAGACGATAATCATGGATGTTATTATGGATTGGGTTTACTTCAATAATTCATTTGACCTCTGATTTTTTGACCGAATCAGTAATAAGAAGGAATGGCTCTTTTGTTCAGAACTCAAGCTTCTGAATAGAATATTTGACCGAAAAACATGAATTCTTACAAGAATATATAGTATACATTTTTTTTTTTAATTCAAGCATTTATATATGATTGGTTGAATATAATTTATTTTAGAAGTTTTGATGAATCATAGTCAGTCACAAACGTTATAACTTGGAACTAGCGGTGTGTTTCATATTTATGTATTCGTTAGTGATATAAATACTAATACGGATCACAAAAAATTTCACAAAAACGGCATTGATAAATGAAGCAAGGTACGTATTTATATATTTAGTTTAATAGTCTGCAATACCTCCGGTTCTCATGTCCTTGATATGAAACAAATCTTTTGCCGGTTGTGTGTCCAGTTATTGAATTCTTGGAACGGTGGAGTCATCTTTTCATTGCCATTGCAGTTATACTCACTCTGACCTGCAACGGTACTAATTATTAAATTCCAATCTGTAGGGCAAATAAATCAGTTTAAGATAATGTTTGGGCTATATTGATATATTAAATCCTGAGTCATCGATAGTGATACATAATGGTTAGAGTGTTCGTCTTAAGCCCGGAAGACCGGGGTTCAGTCCTAGGTCGAGTCATACTAAAGACTCGAAAATGGTACTTGTACCTCCTTATTAACATTACGCATTATACGGTATGTTTGGTTTGGTTTGTTTGGTTTTATAGCATATCAACCCTTGTAGGTTATTTAACGCCAAATTCATGTTTATGTAAATAATCTGTTCTATTGAAAACAGTTCAGTTTAGCACAAGTACACAGTTTAATTGTCAAAAACATTTCCATTTCAAACTATTTAAGCAGTTATATGTAATAATTCAGTTAAGTGTGAATACAGTTTTATGTCGAAAAACAGTTCTATTTCAAATAGTTCAGTTAAGCATAAGCACGCAGTTTAAGTGTGAGTACGGTTTAATTGTCAAAAACGTTTCTATTTCAAGCTATTCGGTTTACTCAATTCATTTTAGCATTAGTATGCTATTAGTTTTATTTAACCCATAGATAGGGTCCTATCAGGTGCTACCACTCCGGGCCAGAGTGGACCTGGGAGCGATGGCAATGAAGGGGTACTCCGCATTCCCCAAAGCTCCAGCACTGCTGGAACCTCACCATCAGATTGTTTAGTGTCATATCCAGAACACTCGTTGGGGGGGTCTTACCCCTCTGCAGAGGTGCAGTCAGTGTATTCTACAGCCCCAGCTGACTGGGCAATATAAGGTATGGATCAAAGGGTAAAGTGGAGCAATACAAGTAAAGGTGTAGCACCTTTTCCTACAGTTCGGTGTTGTAGGTCTTAAAAAGGCGCCTTCGAGTCGCCCTTGACAACGGTCGCAAAATTTACTTATTTTATTAAGTATTTACGTATTTAAGATGGTGCTCATAGCGTAACAATTATAATCGGAGATTGTTGATTCGGCAGCAAGAGTTCAAATCCTGAACGAGACTAATTGTGCTTCTCTTCACGCTAATGCTTTTTGCAAAGGCATGAATCCATGTCTTTTCATCTCCCAAATTATCTATAAATGGTTGGATAAGCTGGCATTTTATCCTTGGAACTGAAATCAGTCAAGAATTATGAATTATTTCAATGCAAACTTGCTGTACTCCACTTAGAAAATTTACCTTTTGTCTCATGCTGGCTCAGGTTAAGTGTTCGGTAGTCACGTTGACTTTGCAATAAGATATATCAAGGTTTTTCATGCTGTAAAAACAAGCAAACACAGAATTTTTGGAAAGATGTTTTGAATTATATAGGAATACTTGAAACCTTACTAAATGAATAACATTTATTTGAGACTACATTTAGTTTCATATGATTATCGAATTGTAATTTACTTGAAACCATGTAACTGAGAGCCAAACGTAGTAGACTTCGGCAATAAATGAGACAACAGAATGTTATGATATAAAACTATCCAACCACCGCCTCTCGTATCCTAACTACTGTTTACGGAGTCCAAAGCTACAGCGGCGTAGATTGTGACGTGTTGTTGAGCTTGTGTTCATTGCCAAAAGAAACATGATTATAACCTGAACTTTTGTAATGTCTTTTAAAGCAAATCTATAATCAAAACTTAGAAGATAATTCTATTTTTTCATATTACTCCTATTTTCCTCTTGGTTTACTAATAAAACGTCAGTAAATATCAGTAGCTATTCTACATCTCTACCTTAATGCATCATTTGACGAGAGCCATATTCTTTAAGATTAAGAATTATGATTATTGAAACCGGTACATATCGCATTCTTCTTTATATTTCGTCTGGTGTAATGGTTATTGTCGTAGGAAATGGACACGGCGACACGAGTTCAAATCCTGGACGAGGCTGATTGCATTTCACATAGCACTAATACCCTTGGGAAAGGTATGAATCCAATTATTCTCCCTTCATCTATGGGTAAATAGTAGGAGAGATTAGGTTCTTCAGCCTTGCTGAGGCAACTAGTCTAGGAGAAGGAAAACTCTGAATTCAAACCTGTAAAACTCCGCTTTAAAATTGACCTTGTGTCATATCCTGTCCGAGCAGAGAGGTTAGTAAATAGGATCAAACAGCATAATATAGGCAAAAACTAACTCATAAATTCCACCCGTTTATATTATAATTTTTGGGAAAACATTAGCTATATACATTGATAGTTGATAAATTCTACACTTTGTAAATTATTATTATTATTATTATTTATTTGATCTTAGCTCGAAATGTCGTCTCTCATCTATATTAGTTATATATATTTATATATACTTTTTTACTGCTTTGAAAATAAGCAATATTTAAACAGAGCATAAAAAAAAAAACAACCACCACCTTTACTCTATATGAGAAAATGTGTAGAAAAAGCAAAAATAATAAAGAATAACCCTTGATAATATTTTTTTTTCCCCGAGATGTTTTAAACATGCAATTAGACGTCCATGTTCAAACATACAGTTATCATGAGAAATAGCAGATGCCTCCGGGCTTGGCAACAACGGTCTAAATGCGTAACTTGCAATTTTAATAAATGGATTTTACCCAGAGCGAAATAAATAAAATACAAACAAAATCACAAGGAAGAATAGACAAGAAATTGAACAGTTCCTATATTTATTTTTTTATCTACCTGATTTTGTCTGTTATTAGTCGTATTAGTACCCTGTTTCCTTTGTGAGCGTTTCTTTCATCTCTAACTTTTTTTATGTCCTTAAATACATATTTTAGCGAATAGCTTTGCTTTTTAAGTGCCATCTTCAAGGAGCTAGTTGAATTTTCTCCATCTCATATTGCAAATCAATCATTATCAAAATAATTTCAGCTTGAAACCAGCTTCTTGAGAGATGTAAAACATTATTTACAACTAAAGGATTAATTAAAACAAAAAATCAGATATTTTGGAAGGATTATAAGGGACTTGTCAAAAGATTCTATAAAACTCTAATATGCTTCAAAGTACATTGGGGAAAAAAGTAGTTATTTTATTTTGAAACGTGTAAAATTACTTTTTGACCTTTTCTTTTTTTTTTCGGAATTACATATATAATTTAATCATCTCGTTTATGTGCAATAGGTAAATATCAGATATATTTCATATGATTCGTATCTGATTCAATCTTTGGAAGACTTAAAAAAAAATCTCCTCTATTTTTCGATGCGAGTGTAACGTTAAATTTATTTTAAATATCCCAAAACTTTTAGATCTACGGTCCACATAGCTTGACTTGGTGTGAACTCTTCAACTGAAAATACCATTTTTCTACTCTATTTCGATTGGGTTTGCTACATTTAAGGGGAAAACACTTGACGTTGTTAAAGATGAAGATTGAACTAACTTCTTAATTAAATCATAATTAGTACGGATACCTTCTTAGCTTACTTAGTTTTGAAAATGAAATTGTGAAAATAACTTAATTACATTTTACTTAATTATTTATAATGAATATGAAGAGGGAATATTTTTTCTGACACCCAGTCTATTTAAGTAGTTTAGCTTTCCTTAAAAATGTGACAACTTAAATATTCTAATCATAACCTTATCAACATAAAAGTTAGCAGGAATCTGTGAGATTATTTCAAAAGGTCTAAAATTACTGAATTAAGATGTTTATTTTTAAATAAAGTTAGTTGAATTAAGGTAAAAAAAAATGTTTAATTAATGTTTACTCTATTCATTTATCTATTTGTGTATTTATCAATTTATAGATGTTACAAAAGGAGAAAAAGCTATAATATAACGATTTAAAATGAATATAACAAGCAGAAGTTATGATAGGGTTGTCAGTCGAAAGCTCACGGTGAAAGCCACTTTCAAACCTCTGTGATCAACTGTCAAAGAACATGAGTCGAAATATTTCTGGTCTGATGTTTGTTTAATTGTTGAACTGACCGTTAGCAAATGTCATTCACCGTGTGTATTCGCTATCCTAACTTAGACATAAATGCTGACTTACAGATATTGGGCATCCTTATTTATAGATTTAGCAATATATATATATATATATATATATATATATATATATATATATATATATATATATATATAGTTTGCTAAATCTATAAAAAAGGTATACACACATATATAGTTTGCGAACTCTATTAATAAGCTATATATATATATATATATATATATATAGTCATCCACAGACAGACTGTTTCGTTCTATTAGAACTCATCAGTGTGGCTAGACATGCAGGACGCACGAAGCCGGGATCGAAAACCGTCCAACTTTACGTTAGACTAAGCTTCGGACCTGTCGGCCACCAAGCGGACTACGTTGGCTAAGGGAATTTTAAGGTATTTATTTTAGCAACAGCAGCTGCAGCCTTTGTTTACATTTTTTATACCTTATCGACTACCAGAGTGCTCAATTCTTACGAAGAGCTTTGCATAACGCTAGGGGCGGCCGACATTTCCTTCGCCAGAGAGTTCAACCCATGGGGGAGAGTTAGCAAAGTATATATATATATACTTTGCTAACTCTATAGATAAGATATATATATATATATATATATATATATATATATATATAGTCTGTGTGTTTGGACCGCATTCCTTCATTAATGCATATTTCATTGAAAAATATACATATGTTTTGTCCACATAATTTTGTATGTGACCTTTCTCGTTGCCCAATTGATTTTATGGTATCCGGCGGGAATTGGTCGACGAAACTCCCATTGCTAATTGCTCGATCTTAGGTCATCATCCTGGGTGTGTATATTGCAAAAGCGAAGTGACCTTTGCATGTATATTACTGCTTTGTAAGCGTTTATAATTTATACTGGTGTGTTGTAGTGTTTTATTCGTTTCTATCAGTAGCAGCAATAACTAAATATATTTAAGTACATTAGTACTACATTTAAAATTGATTCTATTGACTTTGGGCTGTTTCATTCTGATAAAGAACGCCTCAAGAATTTTTGATTTTTGTTTGTCATTTTGTTCTAATATTGTTGTGTTTTCGGTAAGAAATGAGTAAAACGCTACATAAACACACCAGTATGAATAATTAAGACTTACAAAGTGGTAATGCATATTCAAAGGTCATATCGCTTTTGCAATATACAAACCCATGATGATGGCCCAAGATCGGCTGAAAGTAATTGGGTAAGAATTAGTTATGGGAGTTCCATCAACCAATTTCCCACCGGATACTATAAAATCGATTCGGCAACTGAAAAGAACATATACAAAAATATGTAGACAAAAAATGCCTTTATTGTTCAATAAAATATGCATTTATATATATATATATATATAGAGAGAGAGAGAGAGAGAGAAAGAGAGTAATTTGGGTGACCGTGTGTAGGGAGATCAGAAGGCTCTCTTTTCAAAAACAACTACACCGAAGTGTTGGAGAGGGCGCAACTTCATTACCTGGATTGTTCCACGTACCCTTGATCCTTGTTTTATAATGCTGTGCTAGGCAAGGAGTTATCAAGTGCCATTTTTTCAGTCTTTGGTATGACTCGACCTGGGACTGAACCTAAGTCTCCCGAAACATTGGCGAACACTCAAACCATTACGCTAATGGTTTTGTTATATATATATACACATACACACACTCACTTACAATTGGTTTTATATTTATACTGACACTGGACGAGAAATATTTCTTGGCTGGGACTTAATGAGAAAGAAAACATTACAATGTTGATGAATAAGGAATGGTATTTCCTTACATAAATGTGTACATATCTAAAAAGCCAAAAAAATTTCCTTGAGTATATGTCATCCTATTTAAAAGACTAGTCTTGACTTGATTCTGACTTTTCAATCATCGACATTTCAAATAAACCATCGAAGGTTGTCTGAAAAGGCAAAAGAAGTGTGGTTTATTTTGTTTTTTTAAATATTAAATGAATTATGTACAAGTGAATAATAATGAACAAAATATTTAATTGTAAACTGAAAACAATGTCAATACGCCAGTATTTTCATTTTGAACAACATCCAAAATTTCGATCTCAGCCAAGAAAAATCGCCATGTTGGGGTACATCATCATGACGACCATCATGCACGTTTATGTATTTTTTTTTTATTGACGTCTTCATCATGGACGCAAAAACAAGAACGTTAGCAATCGTGCTAAATTTAAATTATCAAATTATCTTGCTCTCTTCAAACAGGAGAAGGCGTTGTAGCATGAAATTATTCTGGTGGATACTTTCTATTTCTCTTCTTCAATTTTTTTTTAAAATCGTCTTTCATTTTACAATTTTTATTATTTCTATTTTTTTTAAAACTTTCTTTCATACTTTAGTGTTTTCAATTTTTTACTTGTGTTCTTTTCGCTTACCCGGAGGTTTTGATTTGAACACCTCTAAAATAAGTGGAGAACTTCAAAGGTTCCGATTTTACAAATTATTTGAATGCAGTCGCGTGTTAGATGTCAAATATAGCAGCTAGAATTTGATTCCAGATTATACATTATAAAAACGAAACCTATTAATTTGTGGATTCATTTTGTTTGGACATTTTTAAATTTTTCTTTTTGTTTTGTTTTACTTTAACTACTTTTGTTTTCTTTATTTCTTCTACTAAACAAAAACCAACCACAAATTTAAAGCAATAATAAACAAGCCAATTTTTAAAAAGAGAAAGAAACAAAAGTAAAAAACATAGTTGGGCACTGTTGAAAGATACAAGAATAGATGTACCCCATACAATTTTTAAGACTTTTGCTGAAAATAGAAAAAATAAAATAAATCGCTCGTCCAAATTAATGATGACTGATTAAAAATAAAACTTTTTTTCTCATCACTGATAGAGAAAAAGAAAATTAAAGGCTATACACCCAACAAAAGGATAAAGTTCCGAATCAGTGTATCATATATTCCGAGAGTAAGAAGGTAGACGGTATAATTTTTACTTTAGAATGGTTAAACTTACTTTTTTGTCAATGTTTTTCTATGTATGACGTTTAATTATTTTGAATACTTTTACGAGTTTCATAGTTTAAATTTGTTTTTGTCAAAATAAATTTATTAATCTTAGTTTCGATTAGTATACCGTTTCAGTTAGAATATGAGTGCACGGTGATCACGAACTCATTCTAAACACCACAAAAGTACAAAAACAATAAATTTATATCTACAAACTGACCAAAGAAAAATTAAAATCTAGAATATGAAGGCATTTCAAACCATCTATGGTTCTTTTTTGACAAGAAGTAAGGGACTCATGTTCATTCTACGTTTAAATTTATATTTTATTTCAAAGGTTTCTAAAAAATTTTTATACATAGTCCTATCGAATATAAATCATTTTTTTAAATATTTATATTTGAGATATATATTGGACACTCATAGAAAATTTCAATATGGGTCAGAATGACCACGAATGTGTACTTCACAATCCCTTAATCTTTAGAACTAGAGCCTCTCCATCCGATTCACTTTAGTGCTATATCCAGGACAAATTACCCAGTCAGCTGGGGCTGTAGAATACACCGATGCACCTCTGCAAAGGGGTAAGACCCCACAATCTGATGGTGAGGTTCCTGTGATGCTGGGTTTTGGGGAATGCAGAGCAACTCTTCATCGCCATTGCTCCCAGGTCAACTCAGGGCCGGAATGGTAGCACTTGATACGGTCCTATCTATGGGTTAAATAGAACTTCATACTTATGCTAAACTGAATTGTTTGAAATAGAACTGTTTGAATAAACTGGAGAGCTTGAAATAGGAATGTTTTTGACAATTAAACTGTGTACTTACGCTAAACGGAATTGTTTGAAATATAACAGTTTTTGACATTGAAACGGTACTTGCGCTAAACTGATTTGTCTAATATAGAACTGTTTTGACAGTTAACTGTGTGTAAATAAAATATATACTTGCACTAAATTGAATTGGTTAAATTAGAACTGTTTTACTAAACTGGATAGCTTGAAATAGAAATGTTTTGACAGTTAAACTGTGTACAATGCTAAATTGAATTGTTTGAAATAGAACTGATTATTTCCATAAAAACAGATCTGGCATTAAATAACCTACAGAAGTTGATATACCATAAAACCCAACTAACCAAGACAAAATTAATAGTGTGTTCAGTCCTCGCTTTGATGACCCACACTTCTGGCCTCGTGCTGTGGTTAATTTCGAAATTATCTAAACCTCAGGCTGACGGATATATGAAATCTCTGGTTTTAACTGGAGAATAAATTAAAGTTGTCCAGTGACAGGTGACGGTACTCCTTGGCATCACATACCCACTTCGATTGAAATCGGGAGGGTTACGTTATTGCCTGATGCCTGAGGCATCTAGTACCGGAGATTAATTATTTAATTACAATAGCTATTTCCAATCATAAAATAATAAATAAACGGCTTTAAAGCATTAAAATGCTATCTGCAGGTTTTATAATTTAAAATTTTCAGAGTCAGGGGTTATTTTGACATGTCTAAAATTTCAAATAAAATTCCATTTGACGTAATTTTCTTGAGTTTAAAACGTAATTTTTTTCATACTCCAAAACTTATTGAAAATTCATAGAATTAAATGAGAGAGTGTTATTAAGTTTAAAAAAAAACTGTTACCACGTAATATATTAAATATCCTTCAATAAATAAATACACTGGTAAACGAATAATTGTGTGTGTTTTTTAATTTGTTGATAACAGACAATTAGCAGAGTTTTAAAAAATATATAAATACTGAGTATTCTTGATGTCAAATGTACTAATGCTGTCGATTGCTTCACACAGTTTGTTTTTTTATACAGAGTAAACAACTTTACAAACAATAACGTCATTGTGGAGAAACAATAGTTTCATATAGAATGTTTGTCCGGTTTTTTTTTTTTTTTTTTTTTTTAAATGACCAAAGATATGACGAATGATATTTTAATCTAAACCTGTCGTGGGAGATTTTATTGAAACACATTCCTTCGATTTACAATATATATGAAGGTTTTCTCCGAAAAGACCTTAAATCACAAATCAGATGAAATGTCAAAGTTTTGCCATATCTCCTCATTCAACTGCATCCGGACCACCCCATTGTAGATCATGTATCAACTTGACCTCACCAACACAAGCAGCATGTGACATAAGGTCAATTTTAAGTGATTTAAATGTGGTTTGAATTCAGAGTTTTCTTTCTTCCATAATCAATACGAAAGAACCAATCCTTCCTATTACTTACTCATAATTGGAAATGGTGAGGACAGATAAATTCACACTTTTTCAGAAGATATTATCCCGAAGTAAGACGCAAAAAGCATTGTCCCGCTTTTAAAATGGTGTCACCGATTAAATTTCCTTCGATGATGACCTTTAAGCTAAGCCTCTACATCACTGAGTAATATTTAGAAAGCTAATGTAGAAAACAAATTACTATTGAAAAATGAGTTTATTCATCACAAACTTTCCAGTATGAGTTTATCATTAGAATTCGTCAGCAAGACAAATGTCCAAACAGTTACACCAGGTAAAACTTACTTTAAAAAAGGAAAAATGAAATCTGCCTGTAAAAGTTTGCAACTTTTTCTTGTAGACAAATTCTAATGAATTCAGTTTTCTTCAAGTGAATCAAGTTTCTAGAATAGAGGAATAGTTAAGCCTTGTTTATTAAATAACCATTTTAATGTAAGGCTGCTAAATAGCAGATTTCAAAAAGCTATAGGAATGTAAAAAATGGGAATACCCTAATCGGAATACAGGTTACCAAATTATATGTACTTCATAGTAACTGTAATAATACGTTCCAGCTGCTTTTTAGTGACTTCCCTATTAACAAAGCGCAGAAGTTGGTCGTCAGGTTAATTGTTTAAGTCAAATAATTATTGATTCACGAGCACTTATAGTCTTTTTAATGGACCTGTAGGAATAAGATTTTTCCATCAGATAAGGTTATTTTCAAGGATATTTTGTTCGTGTGTTTTAACATTTCTAATTTCTACAAAAAATGCAATTTGCCAGTCGTGGAAAAAATTTAGCTTTCACTATTGTAGTAATTTCCGTTTTCTAGAAAACTATAACTGACGGAACTTATTGTTGCATTTTGATGGATAATCGCACAGTGGTTTATGTAATGAATATCCTTAAATATAGACTCGTTGAGCTACGTTCAAATTCTAGGTGAGATTGTTTACTTTGGGGCATAAAGCAATCACTTCTCCTTTCTGCTATACATAAATAGTAAGGAAAACTGCATATGGAATAACCAGTAGATCTAAACTGTGCGTTCTAACCTTACTAGGGTAATTTGTCATAGGGGAGAAAAAACTCTCTAAATTCATAACCCCATCTCGTGTTTGTTAACAAAACTAGGAACTGAAGTTTTTAGGGTATTCTGTCTTCGATTTTAACCTCATTCAACAAATTCTTGCTGAGACACTAACACTAAGTATATATAGTAGGTTGTTCTTTGTAGGATGTCACAAAGAGGAGAGAACAGCAGCATAATAAATAGTCTTCTAATCGACCTTTCTTAAGGCAATGGTGAAATCTAAATACACATCCATAGTCCGGTAAGTCTGACAGATCAAATAATGAGATAAGTAATTCTATAGCATGTGTTTCAGTAGATGAATAAGATAATTGTCAGACACATTCTGATATAGCAAGCTGATCTCTAAGACTAAATCTGCTGTAGTAGCTTCGAAAGTATGCTTGTGTCGAATTCATATGTCCTTTTACCAGACTAAGCTTTGTAAAAACCTATCAGTATTGACACGAATGTTAATATTTAATTCGTTACTTTTTTTTCTCCTTGATCTTATACTCTACATCGCGAAGCCGATGTAGGAGTTGAATTATTGACTGACATCGTAGTCTAAAGTACAATAGGTTGTCTGTAGAATGAACCTTTTGAATGGAATAGTTCAAATATTAACTTAGTGTCAATAAAGGCCTTAAGATTTGTTCCGCCTTGAAAATGATTGACGTTTTCGGAGTCAAAGAAGCGTCTGGCAATGCTTTCTTGTGAACAAAAATTTGACTTGGAAAATAAACATATTTAAATAATCTTGACAAAATCCTCTCTAAGTTTGACAAATGTCTGTGGAAGCTGATAGGACCACTTGTTACATGAATAAAGGAAACGTGAACTACTCTTGTTAGGTCAAAAACATCCTTTCATCGATTTTGTAACAATTGTCGACACCTGTAATCTAAGATAGCATATTTCTAAAAACTTTTTAAGTTTCAAGGGCCCACTAACATGCGGCGTTCGAATTAGAAATTACTGATATATATACATGTGTGTGTGTGTGTTTGTTTGAGTATCATTTAGCGGTGTAATTTTTTCAATAATATTTTCTAAGAGTAAAAATGAATAATAACTTATACAAACAGGATGTTTGAAATATGTTCGTGTGTGCTTTGTTAAATAAAGGTTTAATAATCACAGAAAATTATTGTTAGGAATTAGCAGTATTAATTTTAAAACAATCCAAAGTGTATGTGGATAAATGCATTGGTTTATTTACCGTGGTTTCTCAAATCAAGTGCGCACGCCAAGCGCCCATAATTTTGGGATTTTTACTCTCTCTATAGATACTGCTGCTGGGTATTTCCGGATGAATGTTTTTCCTAATATTTATTCTTTTAAAAAAGTTTTCCACACTCGATATTTTAACTGTGGTAAATGTATTTCTCAATTATATGAAGTATGAGTAATATTTAAAAGGAGATAGATATGTCACTGGCTTAGAACATTTTTTTTACAAAATTAACATGACTTAACGTGAATGAAATATGTATGATTGTGTAAGATGTAAATATTATTGAAATTTCTCGTAGGACATAAGGCATTATTGGAGTATAATCTCATTGCCTGGTTTTATTCATGCTAGAGAGAAAAGAGCTAATACTAGCTAACCTATAGCTGACAGTAAACATTGATGTTATGATTGAAATTAATATCAAATTTAAGTATACTAATGCTGCATGTAATCTCATCCATTAAACATCATAGAAGGCAAAGCTAGCAGAAGGTTTATGTTTGTATATACGCTGACTCCTGTTGAGACGGACAATTTTCTATGCAAAACTTGTTTAAATAATGATACCCTTACAAATTTGCAACAGTCTCTATCAATAGACCTCACATACCGCAGAATAGCATGCCGAGTAGAGAGTATTGTTAAAAAGCCGAATAATACACGGTAAAAAAGTTTAGTCATACCAAGTTTATACCACTATTGTTGCTCATAAAAGATTATATGCTTAGATCCAATAAATTAAACGTTTTAACGTAAAGACAAATTGACATGATTACAACATTTATTCAACGTCGTTGTCTTATACTTTGAAAAAAAATGTATATACATTGATTATAGAGGAAAGACAAATATTTGTAGACACAATATATTTCAATAGTTATGTTCACAGTACGCAATATTTGCAAATTAACCACTCTGTTCACTCTGGCGAATGGAATGTGGTGATATTTGCTGCATCTGAAGCTAACAAACCGACCTCAGTTTATGGCTGTTTGTGTCTCTGTTTGTAATGGTTTTAACGGGAGTGTATTTATGAAGCGGACTCGTGAGTGATATCATTAATGTTCTTGTTGAACGGAGATAAACCGGAATAAGTGAATGGCAGCCGCGGAAGCGACAGTGGCCTTTGTATGAACATACTTTTGGAATTGAACCGGAAGAAAAAGTGATTGACAGCTTTGCGTGGTAGGCACGGTCTCCAGCGAAGGAAAGGAAGTCAGCAGCATTTACGTATACCATGAGGTGCCGAACTAAAAAAAAAAAAAAAAAGATCTTTGTGACTTTTCGCAGATTTTACAGAAAGTGGCAGTAGTTGTTAAGGTATTTGGAAAAAAATACCAAGTGTATTCATGAACTAAATTCAAGCGAAATGCAAGAGAGAGAGAAAAAAAAAAATAAACAAGGCAATTGGTAGACACGGATTAACGAAATCGATATTTTTTATTTGTATATTTTCTTAATATTATGTCATGTATTATATGAGAGTGGTTTATGTTGATGCACGTGAGTGGTTATATATATATATATTCTCTCCCAAGTATTAACAAAATAGAAGAGAGTCGTTTTCGCTTGATTTAAAGCTAAATTTATATTTTCATTTAGGAATTACATATATTGTAGCTCTATCTTTCCATTGTTCTTGCTTTAATACTAAACTATATCTAATAATGAGGTTCGAAATACGAGGAATTATGAGTACCACTTCATTGTAATAATTCTTTGGTCCGCCCAGAAAGAATTACAGTGAAGTATAAATAAATTCATTATTCAGGTTTAATTTTTAAAAGACATAAAATCACGGCTGAAGGTATTGTCATTCTTCGGGAACGAGAACAAAAGTTTTGTAGTACTTGTTAGGTGTAAAAAATTTACTGGTTTTAGTTGATTATTGTTGTGTTCCGGTTAGTGAACTCCAGTAGTAGTAATAATAATACAAACAACGATATGTGAGGTAAATAGTTATATTTACAGAAAAGAGTATTTATGAGAGAGAGACTGTAAGTAATAAGAACATAGGTGCAGTGATAGAGTAAGGATATACTTCAACAACAGGAACGGCTCTTCTGCTCTGACTTGAAGGTTTATTATTCTCAGACTGATTTCCGTTACTGCCATATATGGCAGATGGAACAGCTCATTATGCTGGGAAGGTAGGTGATACCCAACAATTATTTTAGTAATAAATTGTTTTTTGGCAAGACTTGGGGTTCGAAGTGAAGCATTTTGGAGTTATGAAGGTCAAGGTGAAAAAAAAACGTTTTAGCATGGACGTGTCACTAAAAGATTTAAGGTCGACACATGATAAAACCATTAGTTGGGAGAAGATATATAATAAAGGAACTGGAGGTGATAATAGAGTGAGGGGCACGATGACATGTATTACTACAGAGAGAGAGAGAGAGAGAGAGACAAACTTAAACAATTAGTTGTTAAAGTGGGCGCGGGATAGAAAACAGAGGAAGAAATCCTGTTCTAAACCGGCCAAAATTATGTAAAGTCGTGCCGAAAAGTCTGTAATTCCGTGAAAGAGCTAGCCTACCCCAGAACACTAAACCAAGTTGTCGTGGAGAAGGATTTTGTACCGAAGAATAAATGAACCCCGGGTGTTCCATTTGAAAATGCGAGCGGTGATGTTACGAAGAAGTTGAGTTAAAAGAGGGACTCTAGTCGGAATAGAGGACAGGGAACAGACGGAACCCAAAGCAACCACACTTGAAAACTACAACAGAAACGACCGGGGCGAGAACCACAATGACATGTTCTCTGTCTGTCTCTCTCGTCTCGCAAGGTTTATTCTCTCTGTATATTTTGATCAGTTGATATTTTTCCAACTCTATCTCTCTTTTCAGTGAATGCTATGAAAAGAGTAGTAGCTAACCCACGGACGGTGTTTTGTGTTCATCTCTTTTTATCACGGTTAGGTTACCACGGATTCCGACTGAAACATAAGATATAAGGGTACACTATAGTCTATTTGGGGCAGTTGTGTTACATAGGGTCTATTCTGAGTCATATAGATATGCTTAAAAATAATTGGCATTAGAAGGGATTGTGTGCAAAAGAAAAACAATCTTAATAAACAACTTGACAAAAAAGCAAATTTGAACGTACAATGAAAGCTATTCCCTAATCACCAAGCATAAAATCCCCTAGAGAGGTCAAAGGCCATAAAAATCAATCAATCAGTCACTTTTGTTTTAATTCCTGACCATTAGCAATGCATTATGTCTTGAAAGCCAGTGTTGTTGTTGTTTTTTTTTTTAAACCCGAGGAATATTTTAGATTTACAATAGCCCTATTTTCATTAATAATTACATAGCAAAATGCAAGACATCATTCGTTTTACACAAATTATATTTTCTATATAATCTTTCATCTTAACACAATGTTTCTTTATTCATAACACTGATCAATAATTATATAGTAAGTATTTAATATCAATACTTAGCTAATAACTCGCTACATATTTATTTTCTGATAATAACTCGCCCTTTCATTTGTAATCCTTGTGGATAACTTCGACCCTTCTTTTTCAAATAAACTATTCGAGAAAATAGACTTAATTATTTCTAAATAAATTCTAGATAAACATATTCGTTTTTTTTATCTCATTTTTCGCGCTAATATTATCTTGCTGAATTGTATTCATTGAAAGCCAAGTAGATCAAATTCACAGGTTGACTTAAATTCTATATATGACGTCTGTATATAATATTAAAAAATGATCTAAATTATCGAATAGCATAAACTTTCATTTAAAGACCTAAATATTCGTATGACATTATCATTTTAAAACGTTTCTGGCAGAACCGAGATAATTATCAATTTAATAGATATTATTATATTCTCAATATATATTCTCGTGGTAAATGCACTATTGATAATTTGACATTTTTTTTTAAATATCAGCATATATTGTTTTATTTTACTTTCAACTTAATCATTAAAGAGGATAAATGCTTTGATCCACTTCTTTCATACACCTTATTCTTGATAAAACGGTTTAAAGACTATAGTGTTGTCATCATAGTCTCCGCAAAAAAAAAAAAAAACCAATGCTAAACCTTTCAAGGAGTCAACAACAGAAAATTGTACGAAGTCAAGAGTTGATGATGAAAAGTCCTCGGTCGAATCAAGAAGGAAATGTTTCTTTTCCTAAAATGTTTTGTTGACTTTCTGTAAACTGTAAGAGACATTTGATAGATGATGCAACAAGTGAGTTTAATTATGGGATTATAAGCATCTGGGTTGGTATGTATGTATTTTGATTGTAGGACGTTTTATTTATTTTAGTTACGCCGAAAATTCTTCTCATCAAGCCGTACTTACAAATTCAGTCTCTGATGAAAAGTTTGTTTTTCATCGGAGTCATATATTTTAATTAGTAGATACTTTATGCTTTGTTTATTCCACTCATCAATTCATTAAGGAAACACACACACACACACACACACACACACACACACACACACACACACACACACACACACACACACACACACACACAATTTTCCCAATTTTGAATTCAGATTTCCTTCTCCTATATTGGTTGCCGTACCTAGGTTAAAGAAAACAGTCTGCTCTACAAATTAACATATTTGGGTGGAGAACAGTGGAATTCATAATTTCCTAAAAGTATTAAAGTTATGAAAAATATAAACAGCCTCGTCTGGTTTGAACTCCGTTCACTGAGTTCATTACCTACGACGATAACCATTACACCACAAGCGCCTGATATATATATATATACATATATATATACGTTCTCTGTTTTGATATTGTTTTCGTGTAAAATAATGTCGGCCAAAAAGGCTGGTGGTTTTTTTGGGAAATGACTGCAGCAAAATATTTTAGCAAACATAGATATACAAAAATAATCTTAAACATTTTCTTTCTGTTGTTTTTATTTTAATCGGTTTATTACCCAACTGCGCTAACCTAAGAAGGCAAAGTTGTACTTTTCAATAATGGGCACAAAATCCTATCTATCAAAAGATTTCAAGTAAATATTTGCATCTGAAAAATACTGTTCATGAAAAAGAATGTGGAACTCGAAAGATTTTCTGACACACAAGTTGTCATGTACGTAACATAATCCAGGACCGAACCCTTCTTTTATTATTTCAACTGATCTGTGCATCCTGAATGAGAAACATTTGCCTGGATTTAAAACTTTTGCTTTTTCCATTAATAATCGCATCTGAAATCAATTATATACAATCAATGATCACACGTAGAGTTTAATCACAACCATATGTTAGCTTTATTCTTGAAAAGGAATGAGTCTCCCCGGAAAATAACCTCATGTACCCCATGCAAATATATCTTTTAGAAATACATAATAATCAGAAACTTTAAATTAGAATTCCTGAACAACAAGCAGTGTCATATTTTTATCTCATACGTAATTTGTCTTATTATAATGCATACCATTCAAAACCTAATATATAATCATTATAAAATATCTCATTAAGCCCAGTGATATAGTTTCCATTTTTCAAGTTGTTTGCGTGATAACATATACAAATTTTAATAATTTGACGGCAGCTGCTAACTTTAAAAGCTATACACATCAAATAAATTTGAAAATTGTCAGAGATGTTTTTTAACTGCCTTTATGTTGATTGAGTACAAGTCACATAAACTAAAATATTTTATCAGTGCTTTTATACTTTATAAGAGTATTTTTATGTTTTCCCTGAAACAAAGTAAAATTAGGAAAAAGGACCTGTAACGATTATGGTATGCCACTTAACAAAATGAGAAGGCTTTACTTGAAACTGAAGGCATATCTTGGGTCCCAATGAGACTTGAGCATTGATTGATAACACCTTTGAAAAATTTGCTCTTACTTAAAACACTAAGTATGTCTTTGTACGTTGTCGTTATCTACCGACCTTAGTTGTAGCACAAGGCCAGAAGTATTGGTCACCCGTTGAGAAGAGAACTGTTTCTAAATCTATATTGTATAAATATTAATGTTTATTTTCTTTAGTTATTTATTGATTTAGGTGTGGCACATGTCTAGAAGTATGGAGCATTTGGTTAGAAACTAAACAGAGGAGGTTATAATCCATAGGTTGATCACCCCTTCTATACCTGATCCAAGCATATCAGCAGTCTGCATTGAATCAAATTATATTCCCATATATCAATATATTTTGAGATCTAAACAAGATGTATATTTTTAAGTTAATTTTATCGTTATATTGAAGCAGATGACAACTGGGTAGTATAAATGACACCGGTTGCCAACTTATGTATAATGAAACGTTTGAATCGAGGAAGTTTGACTTATCTAATTACTTGGGCGGAAAAGTTAAAGATGTAATCATAGGACTACCCTGAAAGAGTTCATCAGTTTATTATTGAGAAGCCTTGTCGAGAATGAATGAAAAGGGCTGAACATACTTTTTGCGATTTAAGACTACTTCTTATAACATTAGAAAAACTGATTCAGATTTTTGTAATTTTATAAGAAGTGATAGTGTTTTGTCACAAGAATAATGTTCAACTATGCTCTTATTTCTGGTTGAGATCTTATATTTTTTGGACAACCCACTTATGTATGAAGAGACATCATTCATCAATATCGTCTAGAATTCAGCTAATCAAAACAAAGCAAACTAAAATAACAGCTCTGAAGGTAATGTATGAACTACTAAACTATAGCTACTTTGAAATACCATATTTCACATCAATGTAACATGAAGCTGATTCAAATAATGTGAAAATAAAACCATTCTGTCTAAGTGATTCAAAAGACATTGTCTTCAGGAAGTATTTCTATAGAAATCTTACAGATTTTAAATTCTGCAAAAGGTCAAAGTATTTTTATAGAAATGATTATGAAAGAAAAATGATGACTGCGTCAGTGAATATAGTTTATCATAGTTCTTATTAGTTACTGAGTGCATACGGCAATTCATATTACTTTTTGTTTCTACTGGAAAGGGTTGGAATTTATTTTGATTTAGTTAAATAATAATCCACTGCAATGTTAGCATCCAAGACCGAGTTTTGCGGTCCATACACACTTTTTTTTTAAATTTTGAGTAAACAAAGGTCAGATTAGAATAAGTATGTGTACAGATAGACGCACATATTTTTTTCCACGAATACATTCATAAACCCACTTATATGACACAATGGATGCGCAAATCCATGAATTCACGTGTGCACGCTTAAAGACAGAAACATAACAAAACATTCTGAACAGTGAACGTTCCAATTAATCTCTTTAAATGCATTGAACAAATATTTTTCTGCATAAAATAGAAATTTATAACCGGAAATCGATTAGCAAGAAGACATAGAATAGTTCAGATAAGGTAAATATCCAGAAAAGCAAATAAAACAAAACATCCCTCTACTCAACAACTCATAAGAAAACAACAATGTAATAAAGTTTGTGAGAATACACTTCGGATTTGTAACGATAAAATCTCCATCAAATACAGTTATTTTACGCTGGACAATGATTCTAAACAAGGATCATTTTAATTAATTGTTGTATCAAGAATGGTTATGATATTTGGTTTTCAGTGAACATTTGAATTAATTATTTAGATTTAGATAGTGTTTTTTTACGAAAAAAACGACGAATTATATAGAATTATCATCGAAGCGAAAATTTGTAAATGAGAACAAGTACGATAGATTTTTAGATTTAGAAGATCTAGAAAAAATTACAAATTATAATAAACTAGTTTAGACACACACACACACACACACAGCTCTAGTTAAGGGTTATCAACATTGATATGTGAGATAAATATATCGCAAAAACCAATATTAACATATGATGCGAAATATCATTAGAATGGTGGCCAAGAAATAACAATGGCTTATCAGAAGAAAGGAAAATGAAATAAGGAAGTATTCTCATAAATTATGGCAGAATATAGAGTTCCTAAAATGTACATTGAAGAAGTGCAAAATGCATTTGTCAAGCTGTTAAATAGAAAAAAACTGCTGCAGTCACAATCACACGCACACACGCACACATTATATATATATATATATATATATATATATATACACAATCTCTGAGTGTTAAACGTAAACAAAGGTAGGGCGAGACGGGAAAAAAAAGAAAAATTGCGAGCAAAAATGTGCATAGAATCTGATCTGCAAACACATCCCATACGCCATCGTCTCCACCCTTCAGTTTGCCAAGACGAGAAACAATGCCAAAAAAGCGATTAATGCTTGGCGATAAAACGACGTTTCACAAATCAACTTGCCTTTAGCGTAATCTGTGCCAAATGCTACATCATCTTCAACAACAGATCACGACGTTAGCTTATATTTTTTCTGCATAATTCACGTAGCAAAGCAACACACACACACACACACACACACATAAATGTGTGTGTGTTGCTTTGCTACGTGAATGAAGGAATATACTTATTTTATCAAAAGAATATTGAATGTACTGAGTATAAATCGCTAGAGACAGTTAATTCCTATATGCATATGCAATTGTTCATTAAAATAACGAAATGTCGCGAGCACACACACACACACACGTGTATATATACGAGGGTCATTCATTAAAAAATTAGTTTTGTGGGTGGGGGGTTCTTTTCATAAATGCAAACTCTGCATTGTGTGGATTTGGTTTATATCAAACATTATTTTAATCTCACAGAAGTATTAGTTTTGAGTCAATGAAAAAGACTGCAAATCAGATTGCTCCTGGCTAGAACACAAGTCAGTCATCACATATTTGGTGATTGAGAATTGCAAAAAGTGAAATTTACAAAGAAAAGGGCGATGTGTTGGGAGAAATATGTTTTAGTAAAAAATATTGTTAAAATTAATTTGAAATAATATTCCCGATGAATACTAGCCAGGCTGGCACACAATGGTGAGCACTATTCGAATTGTGGATTCCGATAATGTGCTCATTTTCGATAACAGCAGTGAAACAATTGAGGACATTTCTGAATAAATGGGAAATTGTACTGGTACAGCACACAAAACTGAATAATTCTTTCTTTTTCTTGGTTAAGTTGTCGTTTGCTTCCCAAAATGCTGACGCCAGGCCTCATACTACAGCAAGAAAATTGGAAACCATTATTCTATTTGAATGGGATGAACTGCCTCATTCTCCTTACAGTCCAGATCTTTCCACAAGGCTGTATAAATGGAGCACCAAATGAGACTCTACCTAACACGAGACGTTTTGTAGATCAAGCCTGCTAACCATTACACCACCTGAGGCGCCCACGCTGATATCTATGTTAGTACATTAGAAAATAAACGAAATCTTTGAAGATTCTATCAGAACACCTACTATACGTGGTGAATTCAATAAGTTTCCAGACTTTTTTGTACGGGCGTTAAAATTGGCGTTGACTCTTAAAATTCGGTATGTTATTGCAATACATTTTATGAGATGACTGACATTTTTTTATGATTTCAGATTAAAATGAACAGTTACGGCAGGAATTGGAATACACCTTACTAAAGCCTGATTGTCACAGCAGGTGAATTTTATAATTGCAATCTGGACATGAGGAAATTTAGAAGAACGATATGCAATAAAATTCTGTTTTAAACTTGGAAAAAATGCTGTCACAGAAACGTATGCAATGCTTCCGACTGATTTTGGAGCAACTTGCATGAATCGAGCAACAGGTTTTGTGTGGCATAAGAGATTCAAGGAAGGCAGGGAGTCTGTGAGGGATTATGAGGGGTGTGGGAGGTGTAAGGAAGTCAATACACCAGAGTTGATTGGCCAAAGGGTTAGGGTTAGGGCTACTATGTTGAGATTTTAAGGGAGTTCAGGAAGAGATTAACCCGGCCAGCACTCTTCAAATTGGGTCAGAGGCATTTCCACCTGTACAATGCACCAGTCCACTACCCCATCCCTGTTACAGACTATTTGACCAAGATGGGCATGAAGACAGTTCCTCACCCTCCGGATAGTCCAGACCTTGCCACCTGTGACTTTTGGTTATTCACTAAGCTCAGAAGCTGTCGTTATGAGACAATTGAGGAGATGAAAGAGGCTGTGACGATGGTCATTAAATTGCTCATAAAAGAGGACTTCCATGGGGCCTTCCAGAAGTTTTTAGAACGGTACAAGTGCATTGTAGCCGGAGGAGATTACTTCGAACGGGACTAGAGTTTCTTGTGTTTACTATAAGTGCCCATACGAAAAAAAGTCTGGAAACTTATTTAATGATTCTCGTATCTAGTATACATAATTTATGCTTCGTTCAAAACTAGAATTGTCCTTCAGGTTGGAACAGTGTCGTTTTCCGCAAGTTTTTTTTCTCTCGGTTAACCTCTTACATTATAATCGGTTTGATAGATATACGGGGGTTGTTTAAAAATTCTAAGCGTCCCTCAGATTTTAGATTTATCACACACCTCTCGTTCGTACAGGAATTAAGTGATAAGTTTGAATTAATTTTTTCTAGTATTTTTAAGAAGACGTAGGATCTTATCACAACAAAGAGGTTCAGCTATAACTTCTCTTTCTGAGTGAGACCGACAACTTTTGGAACAACATTCGTATATGCTAAAATAGAATGCGTAACTAAATCTTTCTTCTTACTTTACTTCCATGTCTGCATTTGCTGTATGAAGCAATATTAAATATAATCGCCAGGAGAGTAAAGCATTGACTTGTCTGGTGAATAAAAATTGTGTAGTAGTAATCTGGCGAGTATGGTATCTATTTTGAAAATTTGAATTGCAAATCCTACTTTATTCTGGAATTGCATACTTACTCATGGCGTCGCAGCTAAAATTGGAACAGCCACAGCTTCAAGCCACATTTAAAGAAAACCATATGAAAGGTTTCTTTAATACGCAGATCTGATGATAGAACGAATGAAATAGTTTCAAGAAATCCTTTCGTTTGAAAGATGTTCGCCAATGTAAAGTAATAATTTCCTTTACGGGTTATGTTAGCGATATATGTATTAAGTTAAAATAATTACTTGTAGATTTGTATATCGACGTTGATATTTCGGAGGCGCTTACGCTTGGCTCAGCACTTCATTCTTGGATTTGATTGTACCACATTCTGCTAGTGATAAATAAGTCACTGCCCGGAATTTCTATCAAAAATGGTTGGTTGGTTGTATTTTACGGCATATCATTGCTTGTAGTTTATTTTATGACAAACTCTGTTCAGACATTTAAATGTTTAAAAGTATTGCAACCAAACATTAACGATACAATCTATAATTGTGGTGTAATTGTTATTGTCGTAGGAAATGAACACGGCGACACGAGTTCAAATCCTGGACGAGACTGATTGCATTTCACATAGCACTAATACCCTTGGGAAAGGTATGAATCCAATTATTCTCCCTCCAGCTCTGGGTAAATAGTAGGACAGACTAGGTTCTTCAGCCTTGGTTAGGTAACTAGTCTAGGAGAAGGAAAGCTCTGAATTAAAACCAGTTAAACTCCGCTTAAAAATTGACCTTGTGTCATATCCTGCCCGAGCGGAGGGGTTGGGTAAATAGGATAATCAATCATTTGTTTGAACACAATGAATGGTTCCTATTAAATAAAATAATTAAACGGTCCTATAAGACCGATAAATGGAACCCTAACAAGTACTATCACTCCGGGTTTTTTTGTTAATGAACGGGGTACTCTTCATTTTTCAACGTTGCATGACGGGAGCCTCACCATCGAATGACTGTGTCATATCTTTGACACTTATTGGGGAGATCTTACTACCTTGCAGAGTTTTCATCATTGTATTCAAAAAACACAGCAGACTGGACAGTGTCTAAATTGAAAGTGTAATATTTGTACGATTAAAGAATAAGTAAAAGAAGTTGGTGACTTTAGTAGAGGGCGACAAGAAGGCTCCCTTTTCAATAGGTACATCACCGAGGTGTTGGGAAGGGCGCTACTCCATTCTCTGGATTGCTCCACTTGACCCTTTAACCGTGCCTTATTGTACTGAGTGTTAACCAAGGTGGCATCAAGTACCATTTTTTTTGAGTCTTTGGTATGACTCGACCTGGGATTGAACCCCGGTCTCCCGGACTATTGGTGAACACTCTACTCATTAGACCAATAGCCTAATAAAAGTACTAAGATAAAAACGAAAATATAAAAGGGATCTTACAATCGAATCTCCTCTTAACGGTATTTTTTAAATTATTTTATATCCGCAGTATTTCTCGTTGTCGTTTGCTCTGGCTTCTTTGTTTGATGGTAGATCAATATTCTTGGGTTATCTAATGCCAAAGCCATTCTTGTAGAAGACCAGCAGCAAAATTACCCAGTTGATAGTAAGAGGGATAATAGATTTCATAACTTTCTTAGGGATATTAGTTCAAAGGCGAACGTAATACTGTAACTGGATTTTGAACTCGTCTTCATTGAGGATGAAGCCTAGCACTTAAGTCATTACGCCGTGAGGACTTTCCCACTTCGTCGTCATAAATTGATGATCAGGGTGACTAGCAGAAAATACTGTAAAAATTTAAAGACAAAATAGAAATATTACTTAAAACCACTGAGGATAATGATGATAAAAAATAATGATTATTTTTATTATAGTCATCTCTTAAACTCCAGTGAAAGGCCATCAGCTAAAGCTGGTGTCAAAAAAAAGTCTCAAGTAGTAACAATAAAAGATCCTCTACAAATAGCCACACAAATAATGTCTTGAGAACTAATTGAGTCAAGGAAAAAATTATGATGCACAGAACAATAGCAAGAGTAGGTTATGTTATTATAGAATTGAAATTATTAATCACATGAGTGAATGCAGGAAATTGGCACAAAAATACATTTCTAAACTCGACTGTGTGGGGAAAATTGATCCACTCATTTTTTTGCAAGAAGCTTTTTTTTCCATGCTGATAGATGGTATCTGCATAAACCAGAATCTGACCTAGAAATTGAGATTTACGTAGATCACTCATTTCTTCCCAGAGGAGTAAACATTGTGTTAATAAACAAGACGACAATGCCGAGTGGGTTTTCCCGTTCACACGGATAATAGATTTAAAAAAAAATCAAACTAAGAAAAATAGACAAATGCTTGGACCATGCAAGAACGCTGGGATGTTGTGGAAAATTAAGGTGACTCTGATAAAAACCAACTGGTGTTGATGCGATCGGAACGCCCTTTATAGGCCGAGAAAATCGACAAACTGATCTGATGAAAAATCGTGACGATCCAGTTAAAATATTTAGAAAAGTACTGGAGACTAGCAGAGACTTTCTTTCATTGAGACTATTCCAGTTAACATGTGAAAACCTGGCAAAAAGAATGATGCTGATAAAAAAACAATAACGCAGACTAGCACAAAAGAGTAAAACGAGCATAGGACTAGACACAACTGTGTGGGGAAGATAGTCCACTAGGAATGGTGCAAGAAATTCAAATTTGGACATTCGAACAAATGGTATATGCACAAACTAGAATCCTTTCTGGAAAATGAGACGCATAAAGTTCTCTGGGATTTAGGGATATTAACATATCACTAAATTCCGACCAGAAGACAAAACCTAGTAATCGTTTACAAAAAAATAGCAAAAAAGAGAGAATAGGCCGACTGATGGACTTTGCCGTCTCTGTCGACCACAATGAAAATCAAAGAAAATGATAAGAGAGACAAGCCCTCAGATCTTGCCAGAGAACAAAATCATCAATGGAACATGAAAGTGATGGTGATAATTGTAATTGGTACACTTGTAAAGATCCCCAATGGCAAAGTAAGGGCACTGGAATAGTTAGAAATCAGAGAATAAGCCAAAACCACATTGTTTTGATCGGCCAGAATACCGAGAAAAGTTCTGGAGACTTGAGGAAACTTGCTGTCACTCAGACTCCAGTTAAAGACCATCAATTAGCGTTGGGGTAAAAAAGATTGCAAGGAATAATAATGATAATAAAGCTATTAACAATACATGTGCCTGTGTTAAAGAAAGCCAGCTTTTCCGAATGTTACCGATTCTATTAATCAGATGATTTTAACTTTATCTATTTTAGGTGGTTTTCAAACCGTTTTTTTTTTAAGAAAAGTTAGCATCATACTTTTCAAAATTTTGAGATTGAAAGAAAAGTTTTTCTTAATGGCGAATATGATTTGAAATAAACAAATGCTTTCTGATCAGGTTAGTAAAGGTCGCAGGGCGGTGATGTTGAACTGAACAGTGACCAACCCCTCAGAAATTTAATTCTGCGATAACATTCACCCACAATTACACCTTTACTGACTTTTTTTTTCGGGAAAAAAACTTGGTTAAACGATTTGGAAAAGAGAAATTCATCTCTTTCTATGTCTATTCAACATAGGATCAAGAGCTACGAACCTGTGAATAAACATGTATATTGTTATTATACCGATATCCCTATTACAGGGGATCGCTGACCTTTGTTAATTGTAATGCTTTTAATGCCCACTCCCAGTAATTATATTTTTATTACATTTCATGCCTGAACAGCAAATCCATTATAAATATCAAGAGTGAATATTATATTTCAATGTAAATTCGGAGTTAGAATCAAATGTTTAATCTCATCTTCCGTTTCCGTTACATTTTCAACGCTTTTTATGACATCTGTATTCATTTGCAGATTTATGTTTGCCTCCTGCTATCAGTTCTTATTAAATCGTGAGTACTTAACCAGTCACAAGCATTCTGGTTCTAATAATCTCAGTTTAACCATATTGTAAATGTAATATCGTTGAATCGAGTGTCAAGTATAACGGTAAACGTAGATTCTAACCTGCTGACTCAGCAATTAAACAACATAAGAGGTCACATTTACGCATCTCGCATCACGTAATGATTAAAAAAAGAAAAAAAATGCTACCAAACATATAGATGAAGGAAATTGCTCGTGAAAATAAACACTATCATATTACTTGTGAGTCTATCACGCACATGATGGTTTCCTCCGGAGTCCGAGGGAGAGCCAATCTCTTGAGTTCTTCAAAAGTCTTCAAATTATTCTTGTCGATCTCAGTAGTGCTATGATCTTGACAGTTTTAATTTTTACTCGGATTTTTATTTCTTTTTCTCGGTACTTACAGGCTATTCGGTGATCCGCCTATGACTGATATTACAGTCACCATAATCTATAGCATTTCTTAGTTCTTTTTCAAGATCCATCAGTTTCTGTAGTCGTTCGCTTTCGATAATTTTATCGCTTTGATTTGTTGAAACAACGGTGAAATCTACTGAGATGCACGTTTTTTGTTTTTTTTTATTTATTTTGTTTATTACTATGTCTGGTTCTCTAGTCGGTATTGAGTGGTCAATTTTTTCTCAGAGTCAAAGTTTCTAGTTGGTGTATGCGTCCGCATGAACAATTTTTTTTCTTTTGAGTAACACTTTGTAACTCACTTTCTGCACCTAGTCAATCCTACGCTGCTATCGAATTTCACTTACTTGTTTGTGAGCTTTCGTTTTATTAATAAGTTATGTTTTCCCTAAAACCTGACTTCATATATGCGGAGAACAGTTTTGAGAATTCTATCTTCGATATGTACACATATATTATTAGTCCTTGAAAATTTTTCACACCAATTACTTGTGATGGTCTTTCTGTAAAGTTTGAGTGACAGCATGTTTTCAGGACACTTCTCAGTATTTTGACCAACCCCATTAATGCTGTAGTTTGTATGGTCTCGGCTCCTCCTCCGAATCCCAACTCTTCCAGCGCCCTTAGCAATCTTTTGGGGATAGTTCCTTGCACAGCAATTTCAATTGCTATAACAGTCACCTTCATATTCCATAGCGATTTTTTTTTTGTTGTTTTCGAGCAAGGTCGAAGTATTTGTCTCCATTTCGGTTTTCATTTATTTTCACTCTGCGGTTGGTTGGGACGGCACAGTCGACCAGTTCTTTTTTTAATTTTTTATTAACTATTACAAAGTCTGGTCTTATGGCCGGGAGTAGGTGATATGTTAGTATCTCAAAATCCCATGGAATTAGTGCATCTCATTGTCTTGGGCTGATTATGGTTTGTGTATATATACTATTTAAAAGAATGATCAAATTTCAATTTATTGCACTGTCCCAGTGGATCATCTTCCCTATCTTGTCGTGTCTAGTCTTGAACTCGTTTTTTTTGCAAGTCTGCTGCATTTGCTTATCATGAAATAAATTGTTTCATCTCTATCACCATACCATCTGTACTTGCAATTCTGTTGTATCTATTTTTGCTTTAATATGGTTGGTCCTTATGGCGTAGATCAGTGCTGCCATCACGAGAGACTCAGTCACTCTCTTAAAATTTCACTTTTTATACATATAACTTTCTATGTATAAAATTGATTTGGCATTAAATAACCAATAATGGTTGATACGCAATAAAACCAAACAAGGTCCTCTCCTGAGAGATTTCGTTAGTTGATCACTTGAATTATCCAGTTGTTTTTCCTCCCATTTCTTTTTCTTAGTTATTGTTATTCGGTTGATCTTTATGTTGTCTGTGTTATGTCTCGTCGTTATGTCTTTATTGGATTTTTTTAAGGTAGTCTTCGAGTTTTCGTGTTGATAAGTCCACGCTAACTTCAATGCTGGTGAGTCATCTTCCTTCTTCTTTTCTTGAGATATATAGGCTATGTTATCTCTCGTATATTATTATTATTATTATTATTATTATTATTATTTAACAATGTTTCATAAAAAAGAATTTAATGGTATGTAAAGTTTTATTTATTTCATTTATGTTACTGATTTTGTCTACCTATTGTATGCGTATTTTCTTATTTTGATCTGATTTTTAAATACAAATTTAATTCAATAAACAACTTGATCAAAGAAGCTATATGTCTTAATTTCAAATGTAAAAGTCATACTGGATATACCATGTGACGAACTTGGAATACCTAACTGGAAGCTGAAGTGAACTGTTAGCAGTTTGCGCAAGCATTATCATCCAAATCCATTAGACTATTCGGAAAACGAAAACGTTATTTTTTCCACTTCTTTTTCATTATTCATTTGCCAGAAAATTCGAACAAAACCGGTAAATTATTGTGTAACAGATTATTTTTCCGTTGCAAATTCTATTACTAAGAACTATAGGACGGTGTATACCTCTTAATATTATTTTACATTCGAGGATTCTTATGTGCGTCATTACCAAATTTGGTGGCAGGATATTATCCCTGAAATGTTTTCGTTCACTTTATTTATATTTTCATGTATTTATTTCATTGTTTCATGCTTATTTATTTGTTTATTCTGTCTGCTTTACGCTTTCACTTCTCATCAAATCTTGAATACTTAGCAAGTCCTGCGCATCCTGGTTCTAATAGCTTCAGATTCAACCGTACCTATTCTGCTGTCATATCTTGATTCAAGGTTCAGCTCTAATGGCAAATGTATATTCTGGCCGGCCGGTCGGCTTACTCAGCCACTGAACTACAGCTGCCAGCCGCGTTTAAACATCTCGCCATCAAGCAATGATGCTCCTTGCTGGAGATGAAACGGAAGCGAATCAAATTCGACAAGTACAATGCTGGTGGCTGAGATACATGAGATGTTGGTTTGCCTGTTTGTTACGAGTCACATGGACTGATTCACTTGCCTGCCGTTTCCGCGAAAACGGCACAGAGCCAATCGCAACAAAAGCCACGATAACAAAGACAACTGCAGTAATTCTAGAAACGGATACAGCACAATAGTCAGAACGGAAGTAAAGAGAGAGCAGGGTTGGCAGAGCCGTACTCTGTTGATGCAAGAGCGCGCAATATAGGGATTTATACCACGTGGTTACTTCAGATCGACTAAACTGGCGAAAGTTGAAGTAGTATGACCAACTGGTTTATGTTACTACGTTATTGTGCAAGCTAGATCGAACAATCTTTTGAATGGGTTACTATTTTTTCCTTCTCAAATATTGAACACAATCTATTCGATAGAATTTTTAGGGACAATGTAACAAACGAAAATAAATGAGCTGTAAATGAGAATAAAAAGCAATTTTGGAATCAGTAAATTCACCCACTTATACCCCTTCTAGAACAAGAAGAAACACCATATATATATATATATATACTTTGTGATAACTTTGAAATACCTTTAGGAGCCTGGCTTAGCAAATTAGACGAACAAGCAATTAGTTAAGAGGTCAGTACTCACTGTGTCTTCTGTAGTTCAGATTTGTGCCTAAACCAAGCTAGACTGTCTCCTTATTTTGAACAGAATAAACGATACTGAAGCAAAAAGGTAGGAAATGTGTCCATCCCCTAATTTCACTCCTACAGAATTTCACACAAGGTGGTAAATCTTTCTTCTTTCTCAGTCTAGGTGTATCCAAGTTAGTACGATCATATATTTCTTTTGTCATTCTCCATTTAGCTTCTTGGTAACCAGAAATTCTGATAATTAGATGATCTTTTACAGTTAAATTTAAACTGATGTTTATTCGTTGAGCATCTATGTTTAAACTTTATCTTCGCAAGTTAGAAAACTGATCTATTACTTGGAGAATCTATTTGATTTTCACAGCACAACAACTCGTCGGGAATTATTTCAGCTACTGATGAGAGGATTGAACTCATTGAACATTTAGATTTACATTCTTGGGTAGATTTTTTTCGAAAGTTTTTTGTACATTTATGAAATTAGTAATTCCTATCTGATAGAAACAATGTGAACAAAGTCGTACAGTTTTACGTATTCATATCTAAAATGTATTTCAGTAAAAAGTTTGTTTCAAGTACTTATCTCTATTCAGTGATGATCAATTGTTTACGCCCAGTTATATGATTATATGCGACAGCCGTAATCCTTGACAGCTATCAATAGGTTATCGATCAAATTGAAGTCTGGCCAATCCAATGAAATAAAACGTAATTTCTTCCAAGCCGCGGTTATATCAGTTTTACTATATGGATGCACTACATAGATGCTGACTTAGCTTAGAGAGAAAAAGCTATACGGGAACTGCACAAGATTGCAACGAGCTATAGTGAATAAATCATGGAAGCATCTCTAAAACCATCAAAATAAAACGAACAAGATATGTGGGTCACCGGTGGTGAAACAAGGACAAACTCAAAAGCGACGTTATCCTATAGACCCCTTCAAATTGACGAGCCAGTATTGGACGACCAACAATAACTTACCAACACGTAAGGACACGAGATATAGTCTAGAAGACCTACCGGAAGTGATGTGAGAGAGGGTCGAATGGAAAGAGAGAGAGAGAGAGAGACTCAGGGAAATCCGTGCTAACAGCGTTATATGATAATGATGATATGACTTCAATAACTATTAATAATAATAATCATAATCAATTATAGCTTTAAGTAACTATAATTACAAATAATATCGTCATATGGAATCAAGTATCTCTCTCAATTATGAATAATCTTCTCAGTTGAATGCTTTCAAATCTTCCTATTAAATATTCATAATTATATCGTTTCAATTAATTATTGCTATTTTATAATTATCATCTATTTGGTCATCGTTGTATGGTTTCTAGCAGCTAATAATAATCTTTAGTAAACAATCATATCTTCAAGTAACAATTATCAATACAAAAATTTTACAGTTATATGTCATTACGTATTCCAATCAAACACGAATTCTCTTTAAGTAGATTTGAGTGAGTCTTAGATAGGACCTGAACGTGTAATTCTATATTATTCCAGAGAGATTTTCAGAGAAAATTACAATTTTCTAGACCGATTTGATTTTCATTTCAAGCAAAATCTTGAACTAGTCCTTATTTAAAATGTGTTTATAGCAAGTGACTGCATTTTATACAGACTTTAACTGAGAATCCTTAATTTATTCTTTACGAATGTAATAACATTAACTACGTTGATGAATTTATTGGATTTATGAATAAATCTCCATAAAGACAAATACGTATGCACGGCTGTTTTTGAAGTTTCGTGTATGGATTGAATTAATGATGTTTTAGCACTTCAGGATTCACGCCGAATTAAACATTATTTTACGTAAAAGATGGGATTATAAAAAAATTCGCCTACACTAAACATTAACAGTGACATTATGGTTCTGTACTGTATTTGCTTATGCTATTAACACGAACAGTGAAGAACATAATCGCCAATTGGCTGACTCAACTACGATTACACTAATTTGCACCAAAAATGAACCAACATTTCACATCTATTTATTGGTCACAAACGTTTTAAGCCTT
Source organism: Sepioteuthis lessoniana (assembly GCA_963585895.1). Lineage (NCBI taxonomy): Eukaryota > Metazoa > Mollusca > Cephalopoda > Myopsida > Loliginidae > Sepioteuthis > Sepioteuthis lessoniana. The sequence continues at coordinate 53,210,104 of OY757904.1, forward strand.
TCCATTACCGTTTGCTTCAAACATGTTTTACATTCTATAAGATATCCACACTAAGTAATAACAACAAAAGAAAAAAAATTAGTTATCAAATAATAACTTTGGCTCGGCATCGATAAGTGATGCTTCAAATCAGATAGGCACACCAGTTTCATTAAGATCTGTGATTTGGATTTTACTCTGAGAAAACATTTATCTATTATGACCAGCCTTTCCGTTTTCGGAACACATGTGATTGTGCCTTATTGACGGGGCAAATGATATACTGACTTATATCAATTAAGGAATAATAGACTTTCAAAAGTGATGTCCTGCTAATGACACTAAACCACCTTTAGAGGAAAAAAAGCAATTTAAAGCCTGAATTACCATTAAATGATAATTATGAATAGTCAGCATTCAAGCTGAAAGACATTTCACTCTCCGGAGTTCTAAAACAAGACTCTTACTATAAGATGAAGTTTAGTGTCATACAAATACGCCTACTTTGAGGATCTTACCCTTCAGTACTGTGTTGAAGGGTACGATTATCAAAGTGGGAGCATAATGTAAGCCTGGTAGACAGGGATGTACTATGGCAGAAGTAAACTGGTGGAGTTGCCTTCACCTTCCTAATATAATTTATAAATATATTTTAAAAGTAAATTGCTTTTGCCTCAAATCGATTATTGATGTTGAATGTGGATTTACAAATTACAACTGATACATAAGTGAATATACTATTATTTTTCTCACTATAAACCTGACGACAGAAAGAAAACAATCGATTTTGTGATATAAAGTATAGGATGCTGCTGCTATTATTATTATTATTATTATTATTATTATTATTATTATTATTATCATTATTATTATTTGAAAGTTTTTCACACCGATGGTTTTTCACAGGAGTTCAAGTGCCACCAAGTCTTTCCTGTTTTCTGGCTGATATTAACAATGACGCAATTTGGATGGTCTCTAATCATCCTCTTATTTCCAAGTTCTCCAGCCCCATTATCAATACTTTGGTGATTGTACAAAGAGCACCAAGCACAATTGGTATCACTACTACGTTCCACAATTTTTTCCATTCCCTAACAAGGTCTGAGTACTTATCTTTCGTTTCACTTTCTTTCAGTGTTGCCCTGTGGTCTGTCAGGACAGCAAACTTCACATGTCGACAGGTTCTTTTTTTGTTGATTATGATTTTTAAAAAAATATTAACTAGATCTGCTCAACGGGCAGAGAAAAGGTGATTATTTGTATTTCTATGTCTCATTTTCCGGTACAGATTTTAGGTTGTGCATATTCCATTTGCTTCTATGAGTTGTGGCAGGGCAACTGGGGAGGTTTAATGGTTAGCAAGCTACACTAGCCAACCTTCATGAGTAAGTTCGAGTCTTATTGGGTGACCCATTCATGCAGCCTCAAGTCATATCTAAGCAAAAAACTTTGTAAATTCCGGCAAATGGTGAGTCTTTCTACATTTATCGAAATCTGCTGCTTTGAATTATTGTAAAAGTAAATTAATGTTGGTGACCTTAGTCGAGGTTAAGCCGAAGGCTCTCATTTCAATAGCTATTACACTGAGGTATAAGGGAGGGCGCTAATCCAGGATTGCTCCACTTTACCCTTGATCCTCACCTTATAGTGCTGACTGCTAAGCAAGGCGGCATCAAGTACCATTTTTGAGACTTTGGTATGACTCGACCTGGGATTGAACCCCGGTCTCCTGGAAATTTTGGCGAACACTCTACTCATTAGGCCAATGAATACTCACTGCATAAATGGAGTATAATATACGTTATAAGTTATCAAGTAACCTTCTTCATTGATATTCCGTTAAACAAATAAGCCATGCCATACAATTTGTGGCAGAAGTAAGAAGGCAATCACATTCCAGAAAACGTTAACAATCTTATTTCTTCTGTGCCATTCTGTACATAGTCGAGTGTATTTTCCCTTGCACATTTGTACATAGCTTTTTTTTTTAGTGGAATTCCGTGTTATAAAAGAAACGAATTATGTAAATCAAGCCAGGTTTTCGAGAAGACATTTTCTAAGCCTTGAAATTTGTAATTTTTTTATCTATGTAGGAAGAAGTACACGGTAACAGTTTTAAAATATCGATTCAGAGCAGAATGACAATGAACTTTCGGCAACTGTCCACATAATTGAAAACTGATGAATTACAGGAACATTTGAATGGGTATACTGAACAAACAACACGTGAACTTGCATAAAGATTAAAGGTAAACAACCGACTGCAAGTACTACATCGTTTACAAGTCTTGGGAAGAATACAGAAGCTATGGAAACAGGTTCCAAATAGATTAAACCACAGGGACATCGTTCAGCGTTTAAATATTTGGATTTCTCTTTTTCCACGACATTAGGAAAAAACATTGCGACGGTCGATAAAGAAACATTTACGAAGTTATTATGGTTAAATCCGGGAGATACTTTAATAGGTCAAATTAAAAGAGATGTACTGGTGAAAAAAAACGGGCGTGCACTTAGCGAAACTGTTATCATCGTATGAAACAGAATTAGCAACCGAGTTCAATTCCTGGGCGAAGCTCTCTGTGTATTTTCAGAAAACATTGCTCACACTGTCTATTGCAATCTGATTTTTATGTCCTTTTTAGAGCGTTCGATACATATATCGAAAGCAGTTGTCATGATTTTCTATTTGAATTCTGAGAATACATAAAATAACTAGTAACAATCCTGTTCCAGGAATATGAAATACATACGTCAATACGGGCGTTTACTTTGAACGTTTTTGCTTAGCTGTTTACGGCACATGTGCATAAAATATTCACATTATTAGCACAGTCCAATCGATGAACCCTTAGAATAATTTCTAAACTTTAGTCTACAATATTCACTTTTAACTATTAGTTTTTATCTATAGGAATAATGATGTATGTGTGAAAATTTATATAGGCAAAATGACCTGCAAGAAGCTGTTCAAATTGACCTAGCAGATAGAAAAAAGGCCGATAACTTCACTTGAAATAACGTAGCTCAGAAACTATGTGGAACAACTATTCCCACCGTCAGAATTTGGCATATGTCGAGGCAGGCAGATTTGAATGACAGCTCTTCTCAGTTGAACAGTTGTGGAAGGCAATCGATCGTAATCAGATTACTTCGAGTTTAATTAAACTGTTTTGCATTCGCATGAGCCAATATTTGATTAACTCAAAATCTCATCCACGTTGCCTTGAGTTTTACCCAAATATAGCGACCGATATTCAGCCGACTAATTCATAAACACAGAATGCCAAGATTACACATTTCCTCTCACTTTTCATTGGTTTATTTTTTATTTATTTAATATTAAAACGTGTGCTTTCCTTCAAACACTTTTATCATTTTTAGCTTTAGTTTTTTGAACAACTCGAACGGTTGAATAAATACGAAAAGAAAACTTATTTTCAAAACCTAAAAAAATAGTCTCATTACACGTCACTAACATAAACAACATTGTATTTACCACTTAGTATAATATGATTTCCTTAATTACTTGGAATATCTATGTATATCCCTTAGGAATATTTAGTTTTACGACATCACCTACATGTTTCTGATATTTTTCAGCAACTAAAAAATTGTACAAGATAGGACTGATAGTGATATTAACAGACTGTCAATAAGTATTGGGTCATTTTATGTCTATAGGTTAAGGAATCGTATTAATTCCACCTTAATATATTTTAGTGTTGTTTTTCACTTAATTTTTGTTACGCAGGTTTGGTTCAGTTTGATTTTCTGGCATATCAACCATTGTTGGTTATTTTATGCCAGATCCTGTTTTTCCACATATATGATTTATAGACACAATTAAAATATACAAAGTTAAGTTATAAAACTGTTCTATTTCTAACAATGTGATTTTTATAAGTCAATAAAGTAAAATGGTTCTAAGCATTGCTATTTATTACTAACAATTAATGTAAAGGTCATTTGTTTGCACGCAGTTAAATGTAAAAAGATTCTTTTTCTAACAATTTAACTTAGCATAAGTCATTGGTTAGCATATGTTTAAATCTCAAACAGTTCTATTTGACCTATAGATTGAACCCTATCAGGTGTTACCACACCGAGTAAGAGAGTACCTGAGAGCGATGGCAATGAGGAGTTATTCTGCATTCGCCAAAGCTCAAACATTTCTGGAACTTCACCATCAGAATGTTTAGTAACATAACCAAGACACTCATTTGAGGAGTTTTCCCCTCTCCAGATGCAGTTGATGTATTCTAAAGCCCTGCCGACTGGGCTATTTACGCACATAGTGGAAACATACCACAGGGTTGTAAATTACTAGAATTTTACTTTTCCTACTTGAATTCAGAGAAAACTAACAATATTGTATATTAAAATTAACAAATTTTTGCTTTCACAGAGGCCCTTTTCTATCCTGAAGCATTGTGTATATAATATATTCTTCATAGATATGCAAGACGTTGATGATATTTTTTCTTATCAATCATTTTCTGTTTTCTGCTGTTGAAAACAAGGTTATCATGAACTATACTACTAAAATTTTCTGTCTTATGCTGGTTAAGCTAGTGGGGCAAAGTTGTTAGATAATTTTTAATTCCAAAAGAATATTGGAGTTTACTAAAAATGTTCTTCTTTGCTTTCATTATTAATGCTTCCTGGTCAATTATTCTGTAATGCAATATATATATATATATATATATATATATATATATATAATAACATTAAATCGTTTGTAGTCCGTTATTTTTTTCTGTACTATATAAACTTTTTTTTAATGATAAAAGAGGACAAAATATTAGGACCCAGAAAATTTTCCTTGTCGAACCTAGTATTCACTGATTTTTTAAAAAATAATATCAAACCTGTGGAAATTTTATACTTAAAAAGAATATATAATACGCCAGAAATATCTATGAAGAAAAGCATTGCAAGTTACCACTACATATTGGAACTTATTACTTAAATTAGAATGTGTTATATTTAATCAACCTTTGATTAAACATAGTTTTTTTTCTTTATAAATAATTCACTATTAATGTCCTTCTAGAAAACATGTAATATATAGACGTACAGATTTTCTCGTTGTTCTTGTTAATTCAAGAATTATCCTCGTACAGTTTCAAAATTATATCAATCGCACTGCTTATTTTCATACTTTGAAAAGAGAGGGAATCCGATAAGTAAAGCAATTTATCTCTTTTAGAACTGCATCACGTTTCTCTTCATAACGGGGTTTAGACTTACAATATATTTTTCTCTTAAGTCAGGAGTTAATTTTCTAGGCTGTTTTTGAAATATTTTCTATTTTGATTAAAAATGAATCATATAAATCGATCTCTATCCTAATTCCAGAATCTTCTTCAAGAGCCATTGTCAGAAGGAATGCTTGAACACTATTACTCTCTTCGGGCATCAATGAGTCACTTACTGATTATTTTTTTTTGATCGACAGATAAAGAAAACGCAGTGTAGTGTGAAGGATATCACTGGGTGGTCAGATCAAGACGTCATAAAAGAGTGGATTATCCATGCACTCGCTCATCCAGCTGTCAGTGGTTTATAAACAAAGTTCTATGAGAAGAATATAGGGACTTATTAAAACATTTAAGCTATATTGAGATTGGAAAATAGACATGTAGAGAATGCTGATTGGCTGATAGTCTAAAATAAAAATTAAGTGAACTGAAATCTGAGTTGTCCGAACATTTCAAGATTTGCTATTTTAGTTAACAGATTAATTTCTAAACAAAAAATTATACTCTACTAATTGTGTTTGTCATCTTTTGGTTGATGTCTGGGAATTCTTCTCTGTTCAAAAACATTTTCACAGATTAAAAGTTGAATAAGAACGTACTTGTATGTCCAGCTGAATAATTTATGTAATAAACAAATACCTTAACTTGAATAATTCTTCTGTACATTATAGTCAGCGCCAGTTCACAGTAGTTAGCCATATTCTTAGCGAAACAAAAAAAATATACAAATGATGCACGTTCAGTACTAATTAGACATATCTCTGAGCAAAGCTTTAAATGATAAAGGTTTAATTAAGTATGTACAATGTCATAGTATCACATACTGTGAAAGTAAGACGTTACAAGCTGCTCCTTAGCGTGAAAAAAAGTGTTGGACGGTGAGAAAATTATTTCGGAGGAAATTAATGTTTCATTCATTGTTCGTTCTTGTGAATAAATAGACCTTCGGTATGCCACATTTGAGCACAGAATATATATATATATATATATATATATATATATATATATATATATATATTGTGTGTGTATGTATAAAGGTACAAAAGGGTAAAATCGGTAATATAGTTTTTAAAACAAATCCTAGATTTTGTTCCATGAGTGAGCAAAAAGAAAAAATTAATTTCAAAACTTCATTTGTCCGACGAGTCATGTAGTAAATATGTGGAATTTTGCCGAAGGAGAAGGAAGTCAGAACCACTGTCCATATTTAACCATTTTTCAATGATATCAACAAATATGAGTCCACTCATATAACTAATGTCTGTTAACATGCCCTTCGTTACCGACCGCTCTGACCGGGATTTTTTTGGCTTGAGATTCGGTAGCAGCGGTCGGATCTAATTTTTTTACTTACCCTGTAGTGGCAAACCCTTGGTTTACTCATTTGTAAACATGTTTTACTAAAACATGCTTCAACGTATATATCACACGTTGTCTCTAAATTTCACATGGTTTGCATTTAGTGATAAATCCTTTGATGAAAGACCTCTGTCTAAGACTTGGAGCACTCTACTTCATTGGCTGCCATTTTAAATAGCCTCAAAACAAATATTTTTGTTGTAAAACAATTCCAAAAAGGCACTGTTTACACTTATGAAAATTTATGAAAGGAAATGTTTTTTTAAAAAAAAAAACATTTATCAAATGACCCCCGTCATATTTTATTGGGACTGTGAAATGTTAGTTTCGAATTTAAAATAGAAAATAGAATAACAACTATTTTACAAGTCAGAAGTTACCATTTCCCCGGATGTCGATGTTACCTGCCAGCACTTTTTCTTTGTGTTGATTAACCAGATATTTAGCTGGTGGATATCTAAAAAGAAAATCTAATTACGAAAGAAAACCAAACACCAAAGCGAAAAGTAATATCGTTTCTCCCATCGACACGTTAACCACCTCGTACACCTCTCTATTGTTTGGACGCTTGCAGAACAACTTGAGATTCGTTATGATGCAAAATATTTTGCCTTTCGACAGGACCGTGATTGAATCAAAAAGAATTATTCTCTCGGCTCCATTTATATTTCATTTGTTTCGGAAGTCTTAATACGCAAAGAAAAATAAGTAATAAATGGTCAGAGGCAGTTAAGTATATCCATTAGATTATAAATCTATGTAAAAAGTGGGACAAAAATCGCATAGGATAAAGTAAATAAAATAAAATAAACGACTACAGTAATATAATGAAAGAATTACGTTGGAAAAAAATAACTTAAGGCGAGAGAACCGGAATATTTTATTTCACTTACTCTTTTATTATTCATTCTGTAAAAATTACAGAGAATTACTTCTTTATTTATTTATTTTTTTTTTCAATGAAAGTAGCTTCAAACAATTCACGAACTGGAAATATAGTTTCAAAGATTACCGCATAAACAGAACTTAAGTGAAATAAGGTATTCTCTAAATTTTAGAAGCTCCTGTCAATGGGGCTTAAAATATCTAAATAATGGTAATACCCTTCAATGATTCTTGTCTTGGTATTAAAAGAAGCTGCCTCTCATGATTAAGCGCCATTTAGAGAAATTTAGCGAGTATGGAGAACCTATTCATTGCCGTTACTCTCTGGTCTAATCTGACCAAGAATGATAGTACCCGTTAATATCACATCTATCGGTCAAATAATTTTGTTTAAAAAAACTATTTGTGTTCGATTGGACCGAGGGCACAAAAATAAATCTTAAGAAGAAAAACAAAACAGCACAAAAAGTAAATATGAATGTATTATGAACGTGATTCCGTAACCTCTAGTATAATATAATCCAAGACCGGTAGGCATGACATTAAAATCAATCCACCTAAATTTGAGTGACACATTTGAGAAATGTCTTCCAAAACAATGAAAAGAGAATGATTATTTCATAGCGCTTATTCTTTATTATCCAAAAATTATAGAAACCTTTTAATATTTGATGGAACTGAAAGTAAATTCCCAGGGTCTCATCTATAACTTTGTTGATCATGATTCTCTACTTCTTTTTATTGGTAAATAATCATTCCATTTATTGTTATAGGGGATATATGTAATATAATGGCCGAGGGATTTCGGTTCATGCCTTTGGGTTTAGTTAGGCTGAGAACCTTTCGGCTCAGCACATGGGTTAGTTAGGTGCAACATTGATGCAGGTATTAACGCGGGCGCATGCAGAGCGGACGTGTCACTCAGAGTTGTCACAATAGCCCGAGAAGAGAAATGGGTGACGGAGTGCGAATGACGTCTCGCACCGGTAGCGCGCGGAGGATTTTGGGAATTTGAAGAAAGTTAAGACAGTTGAAACTAGACAGCGGACGAGACGGTCGACTTTTGAGCTCGCTGCGGCGAGACGAATTTGCGCACCATGGGTGCCACACGAGATAGGGGCCAGATGATAAAGACAGAATAGGAAGATTGTGTCTCTCTCCTTATGTCGAAACCTTTAACTCAAAAGTAATGAAAAGGTTTTGTACCTGAACAAAGAAGTCGTTACCTGTTTTCGAATTTCGAGACCCCTATGTTCTTTATGTATACATGTTATCTAAATGAGTTAGGGACGATCGATGTACATTTCCCAAATAGTCATATTATTGCTATGGTACATATATTTTGGGGACTTTTCCCTTACAATAAAGTTTTTTTCCTGTTTTAATATTGTACCATTGCGAAATGTATACGGGACGTTCATTACATATATACATAACGTAGAACACATAAAGAACATAGGAATCTCGAAATTCGAAAACACCTAACGACTTCTTTGTTCAGGTACGAAACCTTTTTATTTCTTTGGAGTTAAAGGTTTCGACAAAGAGAGAGAGACACAATCTTCTATTCTGTCTTATTCCTTTGGCCCCCATCTCGACCGGCCCCCATAGGGCGCAAGTTTGCCTCGCGTCTGCGAGCTCCAAAAGTCGATCCTCCTCGTTTGACGTCTAGTATTCAACTCCCTAACTTTCTTTCAATTCTCCACAAACCTCTACGCGCTTCCGGTGTGTGACGTCACTTGAACTCCGTCACCCGTTTCGTCTCGGACTTTTGTGACATCACTGAGGGACACCTTCGTCCGTCCGCGCGCGCCTGCGTTAACACCTGCATCAATGTTTGCACCTAACTAACCTATGTGCTGAGCCGAAAGGTTCTCAGCCTAACTAAACTCAAAGGCATGAACCGAAATCCCTTGGCCATTACGTTAAAATATTCCATGTCTATTTCTATGGCTTGCAACTTCAATTTCTTCTGCTAAGCGCATGGAAAAAGTCCAGTGTCACAGCTCAAATGTCAACTTGAACCGCTGATAGTATTTTCTGTATCGGTAAATATTAGACATTATAAATGTAACATATAACATGTGAAGAGGGAAAGGTTGTAATTTACCCTATCACCAACAACCTGATATGGCATCTTATCACCACTGACTTCTCGATCAAAGGTCATAAAGACTGTGTAAGGTCTAACAAGAAGGGAAGCCAAAATGTGCTCGAGAAATTTAGGAAGCCAAATAAGTATTCAAGAAAGCTGAAAAGAACGATCTCAACATGGGGACAGAGAAAACTACACAAATATTTCAGAAGGGAAATTGAAGGAATTGTAAATGACCTGGCATGGACATTGCTATGCAAAGTAAACTTAAAGAGAGGGTTTCAATCAGAGTTAATGGTGACCCAAAATACTTCTAGATAAACCCGATATATAAACATTAAGATTTATAGGATTCAAATGAATAGCCAATGTACATGTTTATGATTGAGTTTAATAATGCAAAAACATTAGTGGATATAAAGAAAGAACAAAAAAAAAAGACATAGCAGTAATAGATTTTATTTATTGAGAACTTTTACACTGTAGGACACAGTGGTTCTTTAAACTTGGAACCGAAACCAGTCGAGGAGAATGAAATTTCATAAATAAACAACCTGTAGCCCACTTGAAAATTACGTTTGTTTTTCATCCTGCCTGAGGTGGAGAGGATAAGTAAATACTATTATATAAGATATATTTAAATTACAATTTTATGCATATTTGTTATGTTTGGATATTTAAGAATAAGAATGTTGTTCATCGCGGGTGATGTATTATTATCATTTCACCCTTTGTGTTTTACAAGAGCTTAATTGGTAGTCTTTTACTTGAATCTTAGTGATACCAAGTCTCTACGACACTAATGAGTATACAAGCCAATCTAAATAAAGATGTGATCTATATAGTTTGGAATCTTCCAATTACCAAATTCTTCTGTCATTCCAAAACTTTAGAGATCGTTCAAAGCATACCAAATTCAATTGATATCACCGTCACCTTTATTATTCCTGGGGTTTGAGTGACAGCAAGTCTTCAGGACTCGTCTCACTATTCTGGACGATTTCAATGATGCAGTAGTTAAGATGCTCTTGACTCGCACTGTTATTTCCTAGTCCTCCTGTCCCTTACAAATTCTTTCATGGCTGTACTAAGTGCACCAATTACGATTGGAATAATCCTTACTCTCATGATCTACAGTGTTTTTTAATTCCCTAGCAAGGTCCCGGTACTAATCCTTTTCACTTTTTTTCAGTTTTAATCTGTGGTAAGCCAGCACTGCAAAGTCCACCATTCAGCAAGTTCTCATTTTTTTGCCGATTATTATAAGGTTTGGTCGTTAAGCCGAGATTAGGTGATCCGTTTGTATCTCAAAATACCATAGAATTTTATATGTCCCATTCTCCAGGACAGATTCTAGTCTGTGCATATACCATTTATTCGTATGATCAAGTTTAAATCTCTTGCACGTTTCCCAGTAGATCACCTTGCCCACCCAGTTGTGTCTAGTCTCATACTCTTTGTGATAATTTGCTGCATTCGCTCATGGGACTGGTCATTCTGTCTTAATCACCACATAACATACATTATTATTGATTCAATGAAATGAACCATCTTCTCTGTACTCCAACAATAGTTGTTGTACTAACTATTATTTAAGTACACACAGACCACTCTGTGCAGGACTTTAAGTGAAGAAAATTGTTGACTTCTACGTGTACATGGTAAGTTTTTCTTTTTCAAAGGTTGTTTATTCATTAGTGACCCTCTGCAAAAAACGTTCTCGTTTTATTGTTTCTTGTTTTGTTTTGGGGTGGGACAAACTACGTTAATTTTTTTGTCTTGCTTACATTTTCTCATTCGAAATACATCTCGTATTTTCCACTTTTCTTGCTCAATTCATAGTTCATAAACATTCAGACCCCTTCCTCTTAGTTGTCGCAAGCAACTATGGAGGAACTTAATCCACAAACTAATGCACAAATCGCCATATTCAATGGCTGCATATATTCTCAGAAAAGCCGGAAGAAAAATTGCCATCATTACCGGTTACACCGGCTTCATCAGAACAGTCCTCGCTTCCGGCTATCTCTATTCAACCAGCCCAGAAAGTGGCAGTTATGCCACTCTCCTGGTCGGTACAAAAAAAGAAAAAGTCCCCCGAGGACTATGAACAGGACAGAATAGGCAAATACGTTAAATATTTTCAAGGCAACAAGATCTTGTCCACACCAGAACTAGTAGAGGCTGTCAAGCTCAAGACCCTCTCCTTTGTAGTCACAGACTTAAGGAACAGGAAATTAGCAGGAATTAAAAAGGAAATTTTTAAAGAACTGTTAAAGACAGCAGGCATCCCAGGCAAGTATTTTTGCAGACGAAGCTTCGCCATCTTGGATGTCCTGCTGCCATCAAAAGAAGTGGCAGGGAAGCTGGCCGGAAATAATATTTCATCTTAATTCTTCCGGCTTCAGCCAAAATATAAAGGCAAAGGTAGAATCAAAGTCACCGTGTGCAACGTCCCAGTGAAGCTAAACGAGGACATTTTTGCCGCCTTCCTAAATGCTGGGCTTGTAAACAACTGGGCCATTTCGCTAGATCCTGCCCTCCAAAGACTACTAAAACTATATAAACATCAGAAATGACAGCAGCAGCAGTAGCCACAGGAACAACGAGAGCAACCAACCAAAGCACAAATCCAGAAACTGGGGACCATCCCAATAAAGAAGCGGGGTGAACCAAGGTAACCCAAAAAGGGAAGATGAATCCCCCCGCAAAATCAACAACAGAAACTACAGCAGAAACAACAGCAAAAGTATCAATAACAGAAGCAACAACAACAATAGAAGCGACATCAACATCAACAACTAAAGCAACAGCAGCAGTAACCCAATCTCCAGCATCATCTCACAAAGAGGAAAAGAAAAAAGCATCCACCGGAAGAACATCCTGAAGACATGGACACATCAATAAACTTAAAAAGGAGGAGGGACAGCCGGAACACATCTGGGGAGAAAAAAACTTTGCAAAGAGAGTCAACCCCAATCGTATCCCCAATCGAAACATCAACCACAAACCCAACTACAACCTCAAACTTAGCTACAGATTCTACCACAACTCCAGCACCCAACAAAAGTCGCACCACCTTAAACAAAATATTCCCTATCCCTACATCCGAAGCTCCCCTATCCCCAATACTGTCCTTTCTTTTTCCTCTCAGGCTGTTCTCTCGGTCTCATTTAGAAACCAAAAACCACCCGTCATCATCCACACCACAAACTCGCCAAAGAACCAACTCGGCCTCAAGCGAGGACCGACAAGGACTAACCGGAATCATTTTCTGCACCAAAACACCAATCATCGACTACTAACTAAAAAAGACACTAAAACCATTGATATCTTTAAAAGCAATCGATGCCCACAAAAATGTTACAAACCCATACCTCTTTAGGGGTGCACCCATGGTGACCACCTTTGTTTGCTCGGCTGGGAGCCACACAAAAGGGCTCTTGGGTTTCCTCGAGGAAACTAGTCGAGCTGACATAAGGCTGGTGGAGTTGGAGCACCCCACTCTCAAAAAATTATGTTTTTTGTTCGGACAGAATCCCGATTTATGTTCACACATCGTTCTACAGGGCCCTAAAATTGATGTACCCCTTAGATATTTGAGGAATTTCCCGACACGGGCGAGTTACCACTGAACTTGGTACCGTTTCCCTGCATCACGCCGTCACCATCTTCAGACTCGAGGACTTCCGGCCCGTAGTCGACAGTGAGTAAAGTAATGGGTTTAATGTCTCTAAACCTTGACACTATGAATGTGATGGGACTTAACGTGGGACTCACGTGATCGACCATTGCTTGGACTTAATACTACCCTTATGAGGATAGCAATATTTCTACTATTCAACGTGTTATAGTTGTATACCCGTACTGATAAACCTGCCGTTTTGTTATACATGCCAAATGAGTAGTCTATTCTTTACCACTTGGAATAGTCAGTCATTATATATCCTTTACCATAAAATAATTATTATTCCCATCTGTAGTAGATAGTGGTTCCACTAGAAATCAAATCATAGTATTTTAGAAATTTATTTTTTTCTTCTATTCGTCTCTATGTATTCAGTAATGATGACGTTTGGATAGGCCCGATTCCTCATTCGATTTCCATTTTTTTTTTTTTTTTTTGGTGTTATTGTTTTAAGGCCTTTTTAGTTTAAGATTTAAGAAGGGTTTCACTAATGTTATACCAACATCCAACTTCATGCCTTACAGAACTTTAAGTTGTCTTAATGTTCAAGGTATTTCCTGGCTGATACTACGATCAGCTACAACAACAGCAGACAAAATATGACAGATTTTCTGTATTTTTGTAAAACAAATTCTACTTGATAAGAAGACTAATCTTTTGCACGGTCAACGCTTAGTTCTTTGTAAAATTCCCTATGAATCAGCGTTCGCTTATTAGTGGAAATTTTCATAACCAATATTTTTCATTAAGTTATGTTATTGATGGTCTCAAACTTAATTTCACAAAGTCTACTTATGTTGGATTCATGAGTTTTGCTTATATTGGCTTTTATGTTCTTAATTTTATCTGGCATTTATTTTTAGGTATTGTTTCCTTTTTTTAATAAAACTCTTTTGGAAAATGATTAAATTTCATTAGGAAATAATCATGTTCGACTCATCCCATCAGAAATACCTTGAATTTTACTCGTGAATTGACTCTACATTGCTGCTCTTTCTATTTGTGACTTATACTTTTGGAGTAACAAAGTTCTCTATTCATATATTATGATTTTGGGGTGTTTTTACAAACTTCTAATGATTCAGACTTTTACTGTTTTCAATTCCCTTAATCTCAAAGACTTAAGCTCTCTTTAAAGTTGACGTTTTATTTAACTTACTTTTCATTCATAGTATTTTTTTATCACCTCTCGGGTTTGTATTATTATTATTACAATTTTACTCCGTTGAGAGTTTTTCACACTGGAGTTTGAATGATAGCAAGTCTCCTCAAGTCTCTAAGACTCATCTCAGTATAATGGCCGATCTTAATAATGCTGTCGTTTGGATGGTCTCCTCTCGTCCTGCTATTCCCTAATTCTCCAGTCCTTCTATCAATCCTTTGATGACAGTACCAAACGCAACAATTACAAATGGTATCACTTCACTTCCATATTTTTTCTGTTCTCTTACAAGGTCTAGGTATTTACCTTTCTTTTCACTTTTCCCCTGTGATCAGCTAGAATGATGAAGTTCGGCAAGTTCTCTTTTTTAGTTGACCATCTCTTGGTTTGATCGTCCGGCTTCAATTTCTTGGAAAATCTCCAGCGGATTACTTTTCCTACCCAGTCGTATTTAGTTTCATACACTTTCATTATTACGTTAATCCTGAGCGTTTTTCACGTCAGTGTTAGCTGATGGTTTTTCACTGAAGTTTGCGTGACAGCAAGTCTCCTAAAGTCTTTAGGATTCTTATCAGGATTTTGGCCGATCTACATAATGTAGATATTTGGATGGTCTCCACTCCTGTTATTCCCCAGTCCACCAATCTTTTGGTGACTGTACCAAGAGCACCAATTATAATTGGTATAATCGTCACTTTCATGTTCTACATTCTTTTTCTAGCAAAGTCCTGGAACTTATCCCTTTTTTTACTTTCTTTCAATTTTACTCTGTGCTTAGGCGGAACTACATCTTTCAAAATTCGGCAAGTTCTCGTTGTTGTTGTTGTTTATTAATAGATCTAGTCGTCTCACTGAGGTAGGTGATCCGTTTGTCTCAAAATCCAAGAAAATGTTGTGCGTTTCATTCTCCATGACAGATGCTGGGCTGAGCATATATCAATTGTTCGTATGGTCAAATTTTATTTCTATTTTCAGGTCTTAATTTATTTTATCATACTGACTGATGTCATTATTTGTTGGAATTGACTTATCAATTAGAAGACACCTTTTTTTAGAAATAATCCTTAAACTCTATAAATGGATTATTGTTCTTTATTTTTTAATCATTTTCGATTGTCCAAGAGAATAGTAGCTTCGTTGGCTTCTGGTATTGATTCTAGTTGGTGTTTCAACAATTTTCAGACTTAAGTTTTCCATAGTATTTGTATATTTTTCAATGTCCTATATGATTTCCTATTTTTTCACCTTTTTCTTTTATATTCTATCGGTGTTAGGATTGGTGACCTGGGCTCTAACTGGTCAATCGATTCTGTTTTCACAATCTCAATATTGGGTTTGATCCGTTTTACATAATGTTTCCTGGGTATATTCTGATTGTTAGGCTCAAGTATAGTTTTCCTATGATTAACCCTTTCTGTCTTCCTTTTTAGTCCAGCAATTTTCAGCCAACGATTAGTTTTTACTATATCTATATAAGCATTCTTAATATTTTATGTAGCTAAATTTGTTTGTTCCAATGCGTTTCTCAATTGGTTTAGCTCATTTTCTTTTGCCTTTTTCTTTGTTTGTGTTGCCTTTACTGCTCCCTCTATTATGAAAACTTCTTTCGATGTAATATCGGTTCTTTCAGTAAATTTATTGCTTTCATTAGAAATTAATTTTTTTTTAAACGTTGCTTCTGGTGAATGTGCACTATCTATAGCATCCAATGTATTTTACTGCCTAAGTATTTTCTTATTCTAGATTGGTTGTCTTGTTGGTCAATTTTAATATCCTAACTTTTGTATCCTTCTTTTTAAATTTTAGCCGACGTCCAGTTAATATTTAATCTATCTCTACTGCTATTGTCAGGGTGTTAATTGCTATAATTTTATTTATTATTATTACAATGTTTTCTCCATTCAATTAAGTTCTTTATTTGGCTCTTATTTTCCAAGAGAATTTTGTTTTTATTATTATTTATAATTCCTTTTGGCGATTGTGTGTGACGAGGTGACTACAATAAATTTTGATTCCTCGTCATTTTTTTACATCAAGACACATAACACATCTGAATGTATACAATTATTCCTAGGCAATCAATGTCTTTTTCTCCGTAAATCATTCTCATGTTTGCATTCAAATTCGAATTTCACTATTTTCAAAAGTTTGAAATAATAACATAAACTTCCAGGGATGTTGAGAAAGAAGCTGCTGGCCATGAAAGTTATCCCAATTGTAGTTGATACGCATGGAACATTCATCAAAGATTCGGAAAAATGAGAGTAAAAGTTGAAAATCAGTGGTAAAATCCAGACTTTACTGATCAAACCATAGTTGAAAATAACTATAATACTCAGAAGATTCAGGAAGAAACTTACAGACTTGCGGTCACTAGCACTCCTATTAAAAATCTAGGTCTCGTTTAGAGCCATTTACTATTTGAAGCCTAGTTTCACATTGGAGATAAGTACGAATTATTAGAACCCAAAGTTACTTCCTAAGTAATAACAACAGGATCCCCATGTATTATCACTGTTTATACCAAATAATTCACGAAAATGAATGCATTAAACTGACACAAAAGGCAGATATGAGTAAGAACGACCTGGAAGAAAATGTTATTCTTCCGGAAAACGCCAAGTGGCTAACATTTGACCATTCTAATAAATGATAAATGGCCAAACCAGAAACTGTCCTAGAAAATGAGACGTAAAGACTTTGTGGAACTTTGAAATACAATCGGATCACTAAACCCCGACCAGAGTAGAGTGTTAAAAAGTAAGAACAGAAATAGTCTACTAAATTAGTCTGATATTGCAACGGGCCACAGAGTGAAAGCAAAATAAAGAAAACTAATGACTACATCTTGCCAGAGGGATGAAAATGTGATGTATCATTAACGTCCCATTGATAACTGATATTGCTGGTGCTCTGGAAACAATCTGGAAAAGTCTGCCAAAAATATATGAATTGAGTTTCAAAGAAAGATCGAGACCATCCAAAATACAGTACAATTAATATCGACTAGAATACTCAGTTTTGAAGACCTGATGAAACATGTTATCATACAGAAATCAATGGGAAAACAACCTGATAAATCTAGAGTGAAAAACTTACAATGAGTAAAAATAATGTATTCAGACCATCTATTTAAGCGTGGCTGTTAAAGATCTCACACAATGGCTTTTATAAGGCGAATTATTTTTTAATAAAATTACTCCATATATAATTTAGACGTATGCAGTATTAGTCAAATATCATAAAAATCAGTAACAATAAAAAAGCATTCTCGCAATACAATTTATCAAGTGGTAGCATAAAGAGGTACAGGCTTTAACATGCGATTCCCAAAAATCTTTTGAAAATTAAGTTACATAAAACCCATCAAGATCTATTGTTAAAATATTGATTGATAATTTGAAAATGAACACGGTGATGACATTTCGGACATGCCCGTTTTTAGGGGCAGGCTGATTGAACAGAAATAAAATAGAGTCAGTAATTAAAACACTGATAAAATCAAATAATGCTGAATTAAAGGACGTTAATATCGGTAGGAAAATTTTTTTTAGAATTGTCATGTGTTTTGAAAGACATGAGTATGAAATAACGTCTGTCGTC